>JAOXNO010000078.1:37627801-37662118 GCA_028565335.1 Limnodromus scolopaceus
TTCAAGTGAGCAAGTGCTTTTTCAAGTGAGCACTATCACACAGGGATCCTTCCCACTCAGCTTCCTGCAGCAATCTCTCTATAAGCGTTTTGCCAGCTCATGACTACCCTTGGCTTCTTCCACAGAGTTTTCAATTGTATCTGTCTCATGCAATGAGACATGCTGATACATAAGATAAACAGACGTCTATTTTGGTAGGCAGAAACATGCCGTTGTTGGGCTCTGATCAGCCTTGCCCGGGGGCTGTGTTTTAGATGACAATTCATATAATTCTAATTTAATCTGTTACAAATAAAGAGCAACTGCTGTATTCATCAGCTTCAGTGAGGTCTGACTCACTCCACAGCACTCAGTACCACTGCAAATATGAAAGCACTAGATCAGTTCTCATCTATATTTAAGTAACAAGTAGTCTGGAAGTAAACTTCATAACAAAAAAACACAATAATTCAAAAAGGGCATTATATCCATATATCTTTTTGTAATTATTTAAGATGCAAACTTTAAAGACTGAGGATCAACGGCATTTCTCCACAAAACTCCTCCAGCACCATATTTATCCATGGCTGTACCAGTTTTCTTTTAACAAGGCAGTAGTTTCTAACAGTGGATTGTCATCATCCTGACCAGAGTACAGGAATTTTTTTGAGCTTTCTCTTGATTAGTGAACTCAATGTTTTTAATCCTATAGACATACATTTTTTTCAAGTATCCCCATTCTAGTAATTATTTAAATTCAAGGTAATTCTTTATCAAAACTGGAAGTAACTGAAGCCAAACCTTGATTCAGATGGTCAGTAGGAAATGTTGACATTCTCTGAAGAGCTGGAAGTTTGCTCTCCTAAAAGTTCAGGGTCCTGACTTTATTCGTTGCCTGGCCTGTATTCCTGAGAACTTGAGAACTTGACCAGTTCATGATCACTGGAGCCGGGGCTGCCTCCAGTCTTGACATCGCTGATTAGCTCACTTGTGTTGGTGACCAACAGGTTCGGCATTGCATCCCGTCCGGTAGGGCTGTCTATTACTTAAGAAGTTATCCTCAGTGGACTCCAGGAGTCTTCTGGATTATCTACAGCTCTCCATGCTGCTTTTCCAGCAGATGTTGCAGTGGTTTAAATCCCCCAGCAGGATGAGAGCCTGCAAGTGTGATGCCTGCTGTAGCTGGGGTAAGAAGGCTTTGTCAATAGGCTCCCCTTGATTAGGTGGCCTGTAGTAGACACCAGCCACAAGGCTCCCTGTTGCCTTAATCTCTAATTCTTAGCCATAAGCCTTCAACCCTTTCGTGGCTATTCTTCAGAGGTAGCTCTTCACACTCTATCCATTTTTTGATGTAGAGGACAACGCCTCTGCCCCTCCTTCCTCATCCATCCCTCCTGAACAGCCTGTGGCCATTGATAGCCACACTCCAGTCATGGGATTTGTCCCACCAAGTTTCAGTAATGGCAACTATGTCACTGCTTTCTAGCAGCACGGGGGCTTCCAACTCATCTTGTTTGTTGCCCATGCTGCGTGTGTTGGTGTAGAGGCATTTCAGCTGGGCTGTTGGCCGTGTCACCTCCTTAGAGGCACACCCCTTAATTTCTTTGAGGTATTTCAGTGGTGTGAAATGAATAGACACACATCTGGTCAAGCTGACTCCCTTGGATAGTCAATGAGCTTGTCTAAGGGGGATCCAAATGTTTACAGAAGTTATAACATACTTTGAAACATCCCTGTCAGTTGCAGTTCTAAAATGTCGTTGTTCTTTAGATTCAAGCAAAATAACGTCTACGTGCACTATTCTGCACATTTCCCTCTTTAATAAGCAAAATGTAGAAGCTCTGCGTGCTCCCAGATTTTTCCCAGATTCATATGTTGGTTTTTGAACCACAGAAATTTCCTCAATTATCACTAAATAATTTCAGCTCATACAATCTGCACCATTGTGAGGTCTGTTACAAAAGCCCATTTATATCTTAACCTTCTTTATTTAAATTTCTTGAGTTTATATTTCCCTGTACCTGCTCTTTGTTCTGATGCTGATGTGTTTTTTCACTTGTTTTTCACTAGATCCTTACAGCACAGCTGGAATGGCTTTTCCAAACACTGCCAGCCTGTTCAACATACCTGTTTCTAGTCAGGGTACAGTCACGATGGGTAACTGTGTTGCACTGGAGCTACATGAGTGGTACGCGTGGCTTAAGGACTTCATATCCCACAATGGTTTTCCAAACAGACAATTGTCTTGCAGTGGCTTTGTAAGTACAACTGAAATTCACAACTTACCATTAGAGTCATGCATGAATCAGAGAAGAAAAGGCAGGTAAGGATCTAAAACTATAAAAGTAAGAAACAACCAAGAAACTGCCTTATCTTAATTCTAACTCGCCTATTTTGGCTGGAATAAGTTTCAGATCACATAACCCTTCCATTTTTGTGATGTTACACAGGTTAAAGGAATAGGTTTATTTTTAGTCATATTCTTTACTGGCACCTGCACTTCAAAGGTTTGCCTTTGTTAGCAGTCACACTCTTTACGTTACTGTTTTCAGCAACAGGAAGAGTTGTCAATCCTAAACTACAATTTACAGCCAAACTGAAACAAGCCAAATTTAAGTGCAGCCATTATTTTTTGTTGTTGCTTGCAAATCTCAGGTAGAAAAGAAGGACTCTTAATTGTAATATTTCTGATTACGTGTGCAGTGGTGATTGTATAATGGGTCAATGACTCCACTAATGCAAGCCCCGTGGGAGATCAAGCCATTCCTAACCTTTCTTTAAACTGTATTTGAAAATTAAATAATTTGTCATTTGTATGACAATGGCTACACACCAAAAGGTGAAAAGGTGTTATTAAATGAAATGTTACAAAATGCTATAGCCTCAAGAATTGAATGAGAATGGAGTATTTCTTAGGCACTAAATAGTCTACAGTATTCAACTGATGAGCTTTTCCATTGTGTTCTGTGAAAGCATTCAGTTGCTGAACATTAAGTATGTCCTTTTTTTTGTGTGAGTCTTAATGTTTAAACTTAAATACACTACTGACTTATAGTGAAACATGTAACCAACAAATTACAAATTGAAGTATTTCAATCGTAAAACATATCATTATAGTGGAACTTACTCTTTCTGTAATTAAAAAGTTGAGATGCACTGTTTTACCCGATTCATAATCTTAAAATCTCCTTGTTTAAATGGTTATACACAAACATTATTCACTACAGTAAATCCCTTTGAAAGTCAGGAGGACTTAATGCTTTTTAAATACCTGCTCATCTCTGTGTGCATTTTTCTTTGCCCGGAGATGGACTTGTGATTACAAACAGAATGCATGATTGCATTAACCTACACACATCATAAACACTGGAGAATCAGAAGTTAATGTAATAATACTAAACAGGTTTGCTGAAAGGGAAAAAAACAGTTGCTGAAGACTTTAAGGACACTGCCAAAATGCGTATTACTTCCATGAAAATCTTGAGGCAGTTTTAAATTCCGGCTGTGCAAATACGGATACAGCACTCTGAACTGTAAGCATCTGAGTTCATATTGTCTTGTCCTACCACGTGATACGGGTGCTGCTTGTGGTTTCCCTTCTTAGCTTTTAAATAAATGCAAATACACCTTGTTCAAAAGGTGTATCCAAAAGGATTGCTGCCATCTTGGAGAAAACAAACATAAACTCTGTGGTTCAACCAGTTCTTTAAACATCCCTTTCTTACCTCTGGAGTTCATCAGCCTTCTGCTTCATTAATAGGGAGAACTCCCAGTAAGACTTCCCTGTATCAGTGCTTGCCTCCTTTTCCAAATCTTGTATTTTATTCACATGGAAACATCCCCCATCCTGCCTGCTACTCCCCCCCTCTGCATCGCTGCCTAAGAGTCGGGTTGCTGTATTTCTCAGAGCAAAAGAATAACGTAAAGGGAAGGGTAAGGTGCGCAGAGCCTGTGATCTGCTAACAGCTCCCTGGGAGAGTCCCAGAGCCCATCTCCAGTCCCACATCAGGGCCCAGGCTACAGGAGCGTAGGTCAGGGCCCCTGAAGGAAATGAAGCTGCCAGTTCTCAGCCTGCTGAGCAAAGCCCGGGCTCTCTCTGTCTGCTTTGTCCCAGAGCAAGAAAAATGTTTCAGTTCAGAGTTCTCGTCTCTAAATCATAATTTCATCCCATCCTAGAGTGTCCCTCATTCCATTCGCTGTCAAAGAGGAAAAGCAGAACGTGCAGGTATACAGATACAGTGAGCTGTGTCCAAGGGTGCACTAGCCAAGGTCTTACTGCAGTTGGGCTTTCATTTAGATGGACATCTGAAACAACAGCTCCTAGCTTTAATACATTTGTGTATGTTTGCATGCAAAGATGGTTGCTCTTAGTTGTGACATCTACTTTTGTTCTCATTTGCAATGGTAAAAGAAAAACCTTGAATACAAAACTACTGTATTACCTGAACACAGAGGACAGCAAGGGCACAGCAACTAAGGAGTTTCACAGCATGGGTTCAAAGCGGAAAAAAACAAACAGCAAAGGAGACTGAAAAGGAGCAAGAACCTCCATTAAAAAGTTCTTCAGCAACGAAGAAAATGAAATACCGGCAATGTTAATATAAGAGCAGATTGCACTGCCTCTGAAATCAATGGAAGTAGTGAGAAGAATATTGGAGCTTTAACATATACTCCAAGATGATTTAAACCAGAAGCCAGCAGCTGCAGAATAGTCAGATAAGGGCTACAGAAGTGCAGCAAAACTATGTAGGTAGCAGCACAGCATTAAAGAGTAATTACACTTGCATTGGGAAAGAGCAGGAGAAGCAGTTCAACAATACGACAGTTCCAGCCAAGACTGAAGTGCAACCATAGTCCAGCCCTTACAAATCATAAGCACAAACTGCAGACCTCAGGCAGACACCTAGAAACAGAAGGGCGGAGATAGAATGCCTGATGTAGAGGTAGCACTGAAATGTAAATAGCATCACTGAACTATAGTGAGTTAGAATTATATTGGATTCATTCCCAGCTCCAAACTCCAGAGGAAAGGTGACTCAGAGGACTTAAAAGCCAACAACAAACAATACACATAGATGAGACTATATGCGGTAAATTCTAGATACCAATTGCCAAGAGATGGATCTCCACAGATTCTCACAAGCGATGTGTACCCCAGTTAGCAATACCTAGCGTGTAGTTCTTCTACAACATGAGTCAGGTTACCCAAATACCGTAGTTACCCTTAATTACTTCTGCAGAGCTGGAGCATGATGCTCCCAAGAGTAATCCTTAGTCTTGTTTTGTACAGCTTTCTTCACAGAGGCAGCAGTAATATGGCTGGGAGCGCCATTACAACCTCTCAGGGCTACATTAAGAATTATTGTTGGGCAGACCTGGCGTAATTATTATGTTTAAATGTCTGAATTTACCCTTAGTGGATGAACATCTGAACCGGAGTGACCTATATCACTCAAATGCTAGGCCTGAGTAAGTATGCAGGACATTATTAATGAGTTTGGAAGGTGAACTTATCAAAATAACCATTTTTCTTTCTCAAAGTTCTTTTTCCTTCCCTGTTCCAACATACAGCTTTTTATTTTTTAACTCCATAGTACAGAAAATTAAAAGCTGCAGAAGGAAAAACGTAAAATGAGATGATATTTCACATTAAGAATTTCCTATGCAAATTCCCAATAATTGTTCTGTATACAATTATAACAAATAGCAATGCTGGGTAACAGAAATCTACAGTTCTATATTTGCTGCTTTTCTTACAGCTAATGAGTTCCCTTAGCGTTCAAAACCTGTCTTTGCTGCCACACACTTACAAAGGTAAATCACTTGAATGGGCTGAGCTTTCTTCTATTTATTGTTGCCAGGGGAACCACCTTGTTGGTATTCACCAACATAACATGTCTTTTGACAGGTGTTTCTGAGGACCAGATGACACAGCTGTGCAGTATTCAGTGAGAAAATGTATTGCAGCAACCTTGGAAATGCACTCACACAGAAGAGCAGCATTACTGTAATACCTTAGCTTGAGATCATTTTGGATTTTTTACTTGTTTCTTTAGATGGGTAAAAATTTTAAAATTATACGTAATAAGCTGAGTAATATTCCCTAATTCTGCCCACAATTTGAACATAAAGAATCCTAGTCTGTCAAATAGGTGTCACTAAAATAGCGCCCAATTAATATTTTTTTTTAATACTCTTGTATAAGGAAAATTTTCTGTATGAAATCTTGGTATTATCAGTTATGTGACTAAAAAAAAAATCAATCCAATCCAAGCTGGGATAAAATAGAAGTATGGGCCATTTCTGAATAGCCAGGCATCTGAAGGTTATTTGAATGACATCAGTCACCTGCTGGAAAGTGTCAATTGTACAAGTAAAGCACTGGACTCATGAAAGCCAATAAGCATCTTTGACTCCCAGAATATATTTGTTTCTTGAGATAGCACTTCTGGTGGGGCGGGGGGGAAGATGATGTAGAGATCCTGTGTCCAGAATCACGGCTGACTATGGGAAACAAACTAATTTTCATTTCCTGGTGATATTGATTACTGCCAAAATATCTGTGTGGGAAGGAGTGATGGTTGAGGTTGGAGGCAGCAAAGCATGAAGACATGCAGAAGGCATGAAAGGAAAGCATCTCACTTAATTCCTGTGGGCACATTTATATTTCTTTGATAATGGCAGATCCTACTACTTGGATTGCTGTAACACCAGCTGATCTGCCATTATGGAGCAGCGCTTATTTGATTTAATTACTGAACCAAACAGGAGGGGTTCCCCACCTCAGAGGAGCTTTCAAGCCAAGTGCAAGATGGAACCAACAGGCTCCAGCAAACAACTAGAGAACCTACATCAAACAACACTTAACAGTCCCTTCAGCTGCCATGAAAATCTAAGTCTAACAAAACCTGCAAGTCTGTAGTTTATGTGATGCGTAACTTCACACCGGCTGTTCTCACTAAGCACCTTGTCACAGAGCTTTCTGCAATTAAAACAGCAGCTCTGCTACTGAGCTCTCAAGAGTGACAGGAAGTTGTCCTGCAATGCAGGCAGTACCTTGCAGGGCCTGCGGAGATACCTTGAAAAAAAGCAAACCGAGTTTTAAGTTTTCAAAGCTGATGTGTAACAAACCTAAAATGACCGGCACTGCAGAGCAAGAAAGCAGCCACAGCAACCACAAACTAGTTTTCAAGCTGTAACCCCCCAGCTATTCCTGCATAAAGCACTCTGAGAGAACGTAATCTTATTTGCAAAGTATCATTATGCAGTTATGGGGAGCTCTTCAGCTGTTTTAGGGTTCTTTTGTTGTGGAATACTACACCGACAAGGTAGTTGCATATACAATATGGAGACAACAAAGGCATGAAAAAAGTGTCTGCATTAGAGAGAGCCCCAGCTTTTCAACAAAACAGAAGGAAAACACTTCTCACAGCAAACTGTACTAGTGGCTTCAAGGGCCAGGTGCAAAGGATATCCCTTGACACCTGAAAGCAGACAAAGGCTCATTATCTGCTTTAGGTATTTCCCAGTGCTTACCTGTAATCCCCGAGAGCATGTTGTTCTGATTTGGTAAGTGCTTCCGTACGTGCTTCCGTGCTTCCATTCTACTTCCGTATGGGACCCCCACGCATTTGGTCACCACATTTAAGGCCAAAGCATAGAAACAGTAGATACACCCAACACTTAGAAAAATTATTGTTAAAATGAAGGAAAAAAAATTATTGTTAAAATAATACAAAGTGATACATTTGGGGGTTTTGTTTTTGTTTTTTTTTTTCCAGTTTTAATCTCTGAAAGGTATCTTGCTTTTTTTGTTGAAACATTGAAAAAATTAAAAATCGAAGCATAATTGTTTTCAGTCAAAATTATTAAAAAGTTTAGTAGTCATGAGTGGAAAGCAGTCCTACCCTGGGAAATGTATTAGGCAAGAGAAGATATAAGCAATTCCAGTAGCTAAAATAAGACAGACATTATGGGCAGCATAAATTGACTGAGGGAGTTTGATTTTACAGAAGAGTTTCCTCCCTGAAAATTCCTGCTCTATGGCAGAAGGTAATGGAAGAAGAAAAAAAAAATAAAATCTATTTTAGCTCCAGTCCTTAAAACATTTGTTTCCATACTCGGTGGAAATGGAAAGGCTTGCCATCCATGTGGTACATAAAAGGGATAAAGGCAGAAGGAATAATATGTTGTTTATTGGGCAGTAAATCATTCAATGATGTGAGGGGTTTCCATGGAACCAGCTCCCCTTTTCAGGAATTAAGGGAACAGCCTGCTCTACATCAAGTGACAGAATTAGAGGAAATGGCTTTTACAAATAATGGTACTTTCATGAAAGCTCATTTTGAGACATTTTAACTGGGACTCAGAGCTAAATTTAAAATGCTTTTCAAAAGAGTGGGTTATTTTTCCACATTTTCCTGTACCATGCAAAACCATACATTGCAAAAATCATATTTCAGGGTAGTAAGATTAGCTTTTTCAAAACTACCATTTATTTAACAAGATTTAATTTTGCTTTCTCAGTAGCATTTGAAAGAAATGTAACATTGAAGGTTGTGGCGTTAAATACCCTGAACAGTATTAGTGGTAAGAAAGTACCAATGATACAGTAAATAATAAAAAAAAAATATATATATAACCCTATGAATTAAAGGATTTTTTAAAAATTACTGGCCATTTACACAGCTAAAAATCCATTGTTCGACTTGACTAAGGATATGCTTTTCATACCTAAGGACATCTACTTCCCGGCACTAACAGGCCGTACAACCTGGCAGATGACACCTGCAGTGACAGGACGTGACGGTGGCGGCAGAGGCAGGGTCAGTCCCGTGGCACTCGCAGGCAGGAGAAGAGATGAGAGGAGGTGCTCGGAGTGCCCTACCAAAGGCGGGCACTGGTGTAGCGTGGCCTCCAGACCAGCAGCACGGTCCTCAGCGCCTGGAGCGAGTGATCCCCCCCAGAAACCTCCGCGCATGACACACACTCCCTCACATCCCGCCGCTGGTAACTGAGCCGTGAACCGCCACACACCGTGTCAGCTCGTGGTTATGTGGTTGTGCTTCTTTGCAAACAGCATTTCGTTCTTGGGGAGGCTCATGCTCAGGTGGGCTCCATTCATCATTACCCCCACCTCTCAGAAAAGAAAGCGAAGGGCAGGACTGAAGGATCTGGGCAATATGAAAATTAGATCTGAATCCTATCAAGATCAGCACAAAACTCATCGTGTCTTCTGGCAGCGATACGTGCAGCACAAACTGACCTCGTGGGATTCTAAAGTAAAGAATAACATTCGTTGGATACTGTAGCAAAAGACTCTCCTTGTTATGGAGGAACGTCGCTGTGAAATGCTGAGAGTTACACAAGATTCCTATTGCAGAGGTGAGGAAACTATTCATTGAAAATTTCAAGCCATCACTCAAAAAAAAAAAAGATGCTATTATCCAAAGGTCAAGGTCAAAGCAAGACTGTTTCACCAAATTTCTCAAAGGTCAAAAGAAGAGGAAAAATTTAATACATAAATATATACATTCATCAAGTTGAAGTAATAGTTATTCCAGAAACATATTTGACAGAAGATCAAGCACAGTTTTCCCAGAAGTACAGTTTCTCAACTCAGCGTTTTAATTTTAGCAGTTTGCAGCAGCAGTGCTGTAAGAGCTGGCATAAAATTGAGCACAACTTTAAGTGGCATAGTTAGGAGTAAAATAGTCCAAATTACTAATACAAAATACATCACTGTAAGTAACAAAAAGAAGAAAAAAAAACCATACCAGATTTACTCTCTCTGCAAAGTACTTTGCATGCATAAGCTTCTGACACCTAAACAACGGGCTGGCTGTTGGGTAGAATTCAATAATAATTACATTTTGGATGACCGGGGAGGGAGAGAAAAAAACGTCACGAACACACAGGTTGACAGTAGACTTTTATTAACATATCTTACAATGTCGATTACTGTATTCCTATTTTTAATTCCTATTTTTATACTCTTCTGATGCGTTATAAAGATTTAGATTCTACAGTAATGTACTGTACTTAAATGATCATTCATACAGGATATCACACCAGAACATTTGAGTAATACACGCACACACCACTCTAGTTGGACCTGTTATTTTTCAAGGTTAGCTTAATAAAGTAGGATTAAAAAAGTTATGGGGGAAATCAAAATTCTTGTTTAGCAGCATGCAAGGATATTCAAGTACAATTTTTCAACCAAGTGATTTTTGTTGTTGTTTTTAAATTGACCGGTGACTAATTCACCAGTACTAAAATAAACACTATGAAATACCCAAATGTTAAAGTTAAGGCTAATAGTTTTACTTCACATCCATATGCACAACCAGAGAACATTCCATTTTAAATAAAACACAGTAATCAAATTCTGGATACATTGTCTCTTGTAAATATAGCATTGGAGCCTCAAACTACAGATTACTGAAGTTCATGAGCCCTGTAATAATGTTATGCTGGAGATGTAAAGAATCTTTTTGCTGTTTAACCACACTTACAAAATGGCCTGATATTCCTAATGAGCAATGCAAAAATATTACAGCAGAACTTATAATACAGTATCAAAAAAGTAATATTTTGGAAAAGACATAGCCATTTAGTTGGTGAAACAGAGTAATTCTAATCTTACAGGAAGTACTGTAATACTTTGAAATATATATATATTTATACGTATGTATAAAAACCAGCATCCTTTATCGGGAGGGGCGGGGGTTTGAATTGCAGGTATCCAGAGAGACTCACTGTATTCACTTACTTTTCCTTCTGTTCGTTCTCCTTGATTGCTGTACAGTCATTTTATTTCCCCTATACACTTTTCACCAGATAATGACTTCTGCTGGGGAACTGCTTGCCTTGTATATGGGGTTTTATCGTAAGATGTTTTTTATTTTACACATATAAATTTTATTTTACACTCAAGCTATGAAAGTCAAAACTACCAGGAACTGCTTGGTAGTACTGTATGAAATAGCCAACAAATGTCCAACACTTGTGAAAAACATTAGTAGCAATATATTACATACCAGTATTTTAACTATAATCTTTCCTACTTACACCGTGGGGTTTAGCCCAGTCATGCCTGTTCTCATGGATTTTTTAGCCCTCTAAGTAAGCGTAAACCATTTCATTCATGCATCGGTTGTTCATGTAGGCTATCTCTCTGTTGATACTTTTTTTCCCTTTTTAGGAAACCAAGCAGAAAGAACAGTGATTACTCTAAACAAATACAATATAGAGGAACCTCCTGAAATGACAGGAAAGATACAAAATTATGTTTCATTTGCAGAACAGCCTGCACATTTCCAATCCAATCATTCTGAAACATACAGCTGGTTTGAAATGACCGGCAGGCTTATGGTTGTTATGCTTGTAACTGGGATCTGCTATGTTGGGTGCCATACAAATTCTCTATATACAGCAATTTCTGTATCTGTGATCACTAACAGTTTATTCAATCGATATGGAAAAAAATAATCTCTTTTATGGAAAAAAAAAGAAAAAGAAGAGTATGTGTTCTGGATTACATTAAGAACAGTAAGATACCTAATTTACAACTATTTCACTTATTTATGGAGAAAAAAACCCATGAAGTTCCTGAGAATGCGTAAGTTTTCAGTAATGCCTGAAATATTTCAATAGACCTCTCACGAGAAGTGAAATACTCTTTAAAATTCAACTTTCAGACCAATTGTTACCATGCAGACTCACAACTGTTTTACAAATACTAATTACAAATGCATGTATCAAGCAAAAACCTCAAACCAACACAAAAAAGGCAAAGAAATTTTATCCAACATACTTAGTAGATGTAGTAGACATATACACTGTTTCAGCAAAAATTGCTAAAAACTCAACTCCACGCAGAGAAAAATAAAAACCTAACAGCTATCCCTGGAGCCTCTAAACAACTGAAAGTAAAATTTGTGCTTCTTGACAATAACGGGCTTTAAAAAACAAAAGAAAAATGGACTACTGAGTGCAATCAGATTGCTCACACCATGTTGAGGATTTAATTGCAAATTATTGTATCATTGTTTAGTAGCAACAGCAGATAATTTTGCAAAAAATTTCACATGTTGATAAAGTTCCATTTCCCTTTTATACCCATACCCTACTCCACCCCGAGCCAAAGAGCTAAACTCCCGTACAATTAAAGCTATTGTCAGTCAAGATGCATTCATTCATGGTAACAGCCGTGATACGGTGTGTAGATGACGATGATGATGATTTACAAGCCATTATAATGTGGCCCCCATCTTTTATTGATGTGATCGAAAGTATGAGACACCCACTGCTGCTCAAGCACTTTGTATCTTTCCTTGCATATGTAGAGAGGTTTACCACGCCTGTAGGGAAAAAAGGAAAAAAGAAAAAGAAATGGTTAATATGCCAAATAAATGGAAAACTGCTTCATTATATAATCAACACATGATAGTCATACAGCTGTTTTCCCGGAGGAAGCGTGCATTTTGATTGGTGTGGAGCTTCTGGTTTTGCTTTTAATAAGATTAACTGCTGGGATTTCCCTTCCTCCCCCTTGGACAGCAAAACCCAGAGAACATCTCGTTCTCTCAGGCTTGTGCAGAAGCTACACTCCTTCCCTACGCTGGAATCCAACTGCGTCATTTGATTAAAAGCCAAACAACAGCTTTAGGAGAGACATGTTTCCCCGCATAACACTCAGAATTGCCCATCACTGGGAACGGCAACAAAGGAATCTGCCTGTTGGGTGACCGGTGTGGGTAACTCAATGATCATGATTGCATCACCCTTCGGGGGAGGAGGGGGGAAGGTCAGTCCAACTTGCAGTAAAATGGGGATTTTCTGCTCAAGGAAGGTAGAGATCTATTTATTATCACCTGTTATTGCATGTATTGCATAGCATAGAGTCATCTACACAGAGGAGTAACAGTGAAAGACACTTGTAATGACAACATTACCTAAGATCTCTGTCCTCTTCACCGTGTGCGTCTAGATAAACAGAACCCCAAAGGCAGAAGCGATGGCCTCGGATGATGATGATTACAGATGCATTAATCAAAAGAAATATTCCTGTCCCGGCTCCACAGTTTTGAGAATGCTGTAATATTATGGATGTAGAAAGGGAAGAATGCAATGATTCTGTTAGTGTCTGTCAACTATCTAACAAAAAAGATTTGAAAAATAGTAATTAGTTTTGCTTGAAATAACATACACACATTATTTCCTAAGAAACAGTTTGACAAAGGACAGCCTGCCCCAAAATCCTCCAGACAAACTAGACCTCCACATCTTCTGCTGCCGTAACACTTGCATACAAAAATGGTTCCCTACTCAAAAAGAGAGTTATGTAAAAAAAGAACTACCTAACAAAAATGAGCAAAAATATTTCAAATTTGTTGTTGTAGAGCAAACTGTACAGCATGACTGAACACTTTTCATAGGTGGGAAGAGAAAGTATTCAGTAAAACTTAATATTACCTCTTTTATTTACCTCTTCAGTCTCTATTGCTAACATTTGCCTTCTCTTTCCATGCTCACAGATCTAGTCTATGTCTATCTAGTCTACAAATCTAATAAAAATAATTTTTAATAATTCTTGCTTGCTTCAATATGTCGTTCATCTCTATGAATGGCATCTGTATTAATCAATTAAAAAACTTGCTCTTACTATGCAGTTTTATTACGATTACAGACTATAATCTCATCAACTATAATAAAATATAGTAAATTTAGAGTTTTAATTACTTTTTTTAGAACTTTCTGTTTTCACGAAGCTTGACACCTTCAATATTAACTGCTAATTCTATTTTTAATTTTTCCCATCCCTCTTCTCCCATCATATTAGCAGTATGAGAGAGAAAGGAGAGTTCAAACAATTTCAAAAAGGTCCAAGATCCCTCTGAAAATTCTTTGGGTTTGGTTTTATGTCCCATTTGTAAATATCTCCCCAACAAATTCTCCTCACAGTTTTGTAAAGCCCGTGCAGTTCCAGCCTCCTACTAAGTGTTCTATGGTAGGAAACAGAGCAGGTGTCAAAGCCAACCTTTATCAGAGAGAGGAAACCTATAGCAGAAGCCGTCCAACTCAGGGTCCTGGAAGAACTTACATAGAAGCTGACCAGAAAACTTTGCTGCTCAAAGTCAAAGGCCTTAAAATGATGCTTATCTAGGTATAGTCTGTAGATTACTAGTAGATGGTCAGGTATATCAGAAAGTATTCTATAAAAGGAAAACCACCCACCCCATACATTGATGCTTTTATGTACACAGAGAGCAAGGAAACAAAGCAGAGGGAAATTAAAATAATATACAAACAATCAGAATGTAGACAAATTTCAGTTCCTTATGAATCAAAACCATGTGTCAACGTTAGACACAATGGCTTTGTAAGAGGTTCTCAAACCTCCCTCAAAGATGAAATAGGCTCTGGGCTTCGAAACGTGAATAAAATTGCTCTCTAGAATCCAGTAAGTTCAACTGTCAGAAATAAGCACTAAACGTTATTATTGGGGGTTGGACTACAGGACCTTTAAAGGCCCCTTCCAACCCAAACTAGTCTATGTATAATCATACATATAAACACGTTTTGGAAAGAAAATCACCAAAACTAAGCAATGGAGTTAAAAAACTATGCATGAACATGAGAATTAATTACTGAATTTGAATTAACTCTCTCTTACCAGTACACATTCGCAGTAACTCTGTTGTTTACAGCATAGTCCTTTCAAGCATACAAAAGTACCACAAACGAGACAAACAGCAGGATCTTTAGGAACCTTGGTACAAACAGTACAAGTCTTTCTGTGATAATACTGAAAAATGGTGTTGTAATTCTCAGGCAGCTGAAGGAGGCGTGGCAAGTCCCACTTAGGCTCATGGATAAGCAAAATCTACAAATAAGATAAGAACAATATATCAGTTCTCCACATTCATTTATGCATTTATATTTTCTAAGAAAAGAGACTACCAAAGAAAGGAAGCATGCCATTTCAAAATCTCCCACTTCTGCATTTCACAGATTTAGAAGTCAAAAGTCACCTTGCAATAGTCACCTGCCTCTGGCTGAACACCCTCCCCAGCTGTGGTCACGTTTCATCTTTTGAAATGGGTGCAAAATAGGCATGAGCCTTTTCCCAAGGACATTTTCTAAATCTGACACTTTTTAAGCACAAAAGTCTTCGTAGCTAAAACAAGAGGATTAAGGCTGATCTAAAGGGAAAACTCCCGCTCATCACGCTGAGTTATTCTGGCAACATCACCACGCTGCTGCCAAACCCTGGCACTGACTACAAAAGCTGTCTTCTAGCTAAAATTTAGACTAAAACTTTCAAAACCAGAACTGGAGTTAGGGTCTGAAAATGATACTCGAAGACATCTGCCCGATGTCCAAAACTGTTGCAGACATGAATTTTGAGGCCATTAGGAACTTGGCAGTACCCACAAATTGTTGCTCTTAAAAGCACTGTCCAACTCTATGTTTTGGGGTGTTTTGTTGTGCCTTTTTTTTTTTTTTTGATGGTAACACATTTTCCTTCAACCTACTCATTTTTACTGGCTTTATAATTGATGGGCATAAGAGTCAGATGAGATCTTTCTTGTAAGGTGTCAGATTTTTTGGGGAGTGCATGGCCTCAAAACCTAACTTGCAAAAAAAATTTAAAAATTGCATTTGTAACCTGTTCCTTTTCAATCATAGAAAGAACGCCACCGGTTTCACTGCGCTCTCTCAAATGCCTATCAGATTGGCAGCAACTGTATTTTGAGATTAATTGAGTCCTCAAGTTTTCACTCACAATAGCCTAATTCATGCCTGCAAACATGCAAAGGCAGGTGCAGATCACGTTGCAGAGTGGAGAATGCATTCAGCTCGCCTTTTTGACACCATAAACTTAGGAGAGGGGGGACCTGAATTGCTGAGATGCAGCTGCTTCATTAAAACAATGCAATAATGCTGAAACATTTCCATTTCACAACTGATATTCCAATTACACTGATTCAAGTCTTGGTATTGTTTCTTTAAGCTTCAGAGAAGATGTACCATCTTTTATCAGTCAATGATTAAACAGCTTTTATTCTTTTGACCTTTTTCAGTATTGCAACCAAAGATGCTGAAATATATCAACGTCTAACAGGCAAGAAAAAATTCCTATAAGTATTTTTGTAAAACACAAAGTTTCTGCTACATGCCCTTGATAGGCTTCAGGTGCAGGGGATACGGGTACACTTAGTATCATCTAAGGACAGTGTTTCTATTTTCTGTCTCCAGCAATCATATTAAAAAAAAACCAAACAGATAGGTTTTCTTACTCCTTTTTTTAGCCAATCCAACCCGCATCCACTAACTAACATTTCCGATTACAATTTCTCTGTCGTTTACAAGTCAGGTTCTCAGATCCTTATCCAAAGCAAGACTGTATGTGCACAGTGAATCAAGCAATAAATAGCTGCTTCCACATCAGCGCTATTTTGGCAGAAGTAATTTTGCTACGTACCTTTACTTGATCTGGATTTGTGTCTGAAAACGAAGCCAACTCTGAGCACCACTGGGATATCATGTCAAATGCTGGCGCTGGCCAATCGAGACAAGAGGCACTGGTGAACTGATGAGCCGATTGAAAAGGTGGTAGCAGACCCAGGCAGCTGGCAAGGACTGTGAATTCTTCAGCTTCCTTTTAGGTGTGAAACCAGAGAGGTTCAGATTAATACCTACACTCTCAATTTTTAAGTAGTTTATTAAAAACGTATCTATTCCAACAGAAAAAGATGACTATTAACATCGCTGTACTAGAACATGTTCAGAGACACAGAAAAGCTCCCATTTTTTCCGTATTACCTCAAACTGGCTTCTTAAAATAAAAAAAACTGGTCAGAAAAAACCCCAACAAAACCCCCAAAACCCACACAAAACCCCATATCCAAAAAACACAAGCAAAAAAATAAAACCCCAAACTCCCCAGTAATCTTCTTCCTGTTTAGCACCTCAAACTGGCCTGTGGTTGTTTAGAGATGAGATGGTTTTGAGGCAACGAAACCAGGGATCCGACCTGCAGCAAACTCTACTTAAATCAGCCATGGAACTTAAACGTAATTGTCCGCTGATGCAACACCTCTGAGAATGAAGTCTTAAGGTTAACAGGCATTAAGCGAAATCAGGACTGAATTCCAGTCTGTGTGGAAATTACTCCATGTCTGCAAATCCCAGACAAGTTTTAAAAGCCTGCTGGTATTTTATAAAACATGCATCTATGACCTGATAGAGTAAGTATGTATTTGCTGAATTTTAAGACCACAGTACCATTTTTCAAGGAAACAATGCTGCAGAGCAATGTTATAAAATATGATTAAAAACCCCCAATCTTAGGATAGAAAACACATATCACGAAAAAGACACCTTAAAAGTCTAATTTTTGATCTCTAGCTTTTAAATGGAAACATTTGAGCATGCCACTCTCAATCTGTACCTGGCAACTAGGTAAATCCCCTCCAAAAAGATGGTGTTGCAGAAGGCTTGTGATCCTGAGGAAAGGCAGGCAGAACTGCTGCAGATAGCACTCGACAGAATCAGGATTTACCTGCCGGGGAAGGAAGCAATTACTCACTTCTGCCCCAGATAAGCTGTCACCCAGGTAAGAAACTCCAACATGAACCAAATGTTTTTCAAGCACATTGTATAAACCACTGCATCAATCATACATTCCTAAGGCCAGCATTTCACCAATAATCTGAAATAATTCTGTGCATTTTCTTTCCCCCTTTACAAATGCTTTTTCTACTTAAACCTTCAGTTTCCTAATTTCTAACAGGTCTTTTACACATATGAATAAACCCCACAATTGTAAGAAGTATTTGTCAATAACTTTCTCAACAAAGCACTGGCCATGTATGATATTAGTGAAAGAAAGATTTGCACAGGCAAACTGTCCCAAAGGGATGTGCTTTGATCTAGAAAACACAGTTGTACAGCAGTCTTTAGCAAGATCAGAGAAAAATCATTACAGCAACGAGGCTGAAACGCTTAAATAAGAGACAGAAAGGGGACATGCTGGATAAATCCTCAAGAGCTTTGCCAATACCACTGTTAATTCTTCAGTCTCTCCTTCTTCATAGATCTTCCCCTTAGACAGCTCGGTGATCACATGAACCAGCAATACTTCCCAAGATTTTTCTCCACTGGATGTATTCTGCAAATAAGAACAAAAGAAAACCAAAATGCACTAGTCATGAAAAGGAAAAAAAAGTTTCTGTAAAACTAACAGCAATGAAATACATTTCTTTTTGATCAACATGTGAATTTTGACCTAAAAAGGTACACATTGCTTAAAAAAAAAGAAAATATAATTCTACGGAAAAGGAATGCGTTTAGCTTGTAGAGTGAAATGTAAATTGCTACTTCAATTACATATGTTCTAAACAGTGTTATGTGAAAACACTTCTATAATGTTGCATTTCTCATGTTTTTTCTGTGAGTATAAAAATGCTTACTTTACAATTAGGAAGAATGGCTTTCTGGATATGTCATGTTTTGACAGAATTTGAATTCTAATAGAACTACTTAAAAAAAATATTAGTAATATTCTAATATGTACCAATCAGAATGAGTTACAAAATGCTTGCTATGTATTTTAATTTGAAATCGGTCTATCAGAAAATGGAAAGCTGTGTTTGGGATGAACAATATCTACTACAGATGGGAAAAAATATTTAGTGGAAAGAATTAAGTGCCACTTAGCTCCGTGCCATGGCATTTACATGTGATGGCAATGATTATAGAAAGCCATCAGAAACAGAAAGCAGTATTCCCATAAAAATTTTTCTTCTAAGGCACAATAAATTCTACCCAGGAAAAACACGATTGGATGTGAATTTTGAGCTCTGTCAGTAAATCATCAGCATAAAAATGAGGAAGTAGAACATTACTGGGATTCTTGAAAAAAACGCCAAAGCAACTAGGTGAGATTATATAAAGACTTCAGTAGATAGCAAGGTATGCAATTCATCAGTTGGTTTCTTTAGTGCCTTTGGACATCCATTGTAATTGTTAGTTTGAGATGGAGTCTTCACCTCCCAGCATCAGGAAGGCAGACTTGCTGTTTGTGCTCATAGTCTAAGAGCCAGAAGGCAACACATATTTCAATCAGCAGTTACGACAAACCTTTTGTCTACATTATTCCTGGAACTTTACTCCACAGGCACTTAAATTGTGCTGCTTACGACAACATAAGGCACCTTGCAAAGATAACGAGAGTGAAGCTGGGAATCAAAAGTAGAATATCCACCTCAGCCCTGCTGAGAAATTCAACTCTTAATGTTGTTTGATCATTTGGCATGAATACAGAGGAAAGATTTCAGCCCGTGTTTAATGTCTGGAATACTAAACTGAAATAGATTCACTTGGCATTACACACAGACAAAAGTTAAGTAAGGTGTGATCTGTGTGGTAATCCCGGGATAAAAATGTCCATATTATCAGCACATAAGAAAAATCCAGCCTGAACCATACATTTTAAACCACTTGGGCCTCAAGAAACTTTAAAGAAAGAACTTGGATTCCTAAACTTCCCTTGTGATGTGCAAAGAGAAAGAAGTCATCTGAGGACTATGGCCAGGTTCAAGAAGAGAAGGGCTGCCAAAGGGCTGGGAGAGAGGAACAGGGAGCTGGGCAATGACCACTGGCTGGTCCTCAGTGCTCAGAGGTCTCTTGCACACACACGGGGTCCAGGCAGCAACGTTATGCCGGAGAAACAGCAGGAAACTGGAAAGGCATCTGGGGAAGGGCAAACTTGCATGTGGGACTTTTGCAAAGCCTCTGTAGTTGGGGTGGATTATCACTGGGGAGGGATGGAAGCCAAGAAGTGTAGGAGTCCCTGAGGGCCTGAGGATCACACAGAGACCACCCTAAGCATGTACTGCTGTCAGAAGCTGGACCTTTGTACACAGCTGATCTACACGAGACAGGACAGAGGAAGGAGGAGGATGTTTTCAAGGGAGAGCGATACTGTCAGTGCAGCACATCGGCAGCAGGGAGCAGTGTTCGTATCTACCCTTCTACTTCTTTTGCTCTCCCACTTGGAAAATTGTCAGCTTTCAATGGGTTTCTCACAGAAGAAAAGTCAAAATTCTCAAATTGACAGAAGTTAATCCATTGTGTTATTTGAATTCTACTAAATCACAACATCCATTCACAGTAACATACTGTTTAATGTATTACTATTTCCCACTTGGCCTTATCATCCATCAAAGACAAGCACACCAGTGAAAATTCCGCTAAAATGGACTGTCCTTAATATCAAGAGAGAGATGGCTACTTTATAAATCCATCATCTGAGTCATTATCATAATTTGCAAGCCCCAGATACAAAGTGCTTTACGTGAAGCAAATGCTTTCACATGCTTCTATAAGAAAACATCTTAGTATTAATAGGTAGAAAGCCCACCTTCAGCATGCTCTGTCTTCATACAATAAAATCTCTCACTACAGACAGAAAATGAAGCATTGTAAATATATGCTCAGGTAAACTCCAACCTCTGCTACTAAGAGAAAGGCAGTATAGAAAGAATATAAGCTGGTAACACTTCAATCTATTTATATGCTTTCTACTGCAAACTTTAAACTGCAAAATTATCTATCACTTGGGAATTACTTCAGTAAAGAGAACTCACCAGCAACAATCTCAAGCAAACACTCTTGAAATTCTAAGAAAATGACAATATATTGGACGAAGTGGGTGGAGAGGGAGCTAACAAAATGCCGTAGGGCCCAGTGATCTCAGATGCTTAATGCAAGTCCAGGGGAAAAAAAATAAGTCCTGCATAGTAGCAGCTTGGCCAGTAGATAATTTGTCCTTAATACCTTGGAGCTGTGACTGACCGCTGTGACAAATGGAACTCATATGTGAAAAGCAGGGCGTGCTTCTCAGCGTGCGTGCCATTTTACAGCCAATGTAATCTAAGGCCCAGCTGTTGCATAAAGGGGGATTCCTACTCCCACTTCCTCTCCTGGCCCCAACACTTCCATCCTTTCCCTTGGTCTGGCACTGGCACTCCTCTGACCTTCTGAGGAATCAAACTGATGGAATACAAAGCTAGCTGAAGGATTAAATGGATGTCAGCGAAGGGAACTGTATCTTTTGGTGGGAACTGGCATTCAATCAGTGGAACTGAAACAGCAAGATGCACCTACGCTTTACTTGTAATTACTTTCAAAAAGCAAGGAAATGACAGTGAGTTATCTACCTGCCTGGTCTACAAATTTCCTTCTCTGCCTCTTCATCACATGAGCGCTCCAGGCCATATTTTGAGAGAAATTTATATGGCTAGCCACGAATACCATGAACAAATAAAAGAAAGACAAGGTTTGTTTTTTTTCCCCACCACCAAGTTTTCCTGCTTTTCCTGTAAAGGAAGGAAAGCTGCATTTACTCAGTATCACTGCAACAAATACAAGACTGAAACTACAGAGGTACAGCCTCAAATCCGAAGCTCAGTTTTGCAACTAGATATTCGCTGTGAAGCTTCTAAGTCTCATCACATAGCAAAACCTGTAAAAATTGCACATGCAGAAACAAAATACTAGATTTTTGTGAAGCAGAAGCAAACCATTATATGCAAAGTAGAAGTATATTTCCACCAGAAATACATAAGCAAAAATTCATAAATGTTTTAATAAATTAACCAACCTTTTTGAGAGCTTCTGACTCTTTCCATGCCATACGATCTTCAGCGCTGCACTGAACAGAAAATGCCGTCAAGGCTTGAGTATACAATAAAGTGAACAGCACCTTTATAATGCAGGTGAAGTGCTCTGTAAAACAAAGAAAGTAATTTTTAAACACTTGGTATTTTTAGCAAATATACTGATTACAGAGTCTCTAGTTTCGGAAATGATGCTTCTCAAATGAAAAGCAAGTGCTATACAAAAGTATGAACTCCCAGAACATACCAAACAACATAAATATATTTACTGGCTTTCAAAAATGACTTTGCAGCCATAGTGAATAGAACAAGTACAGGGCAAGTAATTTTCCACCGCTCCATATGTTCTTCTTAATCCTGATCAGCAGTGACTTCCTCCATGGGACCTGGCAATATTACAAAATTCTATCTCATCCAAACATACCATTAAGTTAAGCTACTGATTACTGATAGCTACAACTAATTCTGTGCTGTATATGTAAGCAAATGCATATCCTACCAGCTCTTCTGGCAATAATTAAACCATCTGAGATAAGTGACATTCATACAAATACTGGAAAAGTTAAGTTCCGAAAGAAATCACTGCAAGAAGGACATTTTGCATACATTTGTTTCTATTCCTTCGCTTCCAGCTAGGGATCCAGCCACACAAGACTTGCTGCGGATCACTCTTTAGTGAGTACCTATTTACTGGACCTCACATGAATACAGAAGGAGGACAAAAGACAGACCATCACTTTATAACTTACCTTCTGCTGAAAGACCTTTATGTGTAATATTACCTTTTGGTAATATTTAAAGGACTATTATCTCCTACATACAGGATGCAGGAGAAAGGCTTTGAAATCTTTTTGGGGAAGCTAGCAACAGAGGCAAGACAAGACTTCTTAAAATTGGAACAGGAAAAAAGGTGAATGTGACCGTTCTCTGAAATGAAGATATTGCAGCAGTCCTTTTTTCTCTTTTTACTTTAGGTTGCATTTCCCATTCAAATAATCTGATTTTTTTTTTAAATCTAGGCAGATCAAAGAAGTTTCTATCATCCCTTACACCATTCCTGAAACACAACATAATATATATCTAAAAAAATGTATATAAAAATGAGGGGTTTAAAAAGTCCTCTCAGGCTTTGAAGTCAAGCAAAACAATTTTATTTACATAAGCACCTCGTAAAAATTGGGTTAAATTAATTCTTTCTTCCCCAAGGATTTAAACAAGCTTTGTATGTGAAAATGAAAAGGAGGTGAGAGAGATGAAACTCCTTGCTTCCCCTTTCTTGTATCTAATATCAAAACCACCACTGGGTTCTAAAACAAGCCCAGCCAGGACTTGAGTACATAATTAAATTTGTGAAATAACAATTCTTTTTTTATGTAACAAATGTTTACAAATCAATGCAGACATGGATTTTGAAACTTTTTAAGGTCACTAAGTATATACAATAGGCGCCCATGTAAGCACCCAAATTGTCATTTGTATTTGTAACTATGTAATTAAAAGTGTACTTTTTTCTGTATTATCTACCTATGGAGTTTATGTTAAACATGACAATGAACGTTGCTAAACTTCATCGGCTCCGTTCTACAGCAGGGAGCATTATAATGATTTTTCCTCTCCACACTTCCTCTCAAGGAGAATTCACCAGATCCCTCTAGGCACTACTTTTTTCCTCTGCTGAAATCTCCATGTTCTTAGCAATTTTCCTCCTGAGGAATAATAGTTGGCAAGCTTTCAGTAAATTTTCTGGGACTGAGATCTACAAGATTAAAGCACATGCACTCACAGAACTCTAGAAGATGCCTCTTTGGCTCGAGCTACAGTCTATAATTGTAGCTAGAACTGAACTCGAGTCCTGAGCTCTATCTCCATCAACAGCAGGTACAAGCAATAGAGATCAATTTTACACTGTGAAAGCTAGAATGAAACCCACTACACTTCCAGCAGCAAAACTTGACCACTGGTCATCATTCACCCATCTGCCGCAGCCCATGCCACCTTCTAGTTCTCACTCTGTTCTGCTGAGGTGATTAGATGGTGCTCATCACTGGGTGTCTTAGCACCCTCTAGAATGATTACATTTTTTAAAACCTGGTTTTTGTAAATTTAATTACTCCTTGTCCCTATCCCCACCTTAGTACTAATTGGTCAATTCACTAGAAATATTATATATAGTGTACATTACGTTTTTTAAAATAAATTAATGTTCTTGTATTTATTTACATGTATGTGACTCAAATTACTATGAATTACGTTCTTGGAGAATCCAGAATTGGACAAAAAACACACTCTCCCACAACTTGGTCACTCTTAAGAAGTCCTGACTTCTGCACAAACTTCATCTTCTTTTTTCTTTTTTTAAGGAAACTATCACAGGAGCAGCTCAGAGGCAGCATGCTGTGTAATGAGCACCAAGGCTTTGAAAACAAGTATTTTATAGTCACAAAAATATCCCATGGGAGACATACTAAAAACACCAGTCAGAGGATCAATTATCATTTCATTGTTATGTGTTATCTTTTATTTGTAAAATGCAAAATATTTGACAGCTGTAGATATCCATAATGTTAGAGCTGTTATGTTCTTATCTACTGCAAAAAGCGATTTTATTTGTCTTTCTGCAACACACATGTTGGGGCCGTGTGGTGTTTTCCTGCTGCCCCTCTGGTGGAGCCTGTGGTTTTGCTACATCACCTTTTTGATTTAATAATTCTAAAGATTGCTAGTATATTTGTATGCTGTGGAGTAAACTAGGTAAATGCTGACAGTCCCTTCTGCTGCAGATGACATACTGCACAACACGTTCTGCAACTCAAATGCAGTTAGAACTTCTGTGTTTGTACATAAAACAACCTAATCTGATATTCTGACAGACTGTTATATTATTATGGCTAAGTCATTACAATCAAAACAGAGGTTAATGCAGAATTTTTGTACCTATTTTTGAATAATATTCAGAGATAATTTTATGATTCTATTTTTAAAACTTTTTTAAACAACACTTTTTTTGAACCAAATTAATTCACATCATACCATCCCCTTGTATGCATTAGACAAAGCCCCTTAAAAATAATGTTTATAGAGGAAACACTTCTAGAACTCTAATTTTAACATTAATGCAAGAAATGTGCAGACAAGTAAGTGTATTACTAACAGTATGTGTCTTTTAATTTCAGTATCAAATTAGATGATACATGCTGGCAGGCGATGACTACAGAAAGAATTCACAAAGCAAACCAAATGCCAAATTAAGGACCTAGGACCTTTTTTGGTGAATTCAGAAGGGCATCTTTGTATAATAACCTTTGAAAATATTCTTCTTGATCTAAAGCGTGAAAAAAATATTTGAAAAAATAATTTTGGAACAAAGGGAGACAGCACTGAACATCAGCTAATCCATGAAAGGTATATTGGAAGTTCCAGGACACAGATAAATATTTCAGTTTCCACACTGAGACTGGACACTATTTACGTTGATTACATTCATTCTATATTTAGTCAAGATCTTTATCCACTTATTAAAGAAAAGTGCTAGTGTTTGCCTGAGTGCTGCTTGCTGTGTTTCTGTTGCATGTCACTGAAATTTTATAGAAAAAGAATGTGTCAGAGCATCTGGGCCTTATCAGAAGTACAAAAAAAAGGGGGCTGAATTTAGGTGGTACACACCAGAGCAGAAAACCATTCCCACAAGTCCACAGAAGTTAGGCTAAACTCTCAAAACCAAGTTGGAGCAAGCCCACAGCTCCCAAATCACAGCTCTCGTAAAAGCCGCACCGTGGCCAATGCTAGAGCGATGCTGGGCTGTGGGAGCGCAGGCTGGCAAACGTCCGTGCTCTGCACGACCCTCCTGGCACGTGTGGCATCAAGCACAGCACTGGGCCACTGCTGGCCAGCTGACCACCAGTTCTATGCTCCTACTAGCCTCAGGCTCACCCCTGCTCACCCAGATCCCAGTTTTTAAACACTTTGCAACAGTATGGTATTTCTTACATTCAGAGAAAGCAGAAACTGAAACCACCGGAAGCTCCAAGCCCTTTGCGCTCCTAGGGAGTCCCAAGTCAGGTACTGGAAAAATACATTTTTTTACAACTGACAGTAACAAAGAAGGATGTCCAATTTGAATTAAATTACTTGCTCAACATATAGAAATTGTGTTGCAGAAAGGGGTAGTGAGGGGTGTTGAATTCATTTTACAAGGACAGACAAGTTTTGTGAACCACCAAGACACGGTCTCCATTTCTGTACTACCTTTCTTCATATGCAGCACCATTTTCTATCTTTCTTATAAAGGAGCTAGAGGTTCTAGAAACAAAATCCTCAGTCAGTTCACAGCATCATGAACACTGTCCATCCCCTGCATAACTTCCACAGAATTAAACCAGAAGCGTCTGTGTGGATTATTATGTATTTAGTCTTGCACAATTTCGAAATGCTGAGCAGATGAAGGCCATAAAAGCTCTGCCCATGTGCTAGTGTTAAACAAAAACAAAATTTCACAAATGATTTTAGTATCTTGAACACTGTGTTTATTTTGCTGGTTACAATACACAGGAGGTACACACTATCATCTTCATTCCCTTCTTTGTAAATTGTTAAGTGCTTGTAAATGCTCTGACCTCCAATACAAAGTTTCTTCCATAAAAAAAAAAGATTTAATTTGTAGTCTCTTTCTTTGTGATGTGTTCAGATCAATTTTCCTTTCTGAATGAAGAGGCTGAACAGTAATGACATTTTTATTGCTTTAATCGATGTTGGATTGAAAAAGATACCAACACCCATCCAACTATTAATAGGGTAGTTAATGGGATTCCTAGTGCTGTATCTGAAGGGCAAGAGATGAAGTTTGGGTCTTCCTTCCAGAGCATTCAGTGTTTGTAAAAAAACACTGTGTAAACAAAAAGGATTTTCAGTATGAACATGAAAATTTAATACTTGATGAACAGTTCTAGTGTCCTGTGAAGATACAAATACGGCTTCTCTGAAAACATCAACATACCTAATAAATGACACTGCTAAACCAGTACCAAAAACCATTACAGGAGAGTGTCCATGCTAAAATCTTTCGTGGATTCTAAACCCTACAGACTCTTCATTATTAGTGTTCTAACACCATTATCCTGGTGTTCTGCACCAGACTGCAACACCCACTCTTCTGTCAGCGCACAGGGGCATCACCCTTCCATCTGCACACCAGTGCCCAGCCCAGCCCGCGGCTCCCGGCCCCGCCATCGGGCCACGGCAGCACAGGCAGTTCAGGAAGCAGCAGGGTCAAACGTAGGTTTTGTTCACACCCATCACTGACCCACCATGTGACCCTGACGAGCCACTCTGGCTTTTCATGCCTCAGCTCTCTACCAAGAATTAACGATACCAAATTCAACTCTGAGACCTACACACCCATTACAAAAGTTCTAAACAAATTTGTTATTACCTATTTTTCTGAACTGCATTCTACACTTCAGAACAAAGAAATCATGAAAGACTTTATTCTGCTTAACCATTTTGATGAAACAAAAATTAAAAAGATAAATGGCAATTTATTTCCAATTTAATGCTTCATAGATTTGAAGTGGTTACATTTGTCTTCTTCCTGCCACTTGCCGTTCCCCTTTCAACTGCAACATACACTACACCCAGGAGCAAAGGCAAAACGTGCTGCTGATATGTAGTATTTTACAGAATTCTCCACAGGATGCCTTACTATTAATTGAATGTTGTCTTGCTAGGATAAGGTATGCTTTCAATGATGTTTTTTCAATTCTTGAATATAAACTACAAAAAGGCCAGTGTTTGTACTTTGGCTTTACCACTCCCTTCCCTGTATTTCAGAAGACATGAGTCTCTTAACTTTTTACTGCTCTTTCCTTCCAAGAGAAGTTAATTGAAGCTAAACTGTAGTAAAAAAAAAAAAAAAAAAAGAAAGAGTATATTTTTGACAACAGGCTTCCTATTCAAAAATATTTTATTCTCCTAGTATTTTCATATTCTAGTAATTTATTGGACATACTTAATCCATAAATACGTACATTGAATCAAAAGAACACAACCCACAATGTTAACAGATGCACGCAGAGTCCCTTGAGCTGAGTTTGGACATTCAATAGTGAGGACTGAACACCTCTTCAGCGGAAACCATTTCTACTATACGTTGGAGGTTGGGCATATGCATCAAGAGCAAAACAGCCCCTGTATTTACCTATTCACAAATTACCAAAACTCAGTAGGTATCAAAATTGCCACACAGATCTCACAGCAGATGCTCTGTTCATTGTCAGTGAAATAGTAAAAAGATACTTGTTTGTTCTTGTTTTAAAATAAAGGTATAGCAATAAATAATCAAGCCAGAGACCTGAGGGCCTGAACTACCCCATCTTCTGGTTCACGCACTACCTATTAGCAAGATGGAACAGCTTCAGCTGTTCCTTTTATACAGAAAAAGAAATTTAGTTTTTAAAGCAGTTTTGACTTTAGTAATAGAAAATTTAGTCCTTAAATATCTATTTAGTATTTATTCCAAATTATACTATATGCTGTCTCTATTGAAGTTGCTGCATTACAGCAATTATCGTCTTCATAATTGACCTCCTATTATGTAAGACTGCTGCAATTTAAACCTTGAAATTCAAACTAAATTACAATCTTTCACCCTTAGGCACTCAGATCAACTTGAAGTATTGAGCTGCCCCTCTAAGCAAAGAGATGACGGTCAAACAAAGGACAGGACTTTCCTTCAGTAGAAGTACTTAATAGTTTTTGCTCAGCTCTTGTATCTTTACTGAATAGGCTGACTGATAAGGTGAGAAGACAGGGGACACAGATAAGCCTGTCAACCCACAACGAAAATTTCTGTTCAATGCCACCTTTTGTAGATAAGGTAGAAGCATTATTTTAGCATACACAGTAGACAAGCTATGATTTGCCATCCTGCAAATCACCATGAATGCAGCCTCATATACATAATCATCTAAATAGATGTATTTTTGTAACATACCTTTGTGCAATGGTTGAGGCATGGTTAAAATCTGCATAAGCAAAAGGGATGAGACATCTCTATAAAGCACAGGAACTTCTGGCAGTTCTTCACCTATCAGCCTGCAAAGAAAACCCAAAGAAAATCACTTCTGATACTATAAACCCGTTTTCCTTTTCATATTTTATTTTGCATTTTATTTTAAATAGTATTACATTTGATATCAAGCCGACAGAAACCAAGTACCTGACAACTCGCTAACTGATCTTGATTTTAAAACCTAATGGATTGTAATGTTACCTAACGTTAATAAAGGATTGCAATAACTCATAAGAAAGTTACCATCTGGGTACCTGATTCTTTTTAAAGTATTTTAAAAACTTCCCAAACTGCCTGAACTATTTATTTCTATGTACAGACTCAAGGAACATTCAGTATTTTACTTTTAGAATTTGTGTTCTAAAATAAGAAAATATACTGCAAAGTAACATAAAAATTAAATTGCTGTTCAAAGCACGGCATTTCACAAGTACACATATATCCATTCTGTAACAGCAATGAATCCTCGAATTACATTAATGTTACAGAGATTGCCCCTGTTGGAAAACAGCGAGACCTTAGAAAAGGTACTGCTTTCCTTTATGTAAGGAAATCAAGACTCAAACAGCCACCACAGCTGGGATTATGCAATCTTAAACACAGTCTTTATTAAAAACCCCATATGGCTAGAAGGACAGCAAATAAGCACACAAAGAGACACTGCAAACTTCTGAACTATTCAGATTCACTGAATGACATAACATCACTTTGCAGTCATACTTCAAACCCGAAAATGTTTGCAGACAGGAGGTAGCCTTTTCCAGCTTGGTGTAGCAATATCCAACAATATGCCAACCACCAATATTCTATAGGTTCAATAGCTGAGTCAAAATAGCGAAAAATCAAAATGTCAAAAAGTCATTCACCCCTCTTTAATTGACATGGAGTGTGAAGGAGATGTCAAGCAGGTGCAGCTGGTACAATGGGATACGCATCCTCCATTGTCACCTTTCCCCTTCCGCAACACACACAATAGAAAGTGCTGTTTGGGTTCTTATTCCCGTTCCCGAACGGCAGTGGTGCTACCTGGTTGGCTGTTGACTGTCAATGGAGTAACCAAGGAGGAGATGTTTGAGATACTGCCACAAAAGCTGTACTGTGAGGCCCTCGTACAACTGACCCTGAGTCTTCCCTGGAAAACAGCCCTCAACAGCTTCCTACTAATGGATGCAAATGTTGTAAAGGAAAACACCCCCCGATACTGAGTTCCTTTCAATCACCATGTGACTGAAATGTTGTCCTAGAAGGGCGTTTTTGTTTTATCGCTCCTTAGGCTTTTTCATCTTCTTTTCCTCCTCTTTTGTCATTCTTCTCAGCTCTGCCCTTTCAGAGCACAACAGGTGAACTATTATTAGATGCAATTATTGCCTCTCTTCCAAGAGGACTAAACTCTTCCTCTGACCCCGCTCAGCTGGCACTGGCTACACCATTGGCTTAGTTGATGCCTCTCTTTATGCAGGCCCCAAGTCCCCTTGGTGCCATCTATCACACACAGAGGAGACCATGTACTGGAAGAGGTTGTCCACATGCGGTGGGATTTGGATGCACGCATAAGATCCTTAGTGCCTTCTAATAGCTTTGGGGATTTATCAGCAGTTTATTATCTCTGAGGCACATAAACATGATGCTGCTTCTGGAAGGAGACCCCTACATAGTTACATAGCTTTCACAAAAACTCAGACTTCTCTCTACAAAAGTTGCTGCCAGGAGTTATCTGTGATACAAATTTTAACATGCTGAAATAGTCATGTAAGAGGAGGATTAAAAGAACACTTTTGGTCATATTAAGTTTGTTATGCAACTATAAATTTTTTTAAATACTCTCCTCCCCTCGCTCCCAGCTCAATAAGGCACATTCTGAAGCAATAATTTTATTAAATGGCTAAAGTTTCCAGTCATTTTATGCAATGGTCTCAATTGTGAGAATGAACACAAATGGCTTGGTTGATTGCTCTTACAAAATGAAGTCTCAGAAAACGGTCTACCTGGTCCTTTTGAATTAATGAACCCAAACAGCTACAAAATAAATGTTATGAATAACACCTTTTGTTATAACCAATCATTTCAGAAAATGATTGTTTTAAAACACTGTAACGTACATATACCTATTTATATATGGGAGCCTCTAAAACAAAACCCAAATATTCTAAAAGCCAGTAAATTGAAATCTAAAGACAAGGGAGCAAAAATTTGTATCACACTACCGATTCTCATTTTCAAAATTATACAGGCAATGAAGATGCGAATGTCACTAAGACTCTCTAATTCTACTTTTACCTACAGCTAGTTCTATTTTATGATCTATGACACCGAGTTTTAAAATAACCCTAATTACATAATGACTTTTAAACCATGGACATCTCTTAAATTACCTCTCACCTTTAATTTTTAATTTATACATAAATTAGGGAAAAAATTAATTTGGAATAACATTAAGGCAAAAAAAAAATAACTCCCTCTAGTCACATTTAGTTGAACATCTCTTTCCGATGGGGGTGTCAACATCACTATAATTTAACAGTCATATAACAATTAGGTCAAATACCAGTTCTGACATAATTAGGAAATTTTCTTATATAGAGAGAATACTATGATTGACTGGCAACATCACAAATAAATGAATTCATTTTCACATGTCGGTCCAACTGAACTCTTTGTCTAATTTATTAATTTCATATGAATTGAAGAAGGAAAGCTACATTAAATGTCAGGGTTTTAGATAAGCGGCTTCCGTTTACGTCAAGCGCTACAGCATATGAAGCACTTAAAAACTGCTCTGTCATTTGTTAAGAGCCTAACTAACTTCTTTATTATGACACAAACTGAATTTATAAAATGTGTTTAGGAATGTGTTTTATGGAAATTGCCCATCCTATTAATCCCCAATGCATATGTGAAAGCTTGATAAATGTGACTTTACAAAAAAATTGTGCCACAGAAGCACTGAAAAAAATGAAAGCAAGTACAATTTCAGATGGGACCAAAGTAATATAAAATGATTCAAAAGTATTATAGCTGTATGCTGTATCCATTAAAAAAAATGAGGTGGGGAGGGGCAGGTGGAAATAAACTGCACAGTGCAATATAAACATGTACCAAATTGAAAAATGAAACATGCATTACTCGATTTTCTCTATGGAACTGACCTCTCCTCCAGCCCAAGGTAATTGGGCTGCACCTCTCTCTGTGCCAATACCAGAGCTGTCTATGAGATGACATTGACCAACTCTGGCTATGTACTCCGCATCCTCCTCCTGACAGAGGTTATATGGGAATTGCTTATTTGGGAATGGATACAGAGGAATAAAAACTTCTGTTCTGCTTCGAAATAAGCAGTATTTGCTTATGGCCTTTCCTTACATATATGCCCCCCCTTCACATCTTCTCTCAGCTAGAGACACTTTTTTTGTTTAATGCTAACTCCAACTGATTATAAAGTTATAAAGTCAATAATTAAAGTGGAATTTTTGAGTCTCACACATCTTCGAACTGTCAGATAGAGAAAACTTGAGATACAGGGATACAGGTACAGCTAAACAAAGGCTTAATCAACTAGGGCAAATTTATATTCTCTACAGTATTTGCAGGGTGAGAAATACAGCCCACAAATACCAGCCTGCAGAAAGGTCAGAGTAATACACAGCTTCTGATGTTCGTGATAAGAAAGTAGAATTCTCCTATTTATTCTGGCTACACTCTAGGATATAATCACAATTTCATATTTGCTATTCATTGTGTCAGAGCAGATTTTACAGCGGGTCAGTCTGTCTCATTATACAACATTGGATTTCTCTGGCAGTACTGATATTAGGCATCTCCTGTTCTCTGTCTCACTACTGTGCCCTCAGTGCTCCCTTGCCACCTGCTCCCAAACTTATTCAAATTCATCTTTTTAAAAACATGGATTAGTTTCTTAACTTTGTTCATGATGCAGTCTGCACAGGTTGCATCAGCACAGCTGGAGGAGATGGTGAGCTACAGTCCAGGGGAAGGAAGGAAGAGCCAAGTAACTCCTGAAGCTGGCATTACTGCCGAAACCTCCGCATCATAATGCATCCTGAGATACTGGTGTTTCAGGCAGGATTTGTGTGTTTATTGAATAGATCGTGTAAGTCCTGTTGCAGCGTGTGAATATATATACCACCTCTTGCACAAACCTTAACCAAACCCCATTGACCCATCATCCTACTCTCTGTCTGTCTGGACTATCTCATAAAAACTGTTTTATTTTTCCCATTTCACAACAGTTTCTGTAATGGATATGTGACTTGAGAGGTTTCCACGCACAGTTGCTTATTCCCATCCCTATGCTGCGGTTTGTAGCCCCAGTATGAGACTATAAACAATCACCGAAGTGATCTAGCTCAGAACAAAACAACAGCTAAACACTTCAGTTAAAATAACCCGGTATATTTCGGCATTTCAGTTTATCATGCATTTCCCCCCGGACAAGTACTCTATTGCAAAGATCCTTAATGCTTTACCCAACCATTCTTTTCTGACACTTCTCGTCTGTCAAGACAGACACAAAATTTTCAGCTTTCATAGAGATGTAAATTTTAAAAAAAAAATGTATATCCTTTTATTTCAGGTTTGGCCTTCCTGAAACTCTGGCTATTTGGACTAGTCCATTAAATTCACATCTGGGTTTAGTAATTATTGCCTCCAGCTGCTCATTCTCTGCCCCCTGCCAGAAGCCATTATTCCCCACTTACACCACAGTAATTGTTTACTTGATCACCCTTGAAACCAGATCTGCCCCTAGTAGAACAATTTGCTTACGCACAGCCTGTGGGACCAAGTGTCTATTAAATTTGACAATACGAACTGCATAAGAGAAAAAAATCCACTGAAGCGGATTCCCAAGTTTATCAGACTTAACTTTATCTTTTTTCCTCCCTCTTCCTTCAAACAGTTCACTTTATTTAGGCCCTTTCTGATAGATTACCTTCTTGCTCAAAATTTTCTTATTTCCACTCTACCTTGGTGTGGCTGCATGAGCTCCTTCCAATCCTTCCTCTCAGCTGCCATTTTCAACTACAGAGCGATCTAGGTACAGTCGTAGAAGATGACACCAGGCAAAACCAGGGGCTTTGGGAAGCACAGTGGAGCAACTCTGGAGAGTCTTTACAAATTACTTTGATCAGTTCTCCCAGACACATGAAATCTGAGGCATGATTTATGAATAACAATAGCTATGTTGTGGAAAACCAAGCTAAAAATTGTGGGCTCTATACCTGGGTCGTTTTAATTGTAAATATTTATGTATTTAAATAAAGTAACTACAATTAAACAAGGGTGAAAAGATAATGCAACGGCACTTGTATCCCATAGATTAACATGCTTTTTTAGATTTGGAAATGATCTTTTAAATAAAGATGCAACTAACTTCTCTGGAAAACTGTTTTCAACTGAAATAATAATTTACAGTAAAAGTTAAATAGAAAAATATAGCACAGTGGTTGAAAGTTGTTTTTCTCCCGTGTGCAGGAGAAACAGTCTCATAGTAATTTCACTGAATTTCACTGAATTTTTAGAGTTGGAAGGGACCATAGAGATCATCTAGTCCAACTCCCCTGC
>JAOXNO010000078.1:37662218-37695076 GCA_028565335.1 Limnodromus scolopaceus
TCAAAAGCCTTGCTGAAGTCAAGGTAGATGACATCTGCTGCCCTCCCTTCATCCAACCAACCAGTTATAGCGTCGTAATACAGTCAGATAATACAGATCTTCTCCTCTCATTGACTTTTTTTTTTTCCTACAAGTTTTTACTTAAAGTCTCATGTACTTTAAATCAGGCTGATGATTCAGATTACTTGGTTAGCTTCAAAATGGCAGAGTGCTATGCACATTTTAAGTCTGCAGTGGTATTTCTCCACCACCCTCTTAATCTTCAGTTTACAGCAGTGCATCACCTTCTAATTGCTCTGAGCACTCTCTCCTATACCTGAAAAAAAATGCTATTCTGGATTTCTCAAAAGCCTGTGTGACTCCAAGAAGTGTGCAATTAGATTGTACGCACCAATCATATGAATGCCATCTTCAAGTGAAGCTACTACTTCAAATTTCTAAAACATAATTACGCATATCCATCTTATACTGTAATTTATACATTAAAAACATGTCCCCAAGTTGCCTCCCCTGCAGCTTTATGGGGCCTGGAGACTAAGGTAGGAAAAATGGTCCAAGGAGTGAGCAAAGAAATTCCAGCTTGATTACATTAGCGCATCTCAACAGTAAACTAGTTCACGGCAAAATGAACCTTTCAGTATAACCTTTCAGTTACAGCTTCCTAAACCACTCAGGACTTAGTGCCAAACCAACATCAGTAAGTCTTTCAAGACATCTTGAAAACCCATGCAGGAAACAAGATAACTGCTCAAATGCATTCCCAACGTGCAACACCTCATTCAAAGTAAGCCATGACGATCTACGGTACAATTAATTTCAAAGTGATTTGGAACATTGCCTAATGAAATCTAACTTGCAGCAATCTAACCTTGACCAACGTGTGGTGAATTCCATCAAGTCTCTAAGGGCAAGAAAAAGCTGTGTATGCAGAAAAAGCAGCCTCTCTGTAAATAGCTGCTTCCAAAGCCAGCAAGCTCTTCAGATACCAAACTGAGAAGCGCATGATCAGTCCCACAGCCATTCAGCCTGTCAACAGTCTATCAACGTGATCTTAATTTTGCCAGGTATAACTCAGTCAACCATACACCTCATTTATTAACCTCGTTCCACGCTCAATCTAGGTCAGGGCAGAATCACACGAAAACATACTCTCGAAGAAGTTTGAATGCATGCTGAATAACACAGCTTTTTGGGTTATAAAATTATTGATGCTTTGTTCTGCTAATGGTTTATAAACTGATCTGTTTAGTCTATTTAGTGCAGTAATCTAATGTTGATTGCAAAAAACCAAACTTGAGACCAAGAGGATAAAGAGTAAAATCTCAAACTAGAAGCAAGCACAAACATTTTAATAATTTTCTAGTTTGCAGATTAGGATTGTGGTATCACTATTGGAGATCAATTTTCAAAATCCCATGAAGCTTTCCACCTCAGGCTCCTAGAAACACACTGACAAATACACAGCTGGATAAGCACTAAAAAGACAGTCTTTTCAAGATTATTGCAAGCTACAAAGTAGAGACCTTAGCTATGAAGATACCCAAGGTGCCAAGAGAAAAAACAAAATTTACTGCTCTCCTCTCATGAGGAAAAATAATCATCTGGGTTTAGGCAGGAAATCTTTCTTCTCACCATTAAGGTAGAATCTGAAAGATGAAGGGTCTTAAATCAAGTAGGGAGATGAGTCCTTGTAGAACACAGATACATGGCTTCATTTATTATATTGCTAATCCTTGTACAGCTGTGCATAAGGTTAATATTTTTTAAAGCAAACTCGGGTAAATAACTTGTTTAAAATAACATGAAAATTTTAAGCTTCAAATAGAATTATCTCTTACATATATTAGGCCTACTTATGTTATTTCTGTAACATTAGCTAATAGCTAATTACCTATTAGTTGTTGCCCAACTTTCAATAAACTATTTATGAACTTAGTCTCTATGTAAATTTTGTCTAGCATCTGTACTAAGAATGGCCATGCACCTATCCACTGACTCAATACTATTAAATTTGCATGTGCTTAAGCTTGCAAGTGGTGTAGTTAAACTTTATCTCAAAACTGGAATATGTCAGATTTTATGTAAAAGAAATAGGAAAATTTTTTTACAAATGTATACACACAATTTTTAGATGTTAAGTTCATCAGCCTACCTCACAGAGAATTTAAATTAAGACAAAGGACAAAGTTACCCAAAGTCCCTCCATAAGGATGTTTCTTTCACAAAGTAAAACTGATATCTGGTAAATTAAAATACTTGCTCTGAATTTTTATCCTGGATCAGCTGCGTTAGTTTTCTCCAGGGATTGTATGCAGAGTCTATGCTGTAGAGGCGCATGTGCATGGCCAACACGTGGAACAGTTGATCTGAAAGGAGAAGAAGATAGATTGCCGATTAACATGTACAATAATATGAAGTATTTTACATTAAGTTGCCATCATTTATTTTACAAGATTCTGAAAAGTCTGTCATCGCATTCCAAATAAGCTGGTACCTAGTAAGCATATTCTTTTTTATTATTACTATTTATATTTTTAAAAAGGTTTTGAAGAGAAGTAGGATTTCAATAGAAGGCAGTGAACTTATGCATGTATTTGACAAAATTATTTTGTTTTCTCTTCTGAAATTCTGAAACAGAGAAAGGCTGTTTAGAAAGCTTTGATCAGATCTCAGTTGGTTTAGTGCTTATAAAAAAAACCAGCTCCATGTAATTTAATGACAGGTCTTTTTAAAAATCCTGTTTAATATGCTCTTATGTTGCTAAGGTTCCATGCTCCCTTCACTACCCTCTCCAGTTTATGCCAAAAACTGTGATTTCCTAAACATCTTTTCTAAACAGAGACTGATATACTTTTAACACAGCTTTTATTCCTCTCTCTCACAGGTAAGTTCTATGCACAATATACTTGAAATTAACCTGAAGTTGACAGAAGTTCTGGCCTATAGCAGGATCACTGCAGCTCTTTATTCTTAAAAGGTTATTATTCTTTCTGCCTTCATAAGGTTATTTTGTAGGTAACTTTTGGAAGAGAAAAAACCCCAAGCTTCTGACTGCACCACAATGACACTAAAGTAGCAACAGTCTTTGTAAGTGCAGAGATTTGTCTAAACAACCTGCAGGCAGAGTTTGCTGATATTCACCAATTGAAAACCTCTGTACGTCCACTGTGTCAAAAATACAATTTGCAAAACACTTCTAGAACCTTTTGAACAAAGAATGCTTAGTTCATTATTCATGCATATTACTGCAGTATCATATATTAAAATGTACACTTTTCATTTCTCTATAAATCATATGATCAACACGAAAAAAGATAACATCTAATCCTTCCTCCCCTTAAGCAAGCCAAGAAGGCAGGCACTACCTATATGTTGACAGCATTTTCAGAAAGGTATGTACAATAACAATCTCAGACTTCACTTCTATTTCCGTGTTTATAATACAGTTTGGAAAAAAATGCATCTTTTTTTTTTTTATGTTCATATGTTTATATTGAAATCATATTTTAAAATACTATTTCCCATGATTCTGCTCATTTTTTTCCTCCTGTCACACTATCTTGCTATTTGCTGCTATGTTTGCTCCTTCTCTTCAAGTTTTCTGTGATTCTGCTTCCTTCCTTCCTTTCATTTTAACTTTCTCCCTTAGTATCTTGCCATCTCCTTCCTTCCCCCCTCCCCCTTTTATTCTTTCAATTGATCCCTTTGCCTCCTACTCTCTTAATCTCTCTCCCTTCTCTCCACAACCCACTTGCTCAACCTACACACTCACTCACGGGTCCTCTTTAAGTAGAAATAGCAGCTATTAATTTATTTTCCATAAATAGACAATTACTCAGAGGTACACAGTGGCCAAAAAAGTCGCATGATGAAGTCAGCTGACTGCCAGAGCCCGAGGGCTGTAATTAGCTCCTGGGGTTTGTAAAATAATTGGAGATGTAGATGGCATTGGAATTGATTGCTGTCACCTGCTTTCTGAATAAAAACAGTCAATGAGGACAAAATAAGTTATCTTTTCTCCTGGCAAGAGATTCTAGCAAAAAAATTGCTTTGGTGACAAACTTCAAAACCCTGAAAATATACTGATATTTCATCAAAATAATGAAAGAACTGCCAGTATGGTTTTGTTTGGAATGAAACCCATGAAAGTATCCGTTCCTTCCCTCTTGCCTCTCCACTACTAAAAGGAAATTATGTTTTTTTCCTGAACTGCTCCTTGCCTCAAACAGAAATGGATATGCAAAAAAGATAAATGCTTAGCATAATTAATTAACCTTCTGTTCCTTTAATAGCTATTTTCCTGAGCTTTTACTAATATGAAATTAAGCAGGCAAGCATCACATTCTACCACTGGAGAATTTATTTGTAATCTCCAAACGTGTAACATTTATGGAATCAGGATACATTCTAGCATTGACTGAATCTGTACAGAAAAATTCAGTGTAGCAGTCCTATAAGACAGTATTTTTTGTTTTTGATTAAGGCAGCTGTTGCTCCTTTACAAGAAAGTGTCTTCAGCACATAAATGTAAAGCTGGGAAGTAGGTAATAAGATATGGTTACAATGACCTTTTTTTATGATTGACTTAAAAATATGAAGACACCTCTGGGGCAACGCAGCAGTGCCATGCTGGTCTCCAGCCCCAGGGCAGCCGAGGACTAACACCAATCCCTAAGGGAACACCACCACAGGCATGGACCGATGGCACACATCTTCCCAGCGGGTAAAAGTGACTCCCGATCTGACTATTGTGTTCATATTCACATTTCTGACAAGATTTCTAACAATTAGCAAAAACCAAGGCCTAGCCAAAGGAAGATACAAAGGTTTATTTCTTCACAAACATTTTTCTATTTGTGACTCCAACTGCTTTACCTCCAACTTACTATGATTATGGAGTATTGGAGAAAGCCAAGGAAAACACCAAAAATCTAGATCTGGCAATTTCTTTGTGCACAAAGTGCTTAGTGTTTTACCACATCCTTATGCTTTATGGACTGGAAGAAATCTGCCTTGCACCAAATGAATACCAGAGGTCTTTTCCCCTCTGTATTTGTGTGACTGCATCATTCCGAAAATGAAACGTAAAAATACAGAATAACTTCCCACTTTTTAATACACTAGTTAGAAGCTTTAAAATATGTTTTTCGTCTTTTTTTTTTTTCCTTTTTTTTTTTTTTCTTAGTAGCAAAATATTAACATGACACAACCACCACCTTGCCTAGTTTTGTGAAGAAAGGCCATAATGCACTGGGCATTCACCGCTCACAGTGGACCTTATGGCCAATTCTCTCCCACCTTCCTAAGTGGGAAAGACAGGATCTGAGTGTAGCTTAGAGTCTCCAAAATAACATTCTTAACAAAATTTGGTAGAAGAATATTAATTTTAGAAAGCATAGCAGCAATAAAATTAGATAATTACAATTATGAAATCACAATGAAATGAGTATTAGAGGTTTATAGATAACAAACCAAGAGAAGTAAGGAGTGAAAAGAACTTGAATGTGGCCCTCCTTTCCTAATAACTCCTTAATATGTGAGAGAGGCTGCATCCAGTTAAATTGAATAAATATAAAAATCACAAAATTTGAATGCACAATATAACTTATTGCTGCAAGTCATCAGGGGCTTGGCAGTATTCCAAGATTTAGACATTTAAGCAGGCAAGATTATGACTGGCTTCAAAACATGTTTGTACGACTCAAATATTACCTACATTGAAGCAGCGCGTCTCAATTCTCCCACCTTATTTAGATAGTCTTTGTTTTCACAGAATACATGTAAAGCTTATATAAAGCACTTAATAAAATCATCTATATTAGCAGTTAGACATTAGCTTTAACTTCGATTCACATTAGCCTTCTTAATTCTATTTCTAAAAATTACAAAAATAAACCTATTGTTCCATACACTGCTGCTCTTGGTACATTCTTTTCAACTCTTCCTATACCAGCTTTACTTCTCAGGGTTATTCTGTTGTGAGAGAGAAGCAATAAACTCAGCTGGAATCAGTACTTCCAAAAGAGCAGCTAAAAGGATAAGACCCTGTCTTCACACTGGGACTGGAGCTATTAGAGCAAGTGTTTTAATGCTGCTCCTCAGAAAAAACAAAGGAGTATTTTGTCCACATAACCACACTGCCTGCACTAGGCACCTGTAATTGCATTCTTTTACTATTTTTAGTATTAAAGCATACTGATTTTACAGATGTTGACAAAGCTCTTAAAAATATTCTGCTATGCCAAAATGCATCAAGCAGGAGCCTATAAAGGTGATTTCAAAGCTCTTTTCATGTCTACTGTGGTAGGCACAGCACAAAAGAAGACTGAATTCAGACAGATGACTAGATAGGGATTTGATAGATGAACGGTAGAACTTAGAAAAATGCTGTGCTGAACTGACAGAAATGAGTGAATCAGGAAGTTACATGCAGGTGTACGTTTTGCTCTCACTAGTAACCTTGGTTTGGTCTTTGCCAAAGTGATCCCAAATTTCTACACGCATTTTGCTGCCTTTTTTTCTTCTTTCTTTTTTCGGTCTCTTGACTGTAAAGTGATCTCTCAAATTACCAAAGTTGAAATGAGGGGATTTTTCTGTTATAAATTACACTTCCACAGCGTATAGCAATGTGCTGTAATAATAACGACAAAAACAATTGAGGAATTAGGTGCCTTTTGTTGCTTGAAAAAGCCTAGATTATGCGTTTATTCCCCAGTCTCTCTCATATTTATGTTTTAGAAGGATGTAAATAAGACATACTGCTGTCATGAAAATCTCTCCTTTGCTGTTTTGATCCAGTCTTCTCTTACTTCATTCTATAAATTTGTGTTCATATTTACAATGTCAAAAGATCACAGAACACAGTGACGCAGCAGTTCACCACCAAGTGGAACTGAAAACATCCTTGCTTCAACTGCTGTGTGAAAATCTTACCAGACTAGAGACATTATGCCCTTCTTCTCCCAAAGTTTGCTGGGACTATGAAGAAGAATGTAGATTATAACAAAAACAACTTGATACAACCAGATGGGACTTGATTGTTAATAAGGAGATTGAGGTATTTTTTCTCCTTGCAGAGATTTATATAGTCCACTTAGCAACAGCAGCTGTAAAGACCTGCTGACAGCATCTTCCCATCCATCACTGATCCAGGAGATTGGAATCAGTGAAGAAAAAAAACATGAAGGTCAGGAAAAGCCTATTAAGGCATTAAGTCATGAACAGTCTTTACAAAATCTTAATCTTTAATTGCTGATGAAACAGTTAATTATCCTCAACACAGAACCTGACAGTGAATGAAATCAACATACGAGATGGTATCTATCTTTGCCTCTCTCATGCTAGGTATGAATGGCATACCAAGCTTTTTAGGAAATAGTTAGGATCATCTGTTGGTGAGAAAAACCGCTTTTTCAAAGTTAGCATGAATGGACAGGCACCAAAACAAAAAAACCACAAAACCAAACCAAAAAGCCCAAACCAAACCTACCAGCCACAGAAACCCATTGTATCAAGGCAGAAAGCATTTCGGAAAACTACTTTAATTCCTTTTATTTTTAGTGGCTGCAGAGAGGTGAGTAGGAATCTTTGCAACCATATTCACATCGACAGATTACAGGAAGAAGATAGTTGAAATTCAGCAATTCATAAAAACCCTATGTTTTTCTTCCTATAGGAATGAATCATACTTAGTGGTTCCAAGCATCACTGGCTATAATTGATAAAATGGAGATGTGGTCGAAAAATTTGTTAAAGAAGAAGCAAGAAGAGCTTTGAAAATGCTTCATGTCAAGATGACTTTCTGTGCACAAAAACACTAAAAGCACTGATTAAATTGATGCTAACATCATAATCAAGACAGAAGACACCAAGTCATCTACAAATGCAAGGCACAGGCTTTAAATGAACTAAATGAACTTTAAAAAAGAAAACAAAAAACAACAGTTTAACAATACAGTTTCTCAATGGTTAGAACCATCACACAAGTTATGAAGATGCTGGACATTTCATTTAAGGCTAGCTTACACAAGTTTAAAATAGTTTTTTATTGTCCACTTGTAAACTAACGTTCTTTCCAATTAATGCAGTTGATGCTGAAATGCCACACTCTGCTATCTGTGAGAAGCATACGGATAAAGAGCTCCTACGCAGGGAAATTGAAGCCAGAGGACAAGGTGATGGAATATTTAATCCTTCCCCCGAAAAAAACCTTAATCCTGTCCTTATTACAAAGCGAAAAAAGAAAAGAAAGCAGCCAGAAAGAAATAACAACTTTTAAAAAGATAAAGGGAAGAAAGGACAAGATTATGAATTCATTTATAGATAACTTTTAAATTTTGTGGAATTGTTCACCCAGAATTGCACTGTGTTCACCCACGTATATTCAAGTTAAACAGAGACACAGAAGTCGAACGGTGAAGTCCTAACTCTTCAGCCTTAATATTGTGTTCTGAAGCTGTTCTATAAATTTAAAACAATGAAAACAAAAAGAAAAACACAGATCTCAAACTATGAAACAGGGAAATAAGACCTGTACAATTGTTATATACCATAATTATGCCCTAAACTGAAAAGAATTTTCAATGCCATAGACTCATAAACTGTAACGGGGTCCTTCAAATAGGACTTGATTTTTAAGTAGTAAGTAAACAAGACTCTATTTGCATTGTTTAGTAACACACACTCACACAAACACACATACAAAACTTCAAACTTGAAAATGGCAATTTTACAGCCAGATTTTCTTCCTCATTCTTCTCGCATAGACTCAATCACTGACACTAACAGCTACATTAATCATTCTTAATTTTACTTCCCAAGAGCAGCTGCCCTCATGATGCAATCTACTAAAGCAGCTCTTGACCTATTTGTTCCCACCGTCTTCCCTGACGCTTGCTGCTGTAACAGCTCACCTGGGACAACATAGTCTGTTTTCTGCAATATCTAATCACAAACTTTACTCTGTTACAAGAGTAATACAGAGTGGTATGCTTCATCACAAGAGAGACATCTCATTATCTCACATGTAAGAAGAACAAAACCAGGTTATATTTAGATTACTTCTGCTGGACCTGACATGAATGACGTTTGAAAAACAAGAGCAGTTTCAATACTGTACAAGCAAGACTTTAACAAAACAGTACTCAAGTTCCAGATAGGGTATGGAATTTTAAAAATCTTTCTTTCCTCACTGCATAAGACAATGAAGAAGTTGAAGGTACATTTAAAATGAAATTTTTAAAACAGGATTACCTCTTGGAAAAATGAGTATGGAAAAATAATAAAATATATTATGGAATACATACCTAAAGAACTGCAATTTTTTATCTCTAAATGTGCCAATATGGAACAGGGAATGAAGGAAACTCATAATTCTGTAACGGTTTAGTGAAAACAAACCCTGCTATATATAGAAAAGTGATTCTGCTCCTACTAGTCATATTTCACCTAATGTCCAATATAATAATACTAAATGGAAGTAGTGTACAGGTCTGTTCCAGAAGAACCCCATTACCTTATATAAAAAATGAGTCTATTTTAATGCAAGATTAAATATAAGTGGTTTGCTACCTAATAATTTTACAAAATAAGTACCAATACAGAACATAAAGGGCATGTGAATGTTTTAACCAATGAATTGATGACATTATGTCTCCATCCTGTTTAAAGTAACAACACATTCATATTTATAGCACCTTTCACCTGAAAGCTTTCAAGGCCTTCTTCTATTTTTCTGAAGTGCAAGATAGATACTAAAAATACCAACATGACTGATTTAGATCTAAGTAAGAAAATTCACCATTCTACGCAAAAGTGTGGAAAAAGCAGGTGCATTGTGTCTAAATGCTGTCCCTACCCCTTCAGAAATATGCACTTGAATCCTTAAAATAACGCAACTGCTAAAGGAAAAAAACACTATTTCCATGTGCATCACACTCAAGCAAAATTACGCAACAGTTTAAGGAAGAACAGAAAAATACTACAGTAAACAAACAAAATGTGATGTATTAAGTAGAAAATATTAAGAAATGTTACCACATTTAAAAAAAAAACAAAAAAGATCATCAACACATTTTTCAATTATAGGAAATACTCTACCAATTTCAGATTAAGCCCTTGTGTGCAAGTACATGTAAACAGCCAAATCACACCATGGGGAAAAAAATACTGCTCACTAAATATATACACAATTCTGAGGACAAGGCTTTAAAACAGAGTTTTCCTTACTGGGCAATTTTACTTTTTATATAGACAACAAATACACAGTTTAACAGTGGATTTGCTGCTACCAAAAAGTGATGTGTTTCTTAAAACATTTTAAATTTTGTAAACTAACACTTATTTTTAAAAGCAATAGTTGATGTTATCTTACTTAAAGCTTCTCGTTAATAAGACGACTTCTGGACTTCTCAAGCGTGAGAAGTATCTTCAACTTTCTATGAGTTTAGTTTGTTCCAGTAATCTATTTTGATGAACAGACAACATTGATTGTTCATTTTCTGAGACATACAGAGTTAATAGTGAAATAGCAGAAGTGCTGGAAAAATAGTTAAGTATGATATATGAATTTAAACTGGAATTAAGTTTGTCTTGTCTTGCTGAAGTAAAAATCTAGCAGAAGACAATTCTCCAGTGGAGATACATTCCCCATGTATGATTTCCAATTCCGTAGTTCTCCACATGTTCTTCAATGATTACAGTATTATCTATGCATTTCAAGACCTAACAAATATGTATTTGAAATCCTGACTGGCCGTCTCCCTGGCTGTCAGCAAAAGGTATGCTTCCTTTTAAGATCAGGTCCTAAGTATGGAAGAACCCTTATTTGTGCAAGATGAAGGGACGGTGTGGTAAGTAACAAGAAAAAAATTAAATACTGTATTATGCAAACCACTTAGCGTCAGCTACCAGGACTCAGCTTGGTGGAATTATTTTCTTTTTCTTTTTTTCTTTAAAAAATCCAAATGAATAAAACCAACTTTAAGTTCTTCCCTTGGTGTCAACTGACAAAGTTCAAACAGAAACAATGGAGCTATCGAGATATACACGGAGGAAGCTGCTCAGCATTCCAGTGGTTCAACCATTCTCTGAAAATTATAATCTTCCAGCACTTACTGACATTAGTTGGTGACAAAGGTCCATGAGAAAAACCATTACCTTTTTTATATATATGTTATGCTTTTAAACAGGTACATGCAGCATAAATTTGATACTGATATGACATCAAATATTTCACAGTGTTTTAAGATGTAATGAGTGTATTTCACTCCTCTTTTATCTTTAAAAAGTCACATAGAGAAGCTGAAATCCCCTGACTTTGAAAAACTATCAATAAGATAAACATATGACCTTACAGAAAGGCCACTTTCCCCACGTACATTCTTCTAAACTTTAAAATGTCAAGACTTCTAAAGATCTTGTATGACTAGTAAAGCCATCTGAAAACAGGGGTACGCTCACATTATGTTTTTCATATTTTTTCACTTCAAATATTTGAAAAGCTTTTCAATTTTAAGCTGAGATCTCTGCCCTAAGCTGCTCATCATGGTCTTCCAAATAACATGCCCGTGAAATAGGTAACACATCCAGTAACTTGCTAAAATTCAGAGAGAAAGCAGCCATCTTACTAGGGCCAGTATACAATTAAAAATATATTGTAATCCAAGAAGAAATTATCTGTAGAGCCTTGACTCTATTAAATGCATCAAATTTTAAAACAGTGGTCTATCAATGTTCTTTTAACACGTGCATTTTTGATTACTTTGCCCTGCTGGGAAAGGGAGGTAATGATGGTGGGAGGAGACAATGTGCAGTAGGGTTTAAAACTGCTTTTCACAAATCACAACACATGAATGAAATCAATTAAACTCCATTTCCTGGCAGTAATAGGAAGCTCTTATCCTAGAGAGGATGTGGACAGCATAGCATGTGATGGTATTTCTTTGGTGGCTCATCATCTCAAATGATGAGGAAAGCATTGCCCACAAATCATGTATCAAAAGGCAGAGGTGGGCCCAAGCTTTCTGACATTTTTACTACCAAATTTGCTCCTACTGCTGCATGAGCTTGATTTAAACAAGCATTAGTAGCATTCTGGAAGGCTTTCCAATTTTTCCTGACAAAAAAAAAAAAAAGTCCATTCTTAACAGGTTATATTCCAGTAAAGATTAAAACATTAAGACGTTAAGAAAAAAATCACTTCTGTCAATCAGAAGTGCTTCATTTGCCAAATAACAAAGGTTTCAGAAGATGAAGATTTGAGTTTCTACCAAAGAAAATCTGAAAAACTCTATCAGAGAAAGAACTAGGGAAATGGTAGTTGCAGATTTTTAAGTATGAGCTACATTAGCACTCAGAGAAACAAATTTCTTTACTATTACTAGTAACAGCCAGGGTGAAACAAAGCTTTCCTGCTTTACCCTAAAAATACTTCTCGTTCTACCCATAAAAATAGGAAATATTACATGGATGCTATGACAATTGATTCCTAAATAGATTATACTCATGACACATGAACAGCTCTAATGAATAATTTGCGCAAATTATATTTCAGATTTCTCAAAATGCCACAAAACACAAAAGACTCATTATGGCAGAAAACAAAAAGGTTTTTAAAAGAAAAAAGTTGTCAAAATTTAGAAAGTGTTAGACACCTTTATTCAATATTCTAGAAATTTATATTGCACTTCATTACATAAAACTTACTTAAACATGATCTTTTCCCAGCTGTGCTTGCACCTCCTGAACATAAATTACCTCCTCGATGGACCAGCTCAAGTTCCAAGTTTGTTCTGCAAGAAAAACATAATAGCGTAGAATGAAACAGCATTATTCAAGCTTCTAAGGGCACAAAAGAGTCACCACAAACTCCCAGAGTACACTAAATAAAAAAGTACTAATCTTTAGTGTGAGATACTGCCAAAATATGACTCAAAATAAAGCAAACTTTATCAAGATATTGCCATATGTGATTTTAAGTGGTTTGATTAGCAAGTACTATGTTAAAACAGCTGCTACAGTTGTGATTGAAGAATAAATAAATTTTAATTCTGAGGCTTTTTTCTGCACACACAACTCCTTGATAATAGAGGACTTTATGTGCAAATCTAAAAAGAAAATATACAGATTGGCTAAATTTCAATCAATCAGATATGTCTATAAAGTGCTCTCTTTAATGGCAGAGCTTTTGTTTTGCTTTAAACAGTCAGTACAATGGATATGCCAGCAAGTAACTAAGTATGAAAACAGTCTAAATTATAATGGAAGCACTGACCTTTTTAGATAAGTTAGTTAATAAAAGCCTTGGAGGTTAATTCTGAATGAAACACTGGTATTTGCTGTAGCTCATTAGTATGAAACAGGAGTCATGTCACCAAATCTCTGCATGTCACATTGATGCTTTCTTTCTTACTATTATTGTAGTCTGATACTTAGGCACCAATTTAGGCCAAATTCGATAGCTTTGTTTAATTTTGGAATTGGATGTTTCAGTACTGCATTATCTTTTATCCCTAAGACTTGGTGCAAACAATTTACATTACATTCTCTGAGAGCTTGTTTTAAAAAGTCAACATACATTCCTTTAATTAAAATAAAGGAATATAATTCTATTACTCTGAAACGTTATTTTGCTAATATAATCTAAATTGCAAAGCTCAGTCTAAACACTGAGCTAGTTGACCTTTAACTAAAAATCAAACAATTTTAGGTTCAATATAATGCGACTGAATACATAATAAAATCTATTCTAGAATTTTAGGCACATCATATATCTAAGCTAAAAACACACACCCACACACATTTCAGAAAAAACTACAGGATGGCTGTTTTATTCAAAACAAATTATTTTTTAAGAATTTCAGCCCCATCAGCTTGAAAGAATAATACATTTTTGATAAGCAGTGTTTGTTAAGATACTTTCATATGTTTTTAAAATAGTAACATTTCAGAATATTACTATCCCTAAGTTTGCAGCTTATGCCACCCGTTTCTGAAGGAATGCTTTAATCCTCTCTACTCAGAAAAGGCAATTTAACATTGATAATGTGCCTGCTCAGAGCTCCATCTGGTTGCTGCTGATAAGGGCATCTGTGTGACAGGGGAATTTTCCACTCTTCAGGCGATTTGCAGTGCTCACTGAACTTCTAAAATCCACCAGCAAGGAAGCAGAGACAGGGATTTCACAGGGACATTTCAAGCAGGGACAAAATAGCAACTGTAGATTAGCGTGTGCTAGTTCATCATGGGAATATAAAGGAAACCAGTATGTTTTATTTCTACAAACCTTCTGATAACCAATTTGTAGAACAAAATTAATGGCAGCCTTTCATTAAAACCAAGACAATCAAAAACACTACCTGAATGTCTAAGAAAAACTTTCTAGATCTAGAATTTTAAATGTCCCTTACACCAATAAATATGTACTATTTTACAAAACAAACCTCAGAGATGACTCTGAAAAAAATTCTTCTGGATATGTATGAGGTGTTATACAGTACTTTTTGCTAAATGGAATGTAAGGAGAGAGATCTCAGGAAACATATACTCCATCAAACATACCATACTAACTCTCACCTCCCACACTTTTTCATTGCCCCCAGCTCCTCAAAGGGCTTATAGTTCAGCTTTCTTGGAAATGTAAATATTAGCCTTCTCCTCTAAGACATCTCTTTCAAGACATACCTAAACTTTGGCATAAAAGTGCACAGTAGAGAAAGCATCTTCTGTGGAATTGAACACTTCTTTATAAAATGTTCTACATCACGTATAGCCTCAAATCATTTTTGAAAGAGACTAGTGTATCTCCTCACTTAATCTCCCTTCTGCCTTGAGGATCCGAGTACCATCTGCCCTTCACTGAAGAAATGCAGAGCTCTCAGTGCCTATTCTCTCATCAGTGAAGAAAAACCTGGGGAATCCGATACAAGAGTGAAACACAGAGTGGTCTCTGAAAGCATCCTTTGCTATCTCAGCACCCTCAACATGAAGCAAAGAGAAGAAGAAAGAAAATCTATGAGTGACTGCTTTCTCTATCTAGAAATCTTTGCATCGTTCATTGGAGCAACACATTTTGTAGAACACTGGCTTTATCTTCCTCACTCACAGAAAAAAGACTGAGAATATGGATTTTGCTCAGCTGTACGGACTTCTGATTAAAAAAGGCCCTACTTCACCCCTTCTTGTGGGTTTTCATTAAAGGAACATATTGGGGGTGGGGAGGGTGACTGCGTATTTCTCAGAATTCCTGTCAGATCAGAGCAGGGGGAAGTAAAAATACAATGCCCTTTCCAGAAAGTGAACATATTTGCACAGATCTCTTTCTATTGGGACAAAAGAATTAAGTTAAACATCACCATTTTTTCGACTTCACTTTACAAAGACAACACATATATGAAAAAACCCAGATACTGCGACACAAATTGGAAGGAAAGAACACAAGGTTTTAATATTAGTCTATACATCGTGGACAGCAAAAACAAAAGCTTTGTTTACACAGCCAAAGAAACCACAAGAACTATTGCTATGCAATGCAGAAACAGTCCTCCAAGATGTTGCCGCAAATGAGAATCATCAATGCTATGAATGTGGAGCTATTAGAATTAAAGCGAAGCACACATGATTTGTGATTGACACACTATACTAATCTCATACATGTCAGCAAAGACAAGGAGGGATGCATATGAAAAGGGCATAAGTTTAACAAGGTAAGACTGTAGGGAAATGGGGAGGTAGCTACGGAGCTGCTCTTCCAGCTGTGCATGCAAATCAGGGCGCCGAGACCCTGAGTGCTTCTCTTGCAAGGAAAAGAGATGGGGTTAGCTCTCCCAGTAGGTGCTAGAGAATTTCTTTTCTCTGCTACCAGTGACATTTTCTTGGAGATGGTGTCTGTGACACTGACAGCCATAAAAGTGGAATCAAACAGCACAGAGAAAATGCTGGTAGTTATGACATTTTTTTAGAAGTCTTGTTCACATGAAGAGACATTCCTGGTTGCCGATGTAGACAAGGCTCCTTCTGTGAACCCAATTTAAGTAAATAAAACTAATGTCTGATAGAGAGATTAAAACCACCCTGTGATTTAAAAAACACCAATATAGCAGTGATATAATCTCATTCTGCTACATAGTAGTAGAGAAGATTTGACAGTTTGGGAAAAGAAAGTAGAAAAAGAAATTAAACATAAAATTTTGATATACGGAAAGCAAAACCTTGAATAAAGAAGAAAACTAAACAAGCAGAAGACAAAATGTTCTCTGGGTTTTGCACCACTGCTGCACACAGTAAAAATGAACTGAGAGGCGCATTTTTCCACGTTGCATATGCCTGCACGTGAAAATCAGAAAATGTAACCCTGATGTACTAAGTACTCAAAGAGTACTTTTTGAAAAGGATGGAATATTTTTTTAATTTTTTTTTTAAAGAAGAAAACTCTCTGGAGAGTAATACCATTAGTGAGAAACACAAATGAAAAAAATATAAAAAGAAAAACATACCCACCTGGCTACCGAATGCATGAAGAGAAAATCATTGTCAGGTGATCCAGGACTCTTACTATAATCTGTATACTTCTTCTGTGTGGTACTTTTTATATCCTTCATTACAGATTCCATTTCTTTACTGAGATTGGTTTCAGACTATGAACAAAGACACAAAAAAATATTAGTTAATTTTACCTGAAGAAATGCAATAGCTGATCACAAAGTGTAGCACTTTCACATTTATAAAAACACATTTGCAGGTTATGGAAAAATATGCACTAAAAGCCAATATTATGTCTCACAGAAGTGTTATAATAGTCTGAAAGTTGTTCTGAATATGTAAACATCACTGTTTTGTCTCCTAAACTGAGGAATCTCACTGCTTGCATTATTTTAAAGTATATTTGCATTGCACAAGTATGCGAAAATAACAAAGTATCTCCATCAAGACTCAAAGGCTACCAGATTGTAATAGAATTAATTCTATGATTCAGAAAGACCTCATGAAGCTTTGTAATACGTAAGCATCTGCAAACTGTTCTGCAGAACAAATAATCCATACCTTAAAATGTTCTTAATAGACATTCTCTGAATAGTTTCCAGTTACAAGGATCTTGGTGCTTTTACATTGTAAAGAAGTGATAAATGAATTTCACATTACATGACTCATTTCTATACAAATTACTATGGAGAGAAGTGAAAATCTACCCCATAAAAAAAGGTATAACTACATTTTTTCATAGCTTTTTAATTGTTTTAGTAGGCAATGCAGTAAGTGCTGTAAATATTTAAAATTTCTTGATTTAAAAAAAAAAAAAAAAAGAAAAAAAGTATGCTATCTTCCATATCAGAAGAAAATGAAGTTTCCCAGGTTGTCAAGTTTTTAACAGGTCACAAATGCAACATAATGTAAAAACTGAAAGGTAGAGGCAAATTAACAAGGATCTTTCTGCCTTACACTGATGCTTACTGGGAAAGTTCCCAGCTGTTCTTGAAGATCTTCCACCTCTTGTACAAGGTCTTGCATACACTTGTTACTATGACTTTGCCAAAGGCTTCTTTCCACGTTGTTTCCAGGATAACAAGGAAGAACACTGTTAGCAAACTGCCTACAGAGGGGACAGGTAAATTCTCCTTTGTCCACTGAAAATCCCTGGAGGACCTGGTCATTCTAAAAGGAAATAAAGAAGATGTAGCTGAAAAGATTGTAATTTTTAGTTTGATATTTCAGGCATATAGCTAAAGAAATAAGACTAAAATCAAACAACTGTAAAGAAAGAATAATTGGAATGGCTTCTCATTTTAGTGAAAAAAGTCTTAACTACTACAGACTGTCTTACAACCCTCCAGTTCAACTAGTTTTCCTAATTTTTAAGTACTTTTCATTGTCAACAGTATCCCCATAATAAACCAGAAATACTTCAATGGGGTATTTTGAACATTTCATGTGTTGTCTCTTTCTAGGATTTCCCATAAAGTTTGAGACTTTTTTGATAAGATCTTTTCATTTATAGAAAGGCAATTTTGTTTTCAGTAATGAAAAACATTTGAAAATATTTCACAGAAGTAGTACAGGCTGAAAGACCTAATCAAGTAGCCATTGGAGGGTAGCATGATAAAAACCCTGATTATTTCTTCTTTATCATGAAGGATCAAAAAATGGACGCAGAAGTACGTGTTTGGGAAGTGGGGACGTCTCCCAAGCACTCCTGTTCTTGGCAAGCAACCTTGCTTCGGCTTTGTGAATTGCCTCAATGGTTTCTCACTCCCGAGGGAAGAGAACTGCAAAGTTAATAGTGACTATAATTTAAACTTCAAGCAACCAGCCCAGAACTCTGAGGCATTCTGGTGAGCCTACTTTTACACACCTTTCTGGATGCTGATCTCTGATTGTATTATTTAAAAATAAATGTTTTCTCCAGATGAACACAAGTCTATATAAATTATTTCAGTATTAAGAATGATAGGAATAGTCAAAATTATTATGTACTCATCTAGGTAGTAGTAATGCATGCTACGATGAAAAGTTCACTTAAATAATCTAGAGATCTTCAAGAATACAATGAGATGGAATAACAGTTTATTTTGAGTTTCAGTGAGAATCCACCAGAAAAGGGATTTCAGTGTCTATATGACGCAAAAGATTACTTGTTCAAAAACCTACAAAATGAGAGTCTACCATGAAAGCCCAGATTTTAATTCATTATCTTGATGACACAATTACCCTGAAAGCATCTTTACAGGTATATGGGAAAGAACAATTCATGATGGAATCCAATAAAGGTGGCACAGCTTCCCATTTCTCTAGAGGTAAGTTTCACAGTATGACCAATGCATTTATTAAGAGTACAAAGTGTTGAGCATAGTTTTTCTCAAACTGGCAACAAATCAACAAAACTGATGAAAAAATATAACTGAAGAAATTCCACAAAGAAATCTTGAATAAAAAAAATCCTTTTCATATGCAACAAGAAGTCATCATTTAGTCTTTATTTTGTTCCACTAAATAATCCAGAAATAAATGATTGCTTAAAATCTGATGATTTCTACCACTGCTGAGCTTGTCATAACACTGTTCAGAAGATCTGCAATTGGGCTGCAAAAGGTTGAGAGGGGTGGAGGAGGCCAGCAACGTCAATGGAATACTACCCTGTTTTACTGAAACCATATGAAAATAAATGAATGTCTTTTCTAGCCAACAATTTCTGAGCACTGACTAACAAACTGTATTTTAAAACCATATATATCAGTAATTTCCCAGTATTTTCCAAGGAGAAAAAAAAAAGCCATCATTCACAAGAGTTAAATTGTTTTAATTAATTTCTCTAAACTGCATGTATATACATAACATATACCATAACTAGAGATAAAAATCTGTTTATATCTGAATTTTCATATTAAGAATTAACCAAAAGCAGAAGTTTATATTTGTAAAATTCCCCTTATTTTTTCTTCAATTCCTCTGTAATTTCTAACACATATTAAACAGCAAACAGAAATGAAAACTATAAAAAATGCTTTACATGTATAGGCAACACCAGAAAAAAGCCAAAACCAAGTCATTTAATTTTTTAACAACACGGTTAATTTAGTCAAGTATTTTTTCTGATATATCAGAATAACTGGAAACAAAGTACTTTTTAAATAATGTCAAGGTGTAATTAAGAGATTTACTATCTACAGTTCTTGAAATGTAATAAAAACATCTTGTCCATTCATGTAAACCAAATCTTTCTCTGAATGGAGCAGCACAAATCCAATTGATTTCACTAAGAACGGCTCCGATACAAATAAAAAAGACTATCTGTAGTTTTACTTACCCGTAAAGATTCCATGTAAGATTTGTGACAATCTATGTGTAAAGTGTGACCACAAGTTTGTACATAAACACCTCCTTCCCAGCCTATTGACACTGCCTGCAGGCAGGAACTCTAAAACAAAGCAAAAACAGGAGGAAAAAAGAACAACAATATAGGTAGTTATAAAGGTATTTACCACAACTTATTTTAAGATTTTTTTTTTATTTGTATGCTATCTAATTAACAGACACATGCTGTAGAAATAAAGACAAGTTTCACTTTATAAAATCACAGTATCATTTAGGTGGGAAGAGAGCTTTAAGATCATCAAGTCCAACCGTTAACCTAACACTGCCAAGTCCAGCACCACAGTATTTACTTGTGCTAACTTAGGTGGCTGCCATTAGGTTACTCTTTCCAACAAAAAGCCAGGCACTTAAGTTAAACCTCTGCAGTTCTTGTCACTTCAGATAATGACTTCTTTAAAGAACCTCCTTATTACAGCATGAAGACAGCTCTAACACTACCATCTGTTCTAACAGCACAAGTTATCCCATGTACAAGGGCAGTATACTGCTCCAATACATTTCACCCAGTTTTGTACATAACCAACACAACAAGATCACAGTTATATAATTAAACCCCAATCTGGTATTAAAATTCAGTGTATACACTCAGGGTTTTCAATGAGTTGTTGAGCAGTATTGTAGATAACATCATAAAAGAAAAAGAGAACAAATCCTTGCTTAGTGAATTGAGTTTTATACTATGATTTTTTGAAAACATTGGCCATATTCAAAGACTGCACTTAGAGCCCACATGTCAACAATAAAGCTACCTCATTGGTAGTTCTCAGAAAATAACAAACTGAAAAAAGTGTCACCACTGGCAAACTTATGATAAGGAATTCTAGAAAATTCTCTTGCAGAATACCTAGCTATAGTAACTCTAATTATTAAATCTCCATTTCTCAAAGAAATAATTTCATACATAGATCGAAACATACATTCTGGTTACACATTTGAAAAACAGAATAAGATTTATGGCTACCAACTGGAAAACAATTTCTAGTGCAGACACACCCTAAAATGGTCTTAATGTATGATGTAAAACTAGGGTACTATGAATAACCAATTCTGAGAGCTGTGTTTCCTAAGGATGTCTTGGTACCTCTTTCCCCCGGCTCCTGCATCTGAGCAGGAAATAAAAACAAAAATCCAAATTGTAGCTACAAGACATGCTCCTATTTACCTTGCCTCAACCTGACATTCAAAATGTGCTATGGGCCTCTCAGGCCATAGAACTAGAAAAACTTTCTTTTTCACCTGCTGGTTCCCAAATCATTTAGCAGATGGTACTATTACTAAGGTCATATGATACACCTGGATAAGTCCCACAGGACAAATATTTCATTCAGGAAAAGTAATATTTATTCCATGTATTTAAATGAGGCTACTCAGTACCAGTTGCAAAAGAAGAAAAACAAACCTCAAAATCTTTGCAGGAAGGCTTTACTCTATTACTCTTGAGTTCTGAGATAAAGGAGATTCCAAAGCAAGCCATAGGCTTGGGATGGAGCACACCTATATGAAGTTACTGGTTACAGAGTACGATGTGATTCTGAAAATAGTCCTATCAATCTAGTATGTGAAATTTTATCTCCTAATCCTTAGTCATACCTCTCCATATTAAAAATAATCACTTTCCGTGATTTTTCCTTTAATGGGCAAGAACTCCCTGACTGACAGGCACCAAATTTCAGCTCAGAAAGCACAAAAGGCATCTCTATGGAAAGAACTGGCTTGTTTTGCCCAATCTGTATATAGCACGTAGTTTTTGAATACTATTTTTTTCTTCTAGCAGAATAAGCTAGATCATGTTTCATAACTGAAAATTTTCACATCTAAGTGAAATTATTCTCTTGCCTCCTGAAATCTGTTGTTAGAGGAGCACACTTACTGGGAAGGACATAGTTGACAAACAAAAGGACTTCTTATTGCTTAGCTCAGCTGAAGAAGATGCACAAGACACTAACAGATGTTTCCATTTTTATGCCAAAAGAAATTTAAGGATTAGTTCTTTCATGCAGAGATATTTTTTTAGCACAGTAGCCACCTGGAAACTTGAAAGCAAAAATAGCTAAATCAACTAATGCTTGAATCAGGACTGGAATTTTTGAGGATGCAATTGCTCATTGCATTACAGTGCATTTTAGACTGATCTGGTTGGTAGTGTTACTGTACAGGAAGGGAAAGACACTTCAGTGAGATCAAGTTTTTGAGTAACATTTTGCTTGGAACCCCTTCCATTTATAGTTTGCAAACATGTAAAAATAAAGCTACAGTATTGGTTCAATGTTCTTTATCATTTCAGTAGGAAAAAATATTTATTAATTATTTGAAATAATAAGCAAACATCATCAACGTCAAAAAAGAGGAAAAGCTCGTCCACAGATTCTCTTTGAACTAAAAAAAAGCTTGTTCAGAAATAATTTCCTGGTTACACCTTTAAAAGGTTTACTTTCTATCAACAATCTGTGTAATATTTGCCTCAATAGAAGGCGTTTTTATGAAAACATTACCCAATTTTTAAAACTGTATCAAAACAATTATGAAATTTACTCTAAATTAATCTACTCTACAAAAGCTTGGTTGCAGTTGGCAAATTTCAATTATCTGTGGATAACACCCTGAGAAAGCTAACCATCGTGTCAAAGTAAAAATTGCTACAGTTTTACCTCTTTAAAGAAAATCCTTAAGTTTCTAAATGCTGATCTTTAAGTTAGATCTGTCCAAGAGCTGGTATGTCACTTGAGACTAGTCTATAGGAGCTAATTTAGGTTCACAGACTACATATTCTTCCAAGAAATGATTTTTGGGGAGAACAGTTACGTGTTATCTCACATGGCTGTTTTATACACTAGCAAGGAAAGCCACAGGCAGCACCTCACTTCCACAGAGGTCCACAACTGAACATGTTCTGTTAAGCAACAAGAACTGCCTCTCAAAATTAAATATGAAAAGCTTTACTGTGGTTTTGCAAAGCAATGCAAAAGTCTGTTTGGAACAGCTACCAGAACTGCAAAACAAACAATAACATATCAATTAATGTAAAACTGAACTTCAGTAATGTTGTGCAGAGTTTAGCACTCAGCAGAAGAGGGTGAAATCTTCTGCTGGTCCCTCCTTCCCATCCACTCATTCTCCCCTTCTCTGTAGTGGCTCAGAAAACTGTTACAGATTAAAACAACTCTTTCAACTTCCTCTACGCTGCCAAAAATACTTTTAACTGATTAAGAGTAATTCCTTGATCAGGTTCTTTGAATGGCTGCAAGAAAGTAATACCTAAGACAGCAAAACCACATCTCAATTGTGTGGTCACACTTGTGAAGTATCTTCTTCTAGAGAACATCTACATGGATATTTAACGACTATATAGCCTATAGGTATACTAGACACCTATGCTAAAAATGTAACTAGGGGAAAGCCAGATGCTATCTGAAAATAAGGACCCTATCAAATGTAAACACTTCCTAACTACTGCAACGTGACAAAGTGTTCACTAAATGAAGAAATTAAACTGGAAGGACTCCAAGTTGTAATATCATTTACCTTTTTACACATTTTTTTGTTAAGTGGTAGTACTGTTCATATGAAATACTTACATCTTTAAAGTATCTCTGTAAAGTTGAAAGCCTCGCATCATTCAGTGCTGCACAGGTATCCCAACGGTATATTTCCTCCTCTTCAGTAGTTGGTAGTTTCTTTGGCTCAGTGCTATCGTAGCATTGTCCCAACACTGTATGAAGAAAAGGAGCAATAAAGAATGCAATGGATAACAATATACTAAAGAATCAAAAGAACAATCAGGAAATTCTGGTTTGTAACTACAATGTGCTTTGTTGATGTTAAATGGTAAAAAAATATTAAAGAAACTGAACACTGAAAGTTGTGCTTTTGCACTTATACATAAAGTATATACATACATAAACACACATACATACATATAGACACACTGATGACTATTTTTTTATTCTTTTTCTTTCAATATCTATTTTCCTGCAGGTCGATGATATACTGCTGGGAACTAGGAGACAATGAAACTCTTCATTCTTTTCCCAAACATTTAAAAGTTTTCTCAGTACCATTAGACCTACACATGTGCCTCATGGAGGATCATCCACACAAAAAAAAGAGGTTATTCTTGTCTTTCCAGGCTCCATGAGTACATGAGCAACAGTATTTATGCACACATACTAAAAGCTGCAGAAACACTGCTGGTCCAAGAAGTCACACATTCATACCTGAGGATGCTTGTAATAGTACAACTAGCCCTGTAGGTCTGTCTTCAGTAGAAGGACCACTTTGTCCACAAATAACACAATCATATATTGCCTCAGAAACATGCTGTTCTGATGTAGCTACCTCCATGGCAGTATCAGCATCTGGCGATTCTAAAAAAGGATAAGAAAATTGATATTAAACAGAGGGGAAGAAATCCAATTGCATCTTTGCTGAGGTAGTGACTAAAAATAAATCCAAAATATTTTCTCTAGTTTATCTACATCTAAAACATTGACAGCTACTTTGAACTAACCTTGCTGCTTCAAACAAAGAGATCCCTATGCACTGAAGTATGAGTTTTCCCACATTCAGTGGAATTAAATATTTAGTTCAAATTTTGTATTAAGTTTGATCTCTTTAAAACTTCCACAAAACAAATCTAAGTTCTATTTCATTAGATACTATATTGAAAACTCTGAACATAGAAAGATGAAGAGCAATGAATATGAACCTCTACTAAAACCATATGTGCTTGTAACTGACTCTGACAACAAGTAGAAGGAAAAAGTTAATCTGGAGACCTCAGTAATAATTTTAAGATGCTTAATAAAGGCAAACGAAACATGCAACTAAAAACGAAAGATTCTTTTTAATATGAAACTGGAACAATATTTAAAAATACAGGGTGCATTAAGAAAGCAATCATTTACTGGATACAAGATGTATCAGGGACCTCGTTTTCTAATGGTCAACATTAATACTACCTAGGTGCACAGACAGAAATGTTCAAGGCTAAGGACCAGCTTCAAAGTACTGAAGCAACTGCACTTGATGAAGCTTTGTTCATGTGATGGTGGTGGTTTCAGGGCAGGGAGCAAACCAAAATGGAAGCAATTTTATGTTTTGTTACCTTCAAGGGCAAGAATTCTTTATTGACTTGAAAGAAAAGCACCTTAAGACTAAACGATCCTCTCTTGACTGATCAGGAGCACATGCAGTCAGCCACTTGACCCAGACTTTAAGGGTGCTTTGTTCCTTTCCTAGAAGATAATTTTTCCAAAGGAAAACACTTCCTCCCTACCTTCAACCAGGCCCTTTATCTCCTTGATAAAAGAAAGCCAAGGTGCTGGATACAGTACCCAAAAACCTTGAGGGCAGCAACAGTCCTCATGCAAAACTGCTTTTAGGAGAGCTGCTCTCTTCTGAAAATCCACTAAAAGTTCTGCAGGGAGGCCTGTTGCTATAAGAAGAGGTGTGTTGGATGCCAGGCAGTATTCTTCTTTGCTATGAAAAACTGCATGCAATGCTCTCACTCACAAGGAAGAATCAAAATTATATTGTTTTAGAAACTATTGATTTTCCAGTCAATTATTGAGGGTCATACGAAAATTAACTCCAATCTTCTTTGACATACAGTTCTTAATATTGTACACACGTCTATCACCATCTAGTGGCAGTCAGATGTACAATAAAAGAAAAAGCAGAATGCCTCAACTGCAAATGTTTTTTTATTTTTTAAGTCCAAACATCCAGAAAACCTACAAGGAATTGTAACACAGAAGGGAGGAAATAAACACTAGAGCCATTTTTTATATTTAACGTGACCTCATAATTGTGTAACACACACTCGCGTATACATGTGTATTAGGAGCACATGACAGGAGAATCACTAGAGTTCCAGCCTTTTTATTTATCTTTTTCTAAAATATTGTCAATAAAACATAAAATATGCATCCATTCAATATTTTTTAAGATGTGTAGTAAGAGAATATAGCCTGTCAATCTGATTTTGAACAACTGAATGGAAGTCCTCAAAATCAGTAATTTAATTTACAAAACAGCATTCATCATGAATTGCATATTTTAAACCCGAAGGAAAAAACCCACAGATCTTAGTATTTAAAAGGTGTTCCAAACAATTCAGTATACGCAATCTATACTTCTGTTGCCAATGTACAACAGGCACATAAAAAAATCAGGCTAATTTAATTTTAGAACTCAATGATCAAATGCATGTTTCCTTCACAACTACTCAGACCTAGTGCTAGGCTACTTTGGCAAGCAATAAATTTTCAAGGGAACTAAACTTCTAGCATGAAGGAAGACTTCCTAATAAAATAATTTCCCTCAGAGCTAGTGAAAGCAAACAAGCTTACACAAAATCCATTGGTAAGAGAAGTCGGCGAGGATTTAAAAATCTCAAATAATTAAGCAGACCAAAACCCCAAACGAACTAAAAAAAAACCAAACCAAATTCTTTTTGAATGGGCTATGATAAACCTTGATTACTGCCTTAAAATAGTTGTTAGCTTCTTTGGAAGGTAACACTTGGGCTATGGTTTGTCTGAAGAGGTACATTTTGACAGCATAATTCCTGGGGTGAAAATGTATGAGTGGCAGTTTGGAAAAAAGAAAGCAAGCTGTACATGTAGCAATGATCTCAACCTTCTTGCCTTCCTGAGTTCTGCCTCTGGAGTTCCTGTGGAAGCCACAGACCCTGCCTCACCGGCTAGATGATCTACCTACACTGTCAAGGACCAGGACAAACATATTTCAACTCAAAATACTGTTGAAAATGAGAGAGCCTCTTTACTGCAAACCTCATTCTAAAATATTAAATTAATGCACTGATACTTCTGAATATAAAGTAACTGGCACGTCTCCATTCTATTCCACTTTCCATTTCACATCAAGAATAATAAAACTAAATGGCATTGTACTGCAATACGGAAGCTTAAAATGTCCAGAAACTTGTAGCTCCACAGCTTTTTTCATTTGTTTTGTCTTTTTTTTCCCCCTTTTTTTCACCATCTCATATAAACAAAAGTACAGAATTGCTTTGTGTTTGCCATGGCAACTTGTAAAGTATTTACTTAAAATGACTGGAGTTGTAATGCTATGTTATTAGTTTGATTTACAAAATATAGGTTCTTTCCTATATTTAAAGCATGAGCTAACATTTCCTAGCTCCTAGATGCAATTATAAAAAAGACAGCTTAATAAAAATTATTATTAAATAAAAAATCTTCATAGCTAAATGTTGATTGTAATATAAAATTCCTTCTACTCTTGCTAGAAATCCCACCCAAATCACCACCAAGATCCATCACACGAACGAAGCTACATCTGTTGCAACTAAAAGGTGAACAATAATCTAAATATCCTCATTTTGGTTCCACTGGTGCACAAACCTCCAACATTTTTTTCCAACACTAGGAAGATATTTCCACGAAAACATCACTAGCACATTATGTCCCAGAACAACGTTGCTTTATTGAGTGCTGAAGAAATCCTTTGCCAGCCATTTGCTAAGATACGAATCTTGAGGCATATCACTCCTCCATCTTAAAAACAGGTTTTGTAGAAGCCTGCAGTTTTATCCTGTGTGAAAACCACTGGCACCCAAAAGAAGACATCTCATCACTTCACTGGAGATTCAGAAAATAGGCAGTGACAAGAGGAGAGCAAGGAGACCAAGGTGGCTTCAGTTGCTAGGCTGAAGCATGGCTTTACTAGCCAGGCAGCAGTCATACAAGATAGCAAGTGTATTTTATGTCAAGTGTTCTTTGGAATAAATGCTTAGTTTAAAACTCTGACTCTCCAAACATTTTACCTAATTGATTTCACAGAGACTTGTCCTGATGATGTCAGCTTGTGTGAAGGAGGAGCAAAAGGGAAATACAAGGTAAGACACGTGGTACTGGTATCAATTCACTGACTTTGTCACCTGAGGCACACCTCATGTTGTAATACATGTCACCCGCTTACAGTGGGTTCTGGGACTTTATACTTGTGAATTATTTCAGAAATCTGGATAAATATGAACCTCATTAAAAACAAAGATAAAAACACTGAAGGAGGATGAAAACATAAACTGTGACAGAAATCCAGGATAGTGCCAAACACTATCATTCCCATGGGTTTTTTAAAATGTTAATTATTTAGATATCTTTGTTTCGTTTGTACCAATAGGAGTGAGAGACCCAAAGTTACAAAATCCTAGCATTTCCTACCTCATAGCAAATACCGATCAGTCTGCTAAAGTTTAGCACATTTTTATCACAGAATCCATTGCTGCCTGAATTTTACTTCATTTGTACTTTTCAGAGTTACAGATTCAGTCCCCTTCTTTCCCCTACCCAGCAAAACCCCAGAACCAAAAGGACTCTATAAACACAGTAAATATAGTTTACAATCTGTTGACTATAGTCAACATTTTTCCTGCTGTATACATTGTGTGTCAAAGTGGCCCCTCAGCATCAAAGCAACCATTAGCATGCTAATGTTCTTTGCCCTGACCCAGCATATATATTCTCAAGAGATCAGTACCTAATTTATTTTTCTATCTGGGTTCAGAAGATCGAGCGTTAGGAAATGTATGTCACCTTGCATTAAAACTCTTCACTTCTTTTTAACTCTAGCTAAAGAACATTTGCTTGAAGGACAAAATGACATCCTCCTGAGACTCACAACACCAGAAAGAAACACAAAAATGATACTGCATACTTTTCATGAGGCATTAAAAAAAAAATCATATTGGGCAGTTCAGAGTCAGCAAAACTATTGGAGGAATGCAAGAAATCTTAATATTTATAATTCACCAACGAACCAATTTACAAATTTTTGCTGAGATACTTTTGATTAAGTAGTTCAGTATTTTGCCTCAAATGGGTCATATTATTTCATGTTTATGAAACTTAAATAGACAAATCTTTACAGACTTCACTGTAATTTGTTAAAGACTACTATTAACCTGGAACAAAAGGATTTATTTTTGTTCTTATCGAGTCCATCCTTAAAGGCAGTGACGTTTCAAAAAACTCTTGCACAGAGTTCCATATCATGACAGATAAAATGTAGCCTCACACTGCAGTAAGTGCTCTCAAAACAAAGATGTAAAAGCAGCTATTACTAGAAGACTAGAAGGCCTATGGAGCTGACCCTGTATGAGACTACATGACAACACATTTTTGACTCATGTTCTCCTGAGGTATTTCAAAAGCTCTGGCTGCTGTCTTAGAATGATGTTTCTTGGCTTATTTTTCTACTTTTTACATTTGACCTGCAGTCAAACAGCTAAAGACTGGGTTCTGTTCCATCCTAGTTCATTAACATAACTGTTTCTAAATTTCACTTAATTACTTCCAGGCAGGCTTGAACAGCAATGCGTTTCTGCAGATGTCACAGAATATAAATAGAAAGTAACAGGGGGCACAAATGGAAAGGGCTAAATAGTCAGGTTTTTTTCTACAGTGATTATATGCAAGAAAATGTCAACCTTTACTTTCAGATTCTCAGATGATTTTGTGAATTCCAGTTGCCATGTTTCATAGCAGCATCCCAATTTTTTACGCTGAGGGTGGTGAGACACTGGCAGAGGTTGCCCAGAGAGGTGGTAGATGCCCCATCCCTGGAAGTGTCCAAGGCCAGGATGGATGGGGCTTTGAGCATCCTGGTCTAATGGGAGGTGTTGGCAGGGGGGTTGGAACAAGATGATCTTTAAGGTCCCTTCCAACCTAAACCATTTCATGATTCTGTGAAAGCTATCAGGAAACTTTGGAAGTGCTATACCCACATTACACCAGTTGTCATGTTTTACCAATGAATCACATCCACATTTCATAGATAGAGAAGTTTTAAAAATTGCTGATCATGATAATTTGCCCAAATGACACCATCTGAATCGGTGACAAAGCCAGGGAGCTGAGGCCTTACCATCCCTGCATTCTGACAGTGTCATTACTGTTAAAACAATCAATCAAAATTATGACATAAACTAACCGCTGAGTTTCAACCTATAATAAAAGTAACAAGTAACAGAGTTTGAATGTCTGAAAAGGGAACAAATTTTAACTGACTGATTTTAGTATGAAAGGATTTTTTTGCTTTTCAAATGTAATCTTTCAGCATTGCTACGATACAATTCCTGAATAAATAAGACTTATTAAATAGTATTATTAAATGGTAAGACTAGTATATACTTATAGTAGTAGTTTTATATTTAATCTCTCCACAAAGACTAGTTTCAGAATTCTTCCCATGACTTACGTTTTAAAATTAGAGTAACAATAGTTTCTGCAACTTTTTCAATAATTTGCTGTAAAATATAGAGACTGCAGTCACAGCTGAGCAAATTACTTCAGTTTAAAAAAAACCAAACAAACCAAAAATTAGAGCAAAGTGAAGAAAATATTCCTGGCAAACAATTTTTGGGCAAACAAAATCTAGGTTATTAAAGAAATCCTACACACTGTAACGGAAGACGTACTTCCTTTCTGCGAGAAATTTTAATGCCAATCAGAACATAAAAGCCGGTAAATACTGGGCTACGGTACAAATGCAGTGAACTTTCATTACAAACCCAGAAAACAGTATGGCAGCCTAGCAGACAGTGAAAAAAGTTACTGAAAAAGCAAAGCAATTATTCAGCTAAAACAATGCCTGGAATTCTATTAAGTTCTTGCCAACAAATGTCTTCATGCAAAACAACTTTATGAAAATGCACTCCACCAAGTTGATTCTATCTACTGCTGTGCATGACCTAGAATAACTGACAATAAATGTTACATTTTATGTTGAGATATCTGAAGTTATTCGTTGTTTAAATACTAAAAAACAAATAAATTATTTGTTGCATGCCCAAGAACTTTTTAATGCACAATCATAAGCAGAATGGCCCAGGTCTGCCTGTTACAGAAATTATGAGTTCTTTTTAATATTTGAAATACGTAGTTAAGTAAAAGCCAAGTGTTCCCATCCTCCACACAAATAAATGCTGTATAATTTACTGATTTAACTAGTATGCTTCATCCACAAATCAAAGCAGATAGCTTAAACATAGCTTACAAAACTCAAGCCAGGAGTATTTATGTATACATATGTATATATGCAAATACAGCTATGACAGGTAAATATATATAGACACATGTGATTTCACATACAAAACCAGAACTTTAAAGTTGCAATATCAAGAATTCAAAATACAGATGACTGCAGAACCTAAGTTTCCCAGTTGCTTTCAATTAGCCAAGACTGCAAAAGGACTTAATTTTTAATAAGTAGAACTGCTTGTTTCTTCTTCCCTTCTTCCCTACTTCAACAAACAAGCTACCCATTCAGTAAGCATGACTTAAACTCATTTTCATCTGTGAATTTTGCATTGTATTGCACATTCTCCAAACATAATGCCATATAAAGTCATTAATTTGCTAAATAAATTCAAATGATTGCTGTATTCAAGACCTTCGTAAGTATGAAGGAATAAATCTTTTCAGCAACCTATGAAGGGAATTTAGCAATTTCAAAAAACAGACTTTTTCAGCAAAAACAGTTGTCAAAATATTTCTAACCAGTGCTTAAACTCAAATCAAATCTACATAGCAGATGATATTTGATTGAAAGAGGGGAAAAAAAGAAAAGAAGTTTCCTGCTTTGTCTTATCTTTCAAAAGTGCTAATTTTCAATAAAGTAATCCAAATGATGAAAATATTTTCCACTCCTCAGTTAAACACAAGCAAACTAATCAAGATTATGTGCTTATACACAGCAGAACCTGAAAGAACTTATCCTCAAGAAAAACAGCTGATTCTGCTGTAAAGCCTGTACTTGAAATAGAATACAATGTTATCAGTTTTAGCAACCGAGATGACCAAAAAATTATGTTCTCTTTAATTCTGTACATAAATTTAAAATGCAAAAATTTTACCTTATAAAATTTGAAGCTCTATAAAGAAATAATCCTAAATTTTATTACTATAGATTAAAGAAAATGCAATCTTTAAAAAACAAACTATTTTTGGGACATTTTACATTAAAATGTAAATACTTTAAAACACATCACACACATTTAATCATTTAATTCACTGTATATTAAGAAAAATAAGAATAAAATTGTCCTACTGATAATTTGTTCTGTTTTAAATATTTTCAAGATCATTTAATCTATTCTTAAGCAATTACGTATTCAGTATTATCTGTCCTAGAAAAACACAACGATAAGCCTCTTAAGAAGTACTTGGTGAACAAGTGGATACAGTAATAGAATCTGTGGGGTTTTTGTTTGAGGTTTGTTTTTTTTTTAAGCTTTTTGAGTAAAAACCTTAAACCTAAATACATTTTTAAAAATAATTAAAAAAAAAGCAAACAGCCAATCACACAAAAACTTACCAACATCCATGGCAGTTTCCATGAAGCTTTTCTGCCTTGAGGCAAATTCAGCCAACAGTTTCTGCTGCCTTTCTCTGGCCTTCTGTCGTCTGAGTGAAAAGGGGAACAAAACAAAACCAAAACAAAAAAAAAAGAGTATATCTAATGGAGGAAAAATTATAGTGCCAGGCTAACTACAGTCACTACCTTCAACATTATCATTCAAAATTCAAGTTTTCTCTAAATAAAGGATTAACTTTCAAGCCTAAAAAATTAATTGCTCACTTTAAAAGTAGAGGGTTTTTTTAAGAAATAAGAGTTATTTTCTTTTGATTCTGAAATAAAGAGATAAATTCTTGTCCTAAATAGCCCTTCAGAAAACTAAAGAATCCTTTAACAGATTAGGACATGGCATCATAAAAAAGAACCCGAGACCTTATTCTTTAAAGTTATTTTTCTGGTACATAAGGAGACATTCACACAGTGAGAAGTCAACCATTGTACAAAAGCAAGTACTCTTGTGAGCAACCGATGCTTACAAGCTAATAATAAAAACAATAAGCCTACCTCACCATTAACCTAATGAAATTTAACAAGGGCAAGTGTAGGGTGCTGCACCTGGGGAGAAATAACCCCCTGCACCAGTACAGGTT
>JAOXNO010000078.1:37705260-37735042 GCA_028565335.1 Limnodromus scolopaceus
TGGTGGAGCACTGGAACAGGTTGCCCAGGGAGGTGGTTGAGGCCCCATCCCTGGAGATATTCAAGGTGAGGCTCGACAAGGCCCTGGGCAACCTGGTCTAGTGTCCCTGCTGACTGTGGGGAGGTCGGACTAGATGACCTTTGGAGGTCCTTTCCGGCCTGGACGATTCTATGACTCTATGATTCTATGTTATGGCTTCCCAGATAATCATATCTGGGGAGTAATGTTAGTAATGTTGGAACCACCGTGCTCCCCGAAACCATCACCGAACAACTGAAATGGCAACTCTGATGGTTAAGTTCCTCAAAATACAGTAAGAGTGCTCATCCACTTGGGTACCTGACTTAGTGTATGTATATATGAAATAATCATTCATGAAATAATGAAAATGGTAGAGAAACATCATCATACTAAACTTAGAAAATAAAACAAAAATAAAAACATTATATAAATTTGAATATGACTATTGTAAATAACCTATTAAAAAATTATATTCTTATAGAAGAACTCCTGTTCTAAAAAAGTAGAAGAAAAATACTGGACTTAATAAGAATTATGGCTGTACCTTGTAAAGAAGTGTGAACAGCACGATGTGCAGGGTTTTACAGTGTAAAAGCTTTATGAGACCTTTGTAACTTGGATGTAGTGGCGTTCTCTTCTTGTAAGGAGGCCACGGGTTCCCAGGGAATTTACCACTTTGCTTTAAACTGTTGGAACAAATGAGACTTATGTTAAACACTGCAATAATGTAGACAACTGCCACTATTACAGGTAAATACCCTGCATTCTTTTTGTTTAGACTGACTGCAGAATTCATGAGTATTTCTAAGCCATTTAATTTATTTAAACAGCAGTCAAAAAAATTGGAATGTATACACAAACCAAATCCAGTCCTATTTTTCTGTGGATTACCACTGATTTAAATGACCTTTATTTATAAAGTTAAATGAATTCTTAATTACTGCTGTGAATTTAAGCCATGGATTTAAGACTTCCATTTTCATTCTAAGAGGCACATAGAGATGGAAAGCTTTTCACTTCACGCAAATCCACATTAGTCAGCCATCCAACACAGAAATCTCACATCCGTAGGAACAGGCAACACTAGGAAACACTAGACATAATTAGCTATAGTTGACAGAACCAGTGCTATCGTTATCTAAGAACTTAAAAATGAAGTGTTAGGTTCAACATGGACCCACATTTCTACTAACGAGCTGCAATCCAGTGCAGTAAACAATGCAATTATTTAACAGACTACTACCTTGCTCAAATCCCCTTACAGTATATGTTTATGATGACACAAGTGCCACAAGTGTTTTCTCCTGTATTTAGATCAGAATTTAATTCACCCATGGTTTCTGTCATGGGTGAATACATAGGAAAAAACCACATTGTCTTCAATATAATTTCAAAACACAGAACACTGTAATACTGTGCTTCATGTACCTAAATGTAAAATAAATAAAAATAGATAAGGCTGCTCTCTTTAAGTATTTTGTAACTGGTTATTAAACATTAGCTTTTAGTTAAGTATTTTATCTATGATGACATTCACTAGTTTGTCTGTGGCACTTCAGATGTACTTTTCAACGTTTATGGAACAGTAACAGACTAAGCTAACCAAAACCCTGATAGTGCCTGTAAATTTATAAACTGTTTACTCAAGGGCAAATCTGGAGCCTGAAAACATTGATATCAATGAGCATTACCAGACAGTGAAAACAAAAAATTTATCGTACAATGAGCAACAATATGATGTTACATTTCTAAAAATAATCCAACTTACAATGCTGTATATCTGTCCATTGCAGACTGCACATCTCTACGGTAAACTGTTCGAAGTATTACCATGACAGGGTCAAATTCCTTATCCCAAACTTCAGCTGTTGTTTAAAAGAAGTCACATGTTCAAATTCTTTTTACAGAACTTATAACTTACTCTAGATTGTCCTCTTAGCTAGCTTTAATTACATCATTTTCTATTATGTAATAATTTTTTTTTGCAGCAAATACAGTAATTTTTACTAATTCTTACTAATAATTACTATACTAATAATTACTACTACTTATCAAAATATCAAAATTTCACCAAAAATATTTTTCTTAGTTCCAAAACAAGAAATTAACAATGTGTCAAGACAATAGATCTTTTTGACTTACAAGCTTTATTTTAGTGTCTTCTAATATTATGTAATAATTTACAATGTGGGATAAAATACAAGAAGAAAAATCACGTATTTCTAATAGCAGTTGTAACACATGCTGAGGAAAGGTTTTAAAAAAATAAATTCCAAATTAATTTTAAAATCTAAGTAAATTTATTAATGCAATTGTAAGAATACGTAGGCAACCCCAAACCCACTTTTTCTGTATGCATCTTGTTTTGCTCATTTTAATTTCTGAGTATGTGTAACAAAAGAGTTTAAGTCTTACGTGTAAGAGTAAGAGTTGGTACTTCATAAGCACAAACCCTCTTGAAAATAGAAAGTAAAGACTGCAGAGCAGTGAGCAGGTAGGTGATATTTAACTATTAAGTGCAGTGAGCCAAATGACTACCCCACCACAATTTTTCATTCAGTCTTGAAAATGGCCAAGTTTCTTATCAAATAACATTTGTGACCAATCCTTTATGAACATGTCTTTGTTTAGTAACTAATATCTATGCATTATTTTGGCACTAAAATCTTAGTTATCTCCATTTAATTTAGTAGCTTTAAAATAACACCCAGAGTGGCTTTTCAGAGCAATCACAAACAGAAAATTCTAAACAGGGTATAAAGGAAGATACTCCATTTAACCGTTACTTTTTTTTTTTTTCCTATTTACAAGTTTTCAAAAAAGAAAACTAAGTTTCCAACCGAAAGCCAACTGAAGATGTTCATTTTATTCATTGTTTGTAAGTGTTTGGCTCTGTAACACAGCAATACAAAGGCAAGGTTCAATGATCCCATCAAAGGAAGAAGAAAACCAGTGGATACAGAATTTTAGCTCCACCAGCAGGCGTAACACAGTGCAAGGGCTTACAACACTCTTTCAAGTTTTCACAGGCAAAACTAGCCAGCTTTATCACGTTTTTGAGATTAATTTCCCCCAGGCGGAAAGATAAGTGGTCTATACTCCTATTACCCCCTGCTAACGTTACCAGTTCTACAGATACCCTCGTACGCTGCAAAGAGAGAACACTTTGCAGTTTCAACTGTGTATGAAAAATGACCAAACTTAGCTTGTGAAAAATTTGTGTTTTTTCCGGACAGAGTTTACTACTGCAGTCTGAAACACAGACCAAGCTTGTCTGGGCTGCTAATGCACGATGAGGAAGAAGGACTAAGTGAGGGAGCCACATGGGCAATACTAGAGATGCACACACAGCTCATCTTCAGCACACAAATCTACAGAGAACAGAAAGAACTATGTCTTTTTTTTGGAAGTTGGTTTGTTGTTTTTTTAAAACCTATGGCTAATGGAAGCAAAATCTGGGGCTTCTGTGATAATAAAGATTAGATTTTTTTCCCCTAAATTTAGGGAAATGAGGGATTAGGAGGAATGGATCGCAACAGGATTTGCTTTAACTGTGACAGGCCACAAACTACAATTCTTAAAAGCAACTGGAATACCATCATTCATTTTGAGAACCTACATAGTCTTATAAAGATTATAAATGTTTAAAAGACTATAGTACATAAGAAAACCATGCCGACTTTTATTCATGCAGAAGCACTTTCAGTTTATTATTACTTTAAGAAAAAGGGATTCTGCATAGTGTTACAAATTACTTCAGTATTCATTGCTATAGATACTTAAAAAAACTTTAAGACAAACAACCTTTAAGACAAACAAAAATCCCAGAGGTAAACTATTCAAAAAAACCCAAACAACCACACACCAAAAAAACCCAAACCGCTATATTTTATCATCAGATCCCCTAAATGTAGTCTTAGAATTAAAAATACCATAATTCACCTTTTTTTTTCCTCTGCACTGTGTTATGAAAAAGACCAGCATGTCACAAGCGCCAGAAACCAGACATGACATAAGGAAATGCAGTTTACAGAACATTAAACCGAAGTAATTTTAAATACATAGGTGTTAAGCTGCCTAATTACACATCAAAGAACCAGAACGAATGAATTCCCAAAACTTTGGTTTCACAAAATTACTTCACCGGTTGTTCATTTGTATAAAAGAGCGAGCTTCACTGACTCATCGATCTCCGGGTACAAAAGCTGGCAAACAAGTTAGTACAGTTATTAGTTCCTACATTAACAAAACCAAAAAAATCCACAAAAGAACACAGCCTACAAACCAAATGGTTTCAAAACTGTCAGACCCCAAGAGTGCCAGTTCTCAAGGGAGGTACCCGGGGGAGGAAGGAGTTAATCCCTCTTTAGCTTTGCCAGGAGCTGAAGAACAACCAGAGCACATGGAGCATTTCAGATTCCTACAGGCTTATCTTCTCAGTGACAGGAAACAGTAATGGAACACTGAGTTCTTCAATTCTTGCTCTCCTTTGATATACCAACACTACGTTAAGTCTAATTTAGACGACAAGCTCATCAGGGGAAGAAACTCGTCATTTTTGCACTGAAAAATTCTAAAACAACATTCTATAATTAGTCTTGTCTGAACTTTGTTCTAGACCATCACTATTGACTGAGAAAAACGTTACAGGCTACTTAGATAGTCAAGCAATACAAAAGAACGAATTACGTATCTTTAATAATCAAAATGTGAAGTTTCAAGAAAGTATCTTTGCAACTGACACCTCACTAGTGCAAACAGTTCTAAACTCCACTGAAAATACATCATATTTTTTAAAATCACATAAATTATTATGTATCCAGATCAGTTGAACACAAATAACATTATTTTTCAGTTCTCCATCCTTCCCTTGCTTTCTAAGGATACCTGATTAATACAAGAAGCTCATTTTAACTCTAGATCAAAATGAATTAATTAACAACTACTAACGGTCTTTAGCAATGCTCTTAAATATAAGCAATAGACAATAATGAAAACATCAAACAAGTTTTGTGGGGTTTTGGTGGTGGTGGGTTTGGGTTTTTCATGGGTTTTTATCGTTTGGTGGATTGCTTTTTATTGGGTTTTGCAGTTGATTTTATTTTTAAGAAACAAACCCTCTGGTTAATCATCTTACTGCTGAGTATGTTATAAGAGGACACCGATTACTGTACCTTTAGGTGTATACATTCCTTGTTGCATGGAACCTCCAGGTTCAAAAACAGGAGCTTTAAAATCAGCAACTGCTGACAAGACTGATTCAAAGCTTAAGCTTCCTGGAATAATACCACTTTTAGGATTGGGGTTTTCTGGAATGTAATGTTTGTGTTAAGGAAAGCAAAGTAAATTTAATTGCACAACACAGCATTTCACTTCCCTCTTGACATTTTCAGTCACTCATTTCAGAGGCTCTGTTTCAGCAGTGCCCTGTGTTCACCACAAGAGGTCTGTATGCTCCAGCTGCGATGGAACAATAACTATTACAGAAGTGAATCAAAGCCTCCTAGCTAGGACATTAACCTCTTTAAAGCAAGCCAATTGCTACATGCTTGGCTCAAGAGGTAAGTATTCAATGAGAAATAAAACCTACTATCTGTTAGCATATATAAGGTTTTTGTACTTGCTTTTATTTACTAACGCTTTGGCTCTCTTCACAGCTTATTTTGCATTTACAGCTATATGCAGAAAAAGCAAATAAATAGCTTGGGATCCGTAAACAGTAAGTAATTCTTCATCTTAGATTGGCTATTTCTCTTTTTCGGTAGCAATACTGAATTGACCTACTGACAGTGTCTCAAATCCCAAGTAGCAATTACAAATAAGGAAATTTCTGCTTAGTGTTAAGTGATTGCTTGTATAAACAATTCACTTATTTTACACAGTTAAGTGATTCACTTAAGTGAATCGCTTGAAGTGAGCTGGTTACTTTACAAACTTAAGTGATTGAGTTACTAGGTTTTATCATAATAATTAATATTTCTTATTACATATTTGTAACTCTCAATCACCTTCTTTCCTGTCTTTATAAATTCCTAATATTTTTGCTCAATGCCTATCACTGGATTGCAAGGTCTTTTAGGCCACCACCCATTTATTTAATCTATTTACACAGGTTAATACGCTGATAGCAGTAAAACCTGTGTATTTATTCAACTGTTCACAGGGACATGAACCATATCACTGCACAGAAAGACTTCCTAGAATTTGCTATTTTTCAAGTAAAACATTTTCCCCCATAACACATGCATTCCACTCTAATTGCAAGCAGCACTCAGAATTGCTATTATTTGCATTTTCAGCTATTGCTAACAAAAGCCAATATAGCATAGAGTGGCTTCTTTCTATACTGACATAAAATTAGCAATAAACAAAGGCTCAAATCCAGATAAAGGTGATGCTTGGCTGAATCTTCCACAATGTCACTGGAAAACAGACTTTTCACCTCACACCTAAAAGACTTTTGTATTGTTTAAAAAAAAAAAAAAAAAAAAGCTGTTAAGCATTTTGTATCCAACCTGATTTAAAACTACTACAAAATATTGCATGTTTTGTAAGAAAGACCAGAGCTGGAGCAAATGCTTTTACCTATGATAAGTATATGCAAACACACCTTTACATAATTTGGTACAGTTATGTAAGCTGAAAACACGTTCAAGCTCCAAAATCCCACTACTATTCAGGTACCTGTCATTCTCATTCATGCACATTAGTTAATATATTCCAAGGATATGAGATCCAATAATGAACTGTGTGTCCTGTCATTCATACAGAGTTGAGCTACCATCTCTGCTCTGAGGATCTCATCATCTGTCATTCCTAGAACAGTAAAATTTAAAAAGCCATTAAAATACCATGATTTTAAAACACACATTCAGCATACGTTTGTCATGAAATATAAGTTAAGCATGATACAAACATTAAGTAATGATACAGCACTATAAAAGCACAAAAAAAATAAAAAGGGAGCAGGGGGACACAAATGCTATGGAGACACAACAACAGGCAGAAGAGACAGGTACAAACTGGAACCGCTGTCTTTCTGAAAAAGACACAGAATCTTCATGGGATCATATACACAAATCAGCCACTTCCATGAAAGCTAGTTTTCTCCATTTCTGTGTATTTTGTCTACTTCTAATTTGTAAGGGATTAAAATTCAGTAACTGGCAAAAATGAAACCAAGTATTAAAACACTTTAAGTTACTATATGGCTAATCAGCTTTATGGTAGCTATTTAATGTTGAGTACAAATGAACAGACGTGTTATTTACATACAAGTATTCCTAAAGTAGTGATTCTTACCTAAATGTAAACGAAGACTTAACAGAAGGACCAAAAATGTTAAGGCTCCTTCCAACATGGACCTTTCATGTTCTGAATCAAGAACTGTATTTTGATGCTGTGATGCCATTGTTAACAGATCTACCACCTTAAATCTACATAGCAAAGAGTAAAGTTAGAAACATAATTCTTCAACGTTAAAGCACCAATATGAATTATACTGATAAACTCAGGATATCTTTCACCACAACCCAAAATGAACACACAATTCAATGCATATAATGCAATAATATGCAAACGTACATGAAAACCCTCTTATTTTTAAATTTGGATTTTTATTTAACTACTTATGGAACTTGCTGTAGTGATATTTACTCCACATGAAAACACCTTGCATTTATGAACATAAAAAAGCTAATGCAAATTAATCTGTTTTCAAACCCTGACTTTATTCTGTCCAGAAAAGTAGACTTCCTTTCTGCATCTCTTAATACTGCAGCTCTATTTATCTACTTTTTCAGGCTAGCATATCCTGAAAGCTTGCATATGAAGATGTGCAAAATTTAAAAAAAAAAAAACCTAAAGATGCTCAGAAAACAAATGTCTGAAGCTTCACTGCTGCACTATAAATCAAAAGCCAACTCTGTGTAAAATAAAGCGTACAGCTTGAGATACCTCTTTTGGTAGAGCTCTTCAGGTAAGTAATAATTTTGGCTAGGCTGAGCTATACCTCTGAAGCTGTGCATCAGATATGCACCTTTTCTCTCACATGGCAAAAATTAGTCAACAGCTAGCACAACACTGAACAAAAGCATTCATCTTTTTACTCTACCTTTCAAAAACGGATGAAATAAAGTAATCTGGGTCCAGCCTGGAGGCACAGACCTGTGGAAAGAGAATAAATTCATTTTAGTCAGTAGCTTCTTTGTAAACAAGCATTGGCTTGACTTCTAAGAAAACGTAACTTACTTGCAGTAGATAAATGTCAGGATCAATCATTGAATTGCAGAAATGAGACTGCACATAAGTCATGGCCTGTCCTTTAATTTGTAGACCATTTCTAACCCACATGTTGCTGTGAATTTCAGAAAGACTTGCCTGTTCAGGGAAAATAAAGTAAAAAAAATTTACAAACATTTCAGGGATATTCAGCTATTCAGTTCAATATTACCAGATTATCGATATATTATCACACATACATACACACTACACTTTTCTATAAAAGCATAATTTTTTTATACTGATTTACTTCTCCTGGGGAATGAGGGATGAAAAGGAACCACTGCAAGCTTTTGAAAGAGATAGCATACTTTCATAGGAGTGCCTATTTCTGACAATGAAAGCAATCAAAGCAAATGAAGTGAGTTATTTATGTATTTATTAAAATCTTAAAAAGTACTCCAAAGATGAAGGCACCATGGTTAAAAAGAAGTTAGGTATAAAAGCAGTGATTGCAAATACTGCTCACTATCACTCACATACAAATAAATAAAAATTTGTAAATAAAAAAAAAATGTTGCAGGGTGTGTCTGTTCTTGAATTCATTCTCTATTTAGAATACCAAAGTTTCAGATTGAGGTTCCTTCTCAGCTTGGACTCCATTGGTAACTATTTCATGAACATGCAATTCCGTGTTTTCAAAGGGTAAGTCCTCCAACCCTTTTTGAAAGTGCTATAGTGAATATCATCATGCTTCTCAAATTACAATAACTAATGCCACACATTTAATTTTGGAAATAGAAAGAAAAAAGTTTATCCTAACTACTCAGTATATTCTAGTTATTAATGTCACATATTGCTTATTTTTATGTTCCACAATTAAGACATTCCCATGTTCCACAATTAAGAATTCCCCCCTTGTTAAATACTTCTAAATATATTTAAATGATTAAGGTTAAAAGAATCAGACCACATATTTTTTGTTGTATATCTACATCTGCATCAAAGTCAGAAGTCTGCCCATACCTGAATCTGAAGTGGGTGAATCATTAGTTTCATCAGCATCTCCTGATCTGGCAAGATGGTATCCAGATCTAGCTCTTGGCATTTGACCGCCTAGAAACAAAAGCAAGCACACACTGTACAGAACAATCACACTCAACAGGGAATTTCCATCTTTTGTGTGACTAAAACACGTACTTACCTTACTTAAAAACATGGCAAAGTAACGGTGCAGTGGTAAATGAAAAGTAACTTGGTTAGGAGCTGGCTGAAAGTAAAATAAAGATATTTTAATATCATATATTAAAAAAACCAAACCTACAAATGTCTTTGTCACAACCACCAAGAATAATATCTTACATGCCTTCATTTGATGGACTTACTTTCCACTAACCCGGTATTACTTCATTCCCTTGCACTTTCTGATGATTCAGAAATTTCCCTTATTCAGCCTGCTGTAGCTGATTTCTTACTAAGCTAATGACACTCGGAACTGATTGAGAGTATTGCTTGCTAAGTTAGCAAAGCTGCTCCTCACTACCATATCAGAGGAGGACTTCTGTCATGCCATTGCTTCAGCTCTTCATTCAGTAGGACAGTAATACATCAATGGCAAGGCTTTTAAGACCCACACAGTTTAAGTTTGCACCAGGAAATCTAAATCATTAAGACTCTCCAATTAAAGGATCCTAGGGCATAACATTGCAGCTATTAACTACTAACTTTAATTTCAGCAAGGCAATCCTTTTTCAATCAGTACCTAGAACTATAATTTAATTTAAAGCGAGGAGGCAAGAGTATCACCTTTGAAGTTTAACCAGATTTTCACAGGACTCTGAATTCATTAAGGATACTTACCTCATCTACAAAGTTGATAGCATCAAACCAGTCCTGAAGCGCTTCAAGGCAGTATCTGACAACATTTCGCGTGTACTCCTGTGTTTCCTGCAGTAAGAGAAACGAGTGTACTACATGAGCCTAAACATTTTTTAAAGTGTCGCTACTTTCCTACTACAAATAAATATGATTATTTTGAGAATATATTTACAGTGCATAAATTATGCTCTCATCATATGGAAAACAGAAAGTATTAGGATGGTTTCACTGTTACTTTAAAAGATTACCATTTCAGTGGTGAAAACTAAGGCACCTTCAGAACAGTCAGCTGGTCTTAGTGTCTACTGTTGTTTAATTTATCCATTTATTTTTAACAAAAATTTACAGATGTAAGCATAAAAAAGTCCTTCCATGCACTCAAAAGGAATGGCTAATGTTCTGTTAAGTTTTATCTACTGAAAGGTCCTTATAGTTTGCTAACACAATGCACTTGAAATGCAATGATAATACAATAGTGCAGATTTTAATAATAAGCAAATCTTCTTATGATTCTATGACATAACTCTGTAACAATGCCCTAAAACTAAAATATATTTCAGATTAAATCATGTATTTCAAGACTAGATCTGTACATTGCCCTCCAGGAGAGAAGCAGTGATGCGCAAGAAGGGAAGGCAGGAGGGGAGCTAAATCAAATTGCTCTCTGATCAGCAGAGCTTACAAAGCCTCATTTCTTAAGGACTTTGCCTTTAAATCTTCCCTTCCCCTGAACACAGACTCCAGACCTGCCTCAGACTCTCAGGATATGTATGACACACTTCTCATGCAAAAGCCAACAATGCTTTGTCCAGCCAGAAGCCGTGCAAGTGCCGACTGGCTCAGTCAGACACCTTTTCTCATCAGGACTACAAGAACCACACTCCCATCCTCCTGCTCCACCTTCTATGGTGGGGAGGCTCTGTTGGCTTTCCCTCTCCTGTGGGACATGAGCTGGAATCTCTTCCCACCCATCAGGTTTCACTAAACAAGTACAACAATTAAGCTCTGAAATTCGTAAGACTCTTTCAGGTTTATTGGAAATGACCAAAAGGCTCAAACATGGGGGTGAAGACGTGACTGACATGTGCAGCAAGGAACCATAAAGGCCTTAAAGAAAAGGCAGACCCTCCCACCCCTAAACAAAAAAGAAAGGAATGCTTCAAAAAGCCAGAAGTTGTAATTCAGTTTTCAAAAGATAATTTAGACTCATAAATTGATATATTCATAATATATCAGTATAACCAACATCATAGAAAGGCTTTTGCAAAGGCCTGGTTTAAACTGTTTTAAAATTGCATGGTATCTCACACATATTTTCAGTGTACAGTTCAATTCAGGTATTACTGCCTCGTGGATGCTATTATATATCTTAATAAGCTAATTTCTAATATAAGTGTTTATTTCATAAAAAATAACCACAAACACACAATAAAACGTTTCTTCACATATTAAGTATTCCCATAAACTGATGGATTCCATTTTTTGTAATTCCATTTTTAACCGTAATTTAATTTACAGTCTAGCACACAGTAAGATGCTCTAGTTAGAAGACCATGAGATGTCAGAACCTAAGAGGCTTTCACCTGGGGTTGTTAATAAAACAACACAAAAACATAAATTACTCCATCCCCCATCATAATGAAGTGTCTATTTGCAGACACAATCAACATTAGGGACAACTTCTGCATCTCCTCTTGCAGCGAACAAAGGCAGAATGACTCAGAGATATTTATCAAGTTCTTCATCAGATTACAAGTTATTCCATATGTGCAGTCATATGGAATGACTGTACACATCCCAAACTCATAGTCCCAGTTTTGGAGACAATAATTAAGTACAGGCATGAATTCTATACTCACTATACACAGAATCCAATTTGATCACAGTTTTGTATATTTGGTAAACAACGGCTGCAAAACCCAAGTTTTTTCAAACACAAAACAGACAGACCTTTCAGATTTGAGAGCTCTACAACAGATCATGAATAAAACTAAGAATAATGTCAGAGAAATGTTAGTCTTACCCTAACTTTGCAGTGTGACAGAAGACCCCACATTGGCTGGGCACAGGCTTCCAGCTCAGCAGCAAAGGCAGCATAGTATGTCTGCGATTCAAACTCCACATGCTCATTTAATTCTCGTTTATTTAAATTCATACCTTCAAAGATTTAAGCAGAGTTATACCATCAAATATTTAACTAAGTGGAATGCAGTATTTTTAGTGTTATGGATTCATGCATCTACTAAAAACCACAAACTGTAATAATCTATCTTATGTAGCAGCAGAATAATAGATAAAATATGAGAACAACCCTCAAAGTTTGAACAGAAACAGACCAGAAAAAAACAGTAGCTCTGGATTGGCTACGAACCGCAGTCCTTGCTGTTCAAGTGACATTAACACAGATAGGAGCCTTTTTACTTTGAACCTCTCTTAGTCAATAAGAGCATTTGGATGGAAAATATCTGGTCCTCTTTCTAGGTAGAACATTTATCGGGATTGAAAAGTTCACCATTTTAAACTATTTTTTTAAATAATTAAAAAGTTTCTTACAGCAACACTTAGAAAAAGATCCAGATTTATCAGCTTAATTTAGCTAATATTTAAATTTATAACTTCACCAGTGAAACGTTTCTAGCACATGTTATGATTTGTACTTTAAGTACAACCTGAGAATTCTGGCACCGTGGATCTCAGTCAAGTGTGACGCAATTGCTCTTTAACTAGTCCACACAAGACAAAGATCCATTAGACCATTTTCAAATCCATCTGTTTTCTAGAATATACTGTTTCCTTCCAGGAATACAGACTTATGAGAATACTAATGAATTAAATATTTACATACAGTAGTGTAAGGATTTTGCTACTGTGAACAGTAAGCTGCCTTAACATCCTTGTATTAGTACCGATCATAAAAATCACATACCTTGAAAGAATGATACAAAATTCATCCATGTAACCAAAAGACCATGATCTTCCAAAAATTTCTTTGCCACACTTTGGTGTGAAAGTATGTTTATAAAATCACTAACCAGGGGCCAGTAAGTATTATTCTTCAGTAGTGCTTCCCCACAATTCACCACAACATGTAAACTATTTTCTTCATCTAGATTTAAAAAAGAAAAAACTTTTTTTCCTTCTTGTTGTAGTTTTTAAATAAAGTTATAAGATAATGCAAAAATACCAATTAGGATTTACTGTAACGTTGCAATCATATACAAAAAACTGCAGAAAAGAAGAATGGTTATTTTGTGGTGCCTGAGGCGGTTTCCGCATCATGGACTCATCAACACAGATCCCGCTCCAGTAGGAAACACACATACTTTGAACAATATCGCGACCTTTGAAAAGCAGTGCATTAGTAAAACCATCACAGCTATGACTTTTTTTGAATACTCTCAAGGAGTATAAAGAGACTAAACAATACAACTCCTAGCATGAACATGTGAGATCTATTTTGAACTTGACACACTTCCAGTGCGCAAGCTACCTCACAGCATGCAAACAGGAATCTGGTGATCAAAACCTACACTGGCATGTTCAGGCTGAGAAGGACAGCAGAGAAAAGTACTTCCACTCTGAAACTGGGACAGAGAGAGGGGTTAGGCAGCCTTCCTCAGATTAGGGCAGAAGAAGGTCTCCAGAAGAAGTGGAGAAGAAATCAGGGGGTGGGAGGTGAGGGTGGGGTGTGCAGAAGTCTCCTCCCTGAATCACAGAAGTACATCCTCTTCATCTGTCAAATAAACATCTTTATTAGATTATCATAAGAGGGACCCCTGGAAAGACCAGAAGTGAAACAGGATTGGTCCCAGATTCACAATCCAAGGGAAATAACTTCCAGTACCCATCTGTCAGCTGTTATTCTATTTCAAGCAGACAGAAGAAAGAAAATCTTGCATCTGATGATCAGCCTTGGGGATGGCTCTTGTCCAGTTCAAATGCACTGAAGGACCTTCGTAGTTGCCCTTTAGACAGTGAAAGGGTCACAACCAGTACAGCACAGCCACAGCTAAAAAGATACTTAAGAGACTCCAGTCTCTGGCTGATGAGGCACATCTGTATCTGGAGTGGTTCCCTTTATATATAAGCTTTTTTCCTTCCCTTTGTTGTAACTATTGAATTTTTCTTTTTGCTCTGAGGTTGTTTATTTTGTTGGTCTATTGGTACCAGGAAAAAAAGTTACTTTCTTTCCCACTATGTGAACAGATTTTCTAACTTGAAGTCATACAATATTTTAACCTTGACAAGTTTTACTTCCCAAAACCACAGTACAGTCAGAAAAATGAATCAGATTTCACCCTGAAAAATATGCTGAGTTGCACACAACTATGAGCAGATACTTTATTGTTACCATAAGGTAATACAGAGCTCTGTTTCTTGAAACTGACTCCTATCTATTACACTGGAAAGAACAGGAAGCCAGAAGCACCCTGTGCAGCTTCTCAAACTTCTCTGCCACAGTTGATCAAATACTTTTTAACCTCTCTCTTGTTCTCTGGGACATCTGCAAAGAAAGGAAACCGGGTCTTGTTGCGCAGCTGCCTGGTTCCCACGTGCTCACACAGCCCAAACAGGACAACATCTCAGTTGTCTTTGCCTGAACCCACTGAAGGACTTTGCAAAGAGACAACAGCTACATGTTGCTGATTCTCTGCCCCAGTAGAGATTAGAAAAATCCAGGGTTACTTCAAATTGGCAGGGGCATTGCCTCTTACTCAGAGTGCTCTACAAGCCAGGGTTAATGTAAGGTCAGTCAAAGGAAAACAGTTGTTTTTTAAAAAGGATGAACCACTACCAAAACTTTTTCCTTGGGGTATAAATTCTTTTCCCATTAAAAGTTCAGTAGAAGGAAAGTGCTGATAGAAAGGATGAAAGTCTCTAAAAGCATAGGGACATAAATCTTCCTAGGGAGCCAGTTTTATCATCTGCACCCATATTTCACCTCTTCATCCTTTCACACCAAGTGTGAGAGAGGTAAGCTGAACTAGTAACACTTTCAAAGCTGGTATCAACACAGCTCCCAGGTCAACTCTGTTTCAGGAACACAGTTTGCCACTTGGCATCCACAAATACACTTAATGAACTGTATACTTTTAACAGGTGCCAGTTGTCCAAAAAAGAGTTAGGATCTGCCAGCAGTACAAACTAAACATGCCTTAGCAGATATACATCCTGCTCCACATTCTCCTTGCTCCTCTCCAACATATTTTCTCTATTTATCCATTGGCTGGATTTGTAAACGTTGACTCATTTGGATACTAAACAACCTACTTGCTTGCACTAGCTGCACAAACAGAATGCTTCTCAATTTCTCTCTCCAGCAGACTTCTAACAGACTTCTCTCTACTTCCAGCATCGTAAGAAATACCTTGAACTAAACACAAGATACAAGCCCACAGAACAGCAAAAGAAGGCTCACAAGAACGTGAGAGGGAAAAAAACCCAAAGTATTTCATTAAAATTTTTCTGTCAATTTACAGTACACCCAAGCCCTCATCAATAGATAGTGAGGCAGAAATGTTGTGAAAACACTGAAAAGCACCAGACAGATTCCATAATGGAGTCTTAGCTAAGACAAATCACTGGTGCTGGGGAAAGGAAACGGGTACCTTCAAGTCTTGGGATGGATCTGTGAGAAAAGACTTACCCCTGGAGCAGCTATCACAAATATATCTGACATTATTTAACTTATCAGCTCCAGCTTACTTAATTGCCAGGAAGTTTCTTCAGATAATGTCCAATCACAGTCACAGCCTTTTTGTTTGGCTGCAAATTCTGATCCACTACAGCAGTTTACCACTGTGCCAGCAACACCCCATACTGACCAACAAGTAAAATTCAGAAGGTGCTTCAAAGTAGTTTTCAATTACATTCCACCAATATGGCATTACTTTAGCAAAAGCCACTTGATATAAAAATTGTTAAAGATCCAACATTTTTCTTTGAATACTGTAAAGCAATCTAAGCAGGGCAACAGGAAAATTTCTCATGTTCAAGTGCAGCTGATTGAAGGCACTCTTTATAGCAATATGACTGAGGACTTCCCGTTCCAGTACAGTCATTCTGTATTAGGCTATACATAGAGTGGACTCAAAGACAAAGGATACTTCAGACAAGAAAAATTACAATTTTATGCAGAAGTTGATAGTACTTATTTAGCAGCAGCAGTCAGTCTATCTAGAGAGTATTTTCAAATTCAAAGCAGGATAAAGAGGGCTGAGAACTCTGTGGTCTCTTAGGTACATGAAAGCCTGAAAAACAGAAGTCGGCAAGATTCTTTGTGCCACCATTTTCAGTTAAGGACAGTTATAACAAGGAGGGTAGAAACAGGACAGCTGTTTTCACTAGGAAAGTTACGCACTCTACAGTAGTTCCAATTGCCACTCTGTCAAGCAAAAGCTTGATCAAATGATTATATTTACAAAGTATTAAATCATTCTCTTCTAATTATACCAAGTTTTATTAAGGCAATCAGAGGTGAGAAAAATTAAAACAATTTTAAATACTTCAAATAGCTTGTGAAATACTTTGAAAATATTTTTTAAATTAAAGGTCTCAATTTGCATATATAATTTCTCATTCAAGTGAGCTTCACAAATGGTGTTTATGCGCTTTACCCAACAAATGAAGCACCTGCAACATAATGCTCTGTATTCTAAAGTATATAACATTCCTACAAAGGAAAACCCTACAAACCAAAGACAGAAAATGAGTATCACTCTTGGAAACTATCTTTACATTTCTAGGAAATTTTGAAACTCAGCGTCTACCCTACATTGCTAGAGACTGTGCATTTTTGGGAAGAAGTTGGGGGGTGGATTGACTACTAAAGAAAGACATTAAGTTTCCTCTATAATCAATTTATTATCCACAGAAACAAGCAAACAAACAAACAAACCTACCTTGCAATTCACTTTTAATAAGGCAACTTTCCATCATATATAACAGCACAGTGACCATAATATCCAGCAGCTGACATTCTTCTGTTACTTGGCGTGCTAGTTCTTCATTGCTGAACAACTGAACACTGATATGCACAATTCTATTAGACATTGTGTCTGATTCATGGCTTTTCTTCAGTGTTTTCATAATAAAAGCATAATGCTGAACAAAAGTTTTGGTAAAAGCAATCTGCAAATTATAAGGAAATTTTAACATTAACAAACACCATACAAAAAGTATAGCTTTCTTTCATTGTAAAATATTATTTTACAAAAGTACAACCAACTTATCCTAAGAAACAAACACCAGTTGCCATGACAAACCAAAATTGATGGTCTAACTATGCCATATCTAGTTTCTAGAGACAGTCTACCTGAAAAGACCTATCTATAGACAAGTAACTTACGCCTCCAATTTTATTATCTTATACCAAAAATATTATCTTCTCATTCTATATTTCCCATGGTAAAAAAAAATCAAACCCAGAAATGTTGAAACAAGGAATATAAGGTCTCAGCATAGTGGGGAAAGCAGTAACGTTATAATAATGAATTTATCGTAAATTTTTTACATCCTAAAGCAGGGAACAGTGTCCCAAAATGATACACTATGAACAATATGATTCATGGTGCCCTGTAAAGCTGCCTTATCACTTGCATTTGTCTACCCATGCAGTAAGGTTTTAATTCATCTGTCAAGGATGACACTTCCAACACTGAATTTCACCTGCTATCATAATATCCTACATTTTATTAATAAATCTTTAGTGCTTTCTGCTAAATAAAGTCATTAGCAACTTTTGCTGTTCTTCATGTAACAGAGTTTTTTTAAACCAGATCAATATTTAAATGTATTAATATATATACGTATAAATCTTAGTACAATTTCTTGTCCCACTCCATTAGCCTCAAATTGCATTGTAAACCAACCTTCTGCACTGCATATACATGTGTGCATATCTGCCACTTTTGAAACCACTTCTCACTTAGTACTTCAAGTTCTGAATTAACACCATCTGGACTTCCTTGACTTAATAAGGAGAGATAATACAAGCTGTGTAGTGATGAAAATTTTCAGCTCAAAGTCTAAAATCCCCAGTCTATTTCTTCTGGAAGTATTAATCTTTCATAAGCATAAAATTACAAATTTTAAAACCACCCTCAGGCAGCTGTGTTTTCACCAGACTGTATACAAATCACTACTTCATTTTACCTGCCCCAGACTCAGTACTGCCATATTTTTATTATAGCACTACCATGTTATTCTCATTTAGAAAATATTTCAAAAATATCATGATGCCAAAAAGCTGCTGTTGGGACAAAGACTGCTTCTTCCAGCAAACATCCTCAAAAATAAAGTTGCTCATGCGAAAAAATGGACTGAAGTAGGGGTGAGGAAGTCACTGAAGGAAACACTACAGCGCTGCTTAATTTGTCCTCCTTTAGCTGGTTCACACTGACGGAAACCTGTATAATAACTGAAAGTGTCTTCTATATGTAACACCCAGCACAATGGTAATTGTTTTCACCTAAAGACTTTTCACAGCAACGTATTTGCAATACTTGTACAGAGTTAATACAGTATCATTCTGGTATTCCAAGGCAGAATAACCTATCATATAACTTCCTTTAAATTAAAGCTTGATACAACTTTAATCACAGTCAGTGACACTTAAACATCAAGACGTTTATGCTGTTAATGTTAAGCCTCAGACACAAATGACACACTTGATATTTTAAGAAGTTAGTATACTAATGTCAAAAGTATACTTTATTTATATATTACTTCTTCACATTGTATTATGCTTAAATATGATTCTCAAGTTCTGTTATACAGGAACTACATTTTACTTGTTTTCAACTGCACTCTCAATTCAAGATGATTGCAAAAACATGGTCCTCCTCTAAGTACATATTCTTGTATTTTATTTATTTATTTTAAATCGGCATGCGTCAAAACTTTTTGTGCCTCACCTATATATGATAATAAATTTCTGAAAGTACTGTAGATTTGCTATCAATATAGTGTAATGATAGAGATTCTGTAATACACATAAATAAAGAAAAGACATCAGCTTTACTCCTACATTCACTTGGAATTTAAACAAAGAAATAAATACAATCCTTCCAATTTTGAGAATAAGAAACTAAACTCATTTCCAGAAGTTAAAATGTTGAAATACTGTGGTAAACTGCAGTCCATATATAAAAACAGCCATAGTAGTTTAAATCAGTCCATCCAGCTCAGTATCCTGTCTTTGAGTGGCCAAAGCTCTATACACAACTACAGAAAATTATAGACTGGAGCAAAAATGAAGATATTGACAGAACACATCTTTTCAAATACTAACTCAGCTTCCAACCATTTGCAAGAAGCGGCTTCCTAAGACACACATGTTTTCTCTGTATTTAATTACCTTCACTGACTTACATTCTATGATTTTGTGCAGCTTCTAAATTTCTAGCCTATGCAAAAACAAAGCTCATTTCTTCATCTGGCCTTTCCCTCTTGGTGGTCACTCAGAAAACTTTTAGGAGCCCAACATCAACCCCATGTTTCATTTAGAACTTGCACCTTCCACATTTCTGTTTTCAATGCAAAGAAAAACATAGTTCTGCCAGGTGAAAGCTTTGCTAAAATTATGTTTCCAGTAGAAAAAACATTCTACAGAATTTGTAGAAAATAGCATATCCAGGGGTGAGTGAATTCTTATTGCTGTAATAACTGCCTCAATGTTCATGGGAAGTGCCTGACAAGGCAAAGCATAATAATGAGTGAAGAGATAATTATGTTTGTTGATTCATTATCTCCACCAGATGCTTTTGCATTTCTTTACTTCCCATACTTCAGATTTCAGCAAGGCTCTGCTCTTGGATGATTTACACTCTTCAAGAAGCTTCCTCTTTATTGCCAGGCCTTCTTTGCCTTCATCTTGGTCACATGAAGGTTAGTCCTATCTCTCTGACCCTTTGTTTCTACTCTTGCAGAAACCTTGTCCACACCGTAACACCTCTAATTACTTGGAAGCTCTGGTAAATTTCTCTCCTGTCTTCTTCACTTGTAAGTCTTCCAAGCTTCAAATATGAGAGAGTGCTGGAAGAGATGCCTCAGGCACAAATGTTGTAGTGCAAAGACAACACACTGTTTGTTGTGCTGTCCCTGTCATATGCAAAAGGAGGGAGTGGGGGAAGAGCTAGTTAACCCAGGACTTTAGCCCACCCCTTTCAACGCCTCTTTTCAATACCGCGAATTCTGAAGAAGTTTGTTTTCCTACTTAAAAATAAATCTGTGCAACAGAGATTGCTGGTAGCTCACTGATTGCTGCATAGGTCATGATGGATGGATTCAGTCAGCTCTACTACATTTATGCTGGAAATCAGAGATTTCAACAACTTCTGAGCATGCACATATAGCCAGCTCTGTGCTGTGTCTGCTCAGCTTGCTCAGTTTATCAGAAAACCAATCTAGCAAAATTCTGCTGATTTAATGAGCTAAATCAGCTCATGAAGAATCAGACAAATTGCTCAACAGCAGAGACAGAAAAAAATAAGGTAGTCTATGTGGTGTAGATGGGATGGGAGAAAGTAGCAGAAAGCTGAGAGATCATTTAGAACAGTTCATATCCCTACGGGTGTTCCTACTGTTTGAGAATGCAACATGATTAAACAGCAAACAAGCTTCATAAAAACCAAATGGAAGCCTGAAAGATAAAACATACTTCTCTATATAGGGAATTCTAGCTTCGTGGCAATGATCATCAGTGAAGAAGTCCTCATGTATTAGCTGAATCCAAGACGAATCTATGCTGGTATCCCAGATCAAAATGCTGTGTTGATACGGACCGAGTATTGCAGAAAGCCTGTATCTTTGGTTTTTTTCCTTTCTTGCAAGTTATCTTCATATCCTTTGCTTTGACATAGGAAGGTTTTAAGGGGGCACGAATACAGGGCTGTCCCATTATAAACAGGTATTTTTGAAGAAATCTGCATGCCTGGACTTCAGGATTTCTTGATCTTTGCCTCCCAGCAGGGATTGAGAAGGTCCAAAATATTTTCATGGCTCAAAGGTATGACATGATCAGAGCAAAATGTTAAGCCTGACTGCTATGCGTACTTGGTCTTGGAACACGTAGAGCAAACAACCAGACCTGGCTGCACACCAAGATTTAAAACAGGAAGATGACATCCAGGCTCCATTACTCCAGGCAAGGAGATGCTTAGTATGGACAACTGCAAAACTCTGTAAGGAAGCAGCTGGAAGGCTGCCAAAATCACCTAGGGCATCGCTGCAGCAAGAATACTCACACTGTAATGGCCTACATGGAGAAACCACTGCCTACTACAACAGTTAGAAAATATTTTATTTACAAAATAAAACAAAACAAAATTCAACACATGCAAATACACAAACAGCCAAAAAGGAAAAAAACAAACCATGCAAACAAAATTAATACTGCTTAATTATCCATCTTGGTTTGTCCACATCTCTCTTCAAATACTCAAAACAATGTAAAAGATTTGCATTTTTGTACTGCATATTATTGAAATATAAACATATGTGATCTCATGCAAGGCATAATACACACTAAGTATATGAATAAGAAAAGACATTTAAGTTTGAATGAAGTAATGCAAGTACCTTATAATCTTGATCTGGCAGCATGTTGAGTAAGAAAGTCACCATCTTCTGTGGAAACTCATATTTTATTGTCCAAAATAATAATTCTTCTAGAAAACATTTATGCTTCAAAACATCCATGATAGACTGATCTGCATAAGAGGTTGGAGGAGGGAATGTGTAATGTAATAATTATTAAAACTAAAAATAATGATAGTGCAGTTGCACTGTCATATGAAATTTAGTAAGAAAAATTTAAGAACATCTTAGTGCGTTCTGTAAGTAATTTTTTTTTTCAAAAACACTGGGAAAATGAACATGGCCAGCACTGCAACATGTCAAGAGTCTATAACAATAAAAAGGACCTCACAGAGAAGTCAATGGAAGTTTTCAGTATAGCTATACCACAGAGTCCAGTCTTCATTGATTGCATTTAATCATATCACGTTATTGTAATAGCTCCATTAATTATAATGAATCACAGCAATTTGCACAATATTTACACAGCCACTTAATCAAGGAAAACTGTTAATGTAGACTAGTTAGCTGAAGCTATTATAGCAAAACAACAACATACAACTTATGATTAAGTGATGAGTTCTATCACCTACAAACACTTACGTTCTATTTTGAAGTTTTAAACAAGCTAAATAAAAGCAATAATCTATCAGTTATCTTACTGTTCAAGCAATACATGTACTGATTGACCAACAATAAAGTTTTTGTTTGCTTGGTTGTTTGGGGTTTTTGTCAATATACAAATCACCACAAGCAGATAATCAGGCACTGGAGAGACATTCTCATCTTTCCCCTTTCAACTCCTGGCCATTCACTCTGCCACCTTACCCATACTGACAGTAGGTCCCCATGGAGCACCTATGTAGGAATCAAGTCATCTTTCCATTCTGTCATCTGCATTTTCAAGGTTTGTGATTGCAAAGCTGCACAAACTGATCCCTGCTGGAATAAACTGTTCAAGAAGCTATGGCTTGACAGAGGATAAATCATATAAACCCCATTTAAAAAAATTACTAAACTATAAAGACTCTCTACCACCTTTCTTCAAGAGGCTGGTTATTTACAACAGCCTCACTCCTGTAACATATAAAGACTAAAGAAAATAATAACAATGCCCCTTTGTACCTAGAAATCAACTAGACCTGAAGATACACCCCACGCACAAAATCCCATATTCCAATGGGACTGTATGAAGTGCTCCCATCAGCACAGATTCAACAACACTTAAGCTGTGTATCTTCTGGCCTTGAAGACTCGCCTCCTCACCAAAGTATGACAGCTTTAAGCACTGCACTGGATAGCTTTTTGCGTATCCTAAGCAGGATAGCCATTTCTGCTTTTCCTAAGCAGGAATTATCTCTATTTTCCATTACCAAAGGTGAGAGCTCCCCAGCCAAGTGACCAATCAGCCCAAAACATCTCAGGAATTGCAGAAGATCACGAGAAATAATGAATAATTTAAATTTTAGGGATCTCATCAAGACTTCAGCAAGCCACACAAAGACAAGAATATGTTTTATTCAATAGATCCTACAAGTGTTGAAATAAAAAGTTACCTTCACAGAGTCATGAAAGATATTTTAATATCAAAATATTTTGAAAAGCATTACACATCACCTACTGCAGCAAACATTGGATGATCATTTACGTTCTCTTCCTTGTCTCTTGTTAAGAAATTGCATATGTGATTTTACTGCCCATGAAAGCGTGGTAGCCATGCAGACTGAAGTCCTCTGTCCACAGAACAGACAGCACAGGTTTAGGTACATGCCAAATGCCCTGAGTAAGAACACTGGGCACAACTATATGTTTTGTCACATACAAGTGACACAACAGCTTATCTGTCACTGATGTGCAGCTTTCTCACGACACGTATGACAATATAACAGTGCATATCAAACTCTTTATACTGCAATTTCAGGCAGGGATGGAAGAATACATATCCATTTATACCTGCTACAGAATTTAAGTAGGCAGAATGCTCTTACCCAACTTGGAAAATTTGTCAAGAACACTGGGACTAACGTTCCCACTCTTGTGAAAAGCAACACATGATTTTAAATTTCTTTCAACAAATAAATAAAAAAATATATACAGTGCCTGTGGGTTTAAAATTGTCTTAAACACCAGGTATTTCAGATAGACGCAGAGTGCAGGTTTTACAAAAGAGTAAAAATAAAAATTCTCTTAATACTCAGTCCCATACCTGTATCAGTGAACCTCAGCATAAAACCTGTATTTTCTTTAAAGAAACCTTTTATTCTTTCCTAGTGCCACAAAAGACCCCAGAGACTGTTGCAAACATCTCTCTGAAATATGAGTCTTAGCATTCCAAGATATCCCCAGTACATAAATAACCCTCTATGAAGAATACCACTAAAGGCCCAGGATGGGACAGGGAGTCTGCTTATATGGAAAAGGTAAATCTGTTTTTATTCAATACTCAGTTTTCTAAAATTTTCTTTTCATACTCTTATTTTATACCCTATTGGACATAAAATATGAATACTGAAAACTTCAGAAAACTATTTAATATTTAATAAAAACAGATACTTACCTTTCCCCCATTGGCAGACTCCCTCCTCTGGGACTGTTATTAGGATCTACCAACATCATGAGCACAGTCCATATTGGGATGCCTCAGAGGGGGAAGACTACAACCCTGGGAGGAAATGAAATGTTGAATGCAAGTACCACTTCTCCTGAAATACCACTGCTGATACTGGCTTTCAGATCTGGCAGCTTCTCAAACTGAGCTTCGTCCCTGCTGATTTCCCATAATCAGTACATCAGGAAAACAGCATTTTTTCTTGCATTACCGGACTAACTTATCTTTTAGACAAGTTAACAGCCTTACCTGAATTTTAGAGGAAGTTTTGCTTGGATATCTGCATTTCTTCAAAACTACCACCTCTTCCATATTATTACTCTCTGCCACAATCTTTCACACACAATTTCTAACTTCCTAACACCAGCATTGCCAAAACATTGTTCTCTGCTTTTCCAGCTTCCCAACAATCTGAAACCACTAGAAACAACCAGTCTTACTTTACCCATACTCCTCACAACACCTTCATACCTTTTACTGACTTCATGAACCCTCGCACCTCAAATTCAAGTTCCAAACCTTCACTCCAAAGCCTTTCCAGAAATTTTATTCCAACTTTCACCACAGTTTTTCACCCAAATGTTCTTTTCTCAGGGCTTGTAATTTCTTGGTGCTTCCTATGTCAGTCTCCTCATAGTTAAAAAAACAACAACAAAAAAAAGTGTTCTTTATTTAATAATAAGAGTTTAAATATTTTTATTTAAACACTTTTTAAGCACAAAAACATGCCAAGGACAAGCACAGCAGAGGACTATCTTGTCTCTAGCCTATGGTCATTCTTGAATTAAAACTTGCACTGATCTCAGTGTCAGTGCTGCTCATTTAGACTAGAAATTCCACAGAGGAGTAATTTCAATCTAGGAAAACAATGAAGTGATTTCAAAGGAGACTTCATTCAAGTATATTTTCTTAAACGTTACTAGAACAGTACAGAAAGATCAATCAGAACCAGGAAGAATCATTCTTTCCTGGCTGAGAACACAACCACACTGTACAGTGGCATAATAAAAAAAAAAAAAAAAGAGACTGTTAGGACCAAATACATCGAAGACTTCTTTGCCAAGCTGCACTGCAACCTTGCCAGCCACACAGTGAAAATGGAACAAATTTTCAAAAGTCATCTTATGACATGAAGGGGACAAAATGACTAGTGAAACAGAGTCCCAGACAGCAGTATTCACTCAAGGGAAATCGAAGTTGCCAATTACCACAATATCACTTGCTATTCTTTTTTAGAGTTTGCTGTGTTTAATACCTGTCACGTGCAGCACTACAGTGCTTGGGAAGTGAATTAATATCTCTAAATAATTTTTAAGATAGACATAAAGCAAATATGATAAACTGAGATCAGTACTTTATAAATACCTTTGGTGGTGCTGCTTAGTTTCACCCTCTTGCGCTTGCCCACACCTTGGCTACCATCCTGGTCCTCCTAGGTTAGGGGAAGAGTTTAAAAAATTGATAATCTATATTTAGAATTTTATTTCTAAGAGACAGTATGCTCTCAAAATTCTAGTTTAACTATCAAGCTAAAACAGAAAAGCCCTGAACATACTGTCTTACCAGAAAAATTCTTTTGCAGTTTACAGGAGCCATGGACTCTGTGCAACTCATTAGAAAAAAAAAAACCACAATTTTTTAAATTGCCTTTTTTCCCCTCTACAGGCAACATTTTCATCTGCAAGTTCAGACATCTTCATCTATTTAATTAATTTTGTAAGGTTACCCGCCTTGATTTCTGAAACTGATTGCTACAAAAATGTTTAACACTACAAAATTTTTAACTGCTGCACATCCAAGGTTTCACCATAATCATCTGTAGGGTTTGGGTTTTTTTGTTTCCTAAAAAAAATATCAGCCAACATATTGGCTATTAAATTTGGCAACTCAGACAAGTAGCTAGACATTTTCTAATCAATATAAAGTTCTGATCCAAGAATAAAGTATTTTTGACACCTTTAAGAGGACAACTTTAATTCCTTGTTCCCTACAGAATAATGGAAACAGTTCATGAAGGCACTTGTCATTTGAAGCTTTCAAGACACCCTGCAAACAGAACAGCAAAGATTCCAAAATGCAATGCAAGCTAAAAACATCATCACCATCACTTTACAAAATCTAACAATGGACATTAAAAAAGAACGTGACATTAAGGGACTCTATTAAATGCTGCATGGATCTTTACTAACAATGGTAGTCCTAATGAAACTGTGGAAATAAAGATTCTTTGTGGATCTAATAAAATGAGAGATAATGAATGCAGGTATCTACTGTTAAAAATAAGCAATCAATATTCTTTTTCTCTAAGCAAATGCCATATTTCACTTCCAAACTTCACTGGAATGATAAAGAACCTAGTACTCAAGAAGTGACCATCCTCCCTTGGGGACAAAGATTATTCATATTTTATATCGAAGGACTGGCCAAAAGCATTATGCTAATGAAAGGTCTGAATTTTCCTATCCTTTCAGTTCCTCCACCTGAAAATTCATTTTAAGGTGGACACATACTTGAATTCTTGGGTGTCCTGCCCAGTCTTTGTCAATACACACTACATTTGTACTTCAGTTGGAAGCCACTCAGTTCTTAGGATGTTGCCACTGCCCACTACCCCATCAGAGGGGCCAAGTACTCTAAAAATCAGACCTGCTGAGATATTACTACGAACTGCAGGACTCTGCAGTTTAAATCTTTTGCCCTGACAAAAAGGGATACAAATTCCTGTAGCTAGAAAGTTGATAGCTGGAGGTCCCAAGACCTCTTCAGCAGTCTCAGTTAATCCAGAGAGTTGCTAGAGGGGCCTTACCCAGAAAAAAATGCATTTGGGTATACAAATTGTGAGCGATATGTTGGATTCTAGCCTCCAACACTACTGCTCTGGCAAACAAAATGTATTTCCCCTTCTACAGTAGGAGAAAAAATTTAAACCTAACAGTCTTCATTGCAACTTTTAAAATTATTTCACTAAAAAGAAGAAAAATTGAGCGACTCATGAGAAATGCTTTCTTGAGAACTTTTTTTTTTTCCCCTCAATAATGTTAGACAGTTGGTATCCACTGCTTCAGTAATGCAGGATTAAATCTTAATGTCAAGTGCAGGAGTTTTAACAGCCTTGAGATAGGGAGTGCTGGAAGTCACACGGTGTCTGCCAAGCCCAGGGACAAAGAGTAAGAGAATGAGTAAGCAAATGTAGAACACCTTATTTTCACTCATTGGATAACGCTGTGTAAATATACCTGGATAACAGCAAAGATCTATGTAGATTTACTTCATATAATAGTATATTTAGCAATATGCCTAAGGTGTTGCCACATGTGTTGTAAATTCAGATAATAAACTTTATGTAATATTATATACTATACATAGATTTTTTACTATAATTTTAAGTGGCAACTGGAGTCAGTAACTATATAATTGAGTAATAAGGCATTCAGTGCTCAATAAACTACAAGGGCAGCCAAATAGATATATCTAATGCAAAAAGGTTTATTCGTCAGTGTGGTAAAAGTATCCATCGACTGGGTTTTATTTGATTCCTTGGAACATAAAAATTTATTAAATAGGAGGACAGGTTTAGAGAGGGCTTTTTTTTCTTCTTTTGCACAAAGGAAAACATGAGGAAGAAAAACTAATAAAGGAAACTACTGGTGAGTTCTCTCCAAAATACCCCAGGATGGAACACAAGCCATTTGAGAAGTAAAGCAGAAGTGAGCCTATACAGTTTCGGGGCCAGAGAGGGTCCAGATAAAACAAAACAACCCACAACACATCTCTCAGGATACCATCCTTCAATTCATTTTTAGCTTAGAACCATCTACTGTTGTAGAAGTGAAACCAAATACTGAACTATGCAAAACTTTTCAAGCTATTTAGTTCCCCGCAGAAGCACTGCTCTGATCTGTAGCCTTTGTAAATTTTGCAATCTAGCCTTTCATCCGTGAAACTACTACCTTTAAGACTCACTTTGTAAGTAAGAACATTAACCTTTCTAGATTCATCTTAAATACCAGAGGAAGAAAATCCAGTTAAAAGTGTATTCTTGCCACATTACTTAATTAGAACCTAGTTTTACTCTGCTATAAGAGAGTATAATAAGGTATAAAAAAAATTGTAAATGTCCTTTGTAAATTACATGGGAGGGGAAGAGAAGTCATAAAACAAGACAACTTTTTCCTCATTTCTCAAGGAAGCATTTCTCTGGTAACATCATTTTTCTAATAAGCATTTCAGCTTTCCACTTGCACAGTTTTATTTTGGCTTTTGGAGGAAAGGACTGGACTTTCTTTTCAGCAATTCATATTTGTCAAGCAGACTATGATTAAGAAAAAGATTATAAAATAAAAAATTAACTTTCTTCAGAGATACCACCAACTAAAGGGGTTTTTTAGTTTAAAAAAAAAAAATCAAGAAAATTTTACATTATTTTTAATTGAATCCCATATTGTATCAATGTGATTTTATTAAAGACATGAAAGTTGAAAGTGAAAAATATATACCAAAAAACATTTCAATTTTAAGTGTTTACTGTTTTATCTGCATGTTACTTCCTCATTCCTTTTTAAAATCTTCTAAATACAGATTTCAAGAAGGGGTCTTGTGCCTTTTTACAATATATCTTAATAATATAGTTGACATCTTAAAATTGATTCCAAGTATGTGAGAGTATGCAGAATTTCAATTCAGAAAAATCACATCTGTGGTAACATAATAAAATACCTACATGTGTATTTACAACCTGGAGATCAGAAAGAAAAATCTCTCTAGAAAACGGGTATCTTAACTAATAAGCTATAATGCAGTTGCTGTAATTGCTCAATTTTTTATTCATAAAATATCTTTTTAAAAAAAAAAATCTTTCCCTGACAAAAAATCCCTTCTTCCTAAAATACCGCTCTGTCTCTAGCTCCCTCTTGGACTTTATTCCCCTTTTAGAAATGTCAATGATATGCAATGTCTCTTCAGACTCTTAACAACTTCAGTTTACTCCCCTTTCCTCATGACTTACAGAGGTAAAACAGAAAGAAGAATGCTGAGCCGTTTTAAGTTTATTTGAAAATATTACTTGAAGTTATTAACATTAATTTGAATTGCCTTATTCTTTCATGGACCTTAAAAGTGATACTGTCAGCAGTCTTTCATGGTTTGGGCTGCAGTTTTTTTGTCTATTTGTTTGTCAAGTGATGGTGAAACAACAACAAGCAACACTTTGAAAAATGCCAAATTATAAATAGCACTGCTGAAAGAGTAACAGATGCTGTTGTGCTCGTGACAGAGGCAAACATGTCATACAACTGTTTTAGACATACATGAACAATTGTTTTTACTTCAATACTTGTTCACATAGAATTCAATATAAGAAAAAATCCTATGAAAAAATATACTTTACATTATTTAAAGTTTGTTACCCTACCAGAATGGCTGCTAAGGCTTACTAGTTGAAATTAGGTTTTAAATGGGGGGGGGGGGGGGGTGGGGAAA
>JAOXNO010000078.1:37735142-37745429 GCA_028565335.1 Limnodromus scolopaceus
GGAAATGAGAAAAAATTGACAAAGTAACTCTACCAGAATATAACTTTCTTCATTAAATTCCACTTATTTATTACAGCTCAATCTATAAGGAGATTCTCTCCTTTTTACTCCCACTCTATATGTTTGGAAGTAAGGTCAAATTTACACATGGGAATTTATCTACAGAGAAATTCTCACTGCTGCTATCACCAGTTCAGCTGGATTCTCAAGTGCCAAAGGCTGCTAACACCATTCACAGCATCACATGCTTTAAGTTTGTTTTAATCAAACCAAATTTACTTGATAGGGACTTTTGAACTACCTACACAAGTTTCTTCTTCGTTACATACATAAATAAACTGAAATAGTACTAGCAAAAAGAAAGATTTTTCAAGACGTCCTTAGTAAATCAAAGGCATAAGATCTATTCCTTCATATCTCCATTATTTCAATTATTAAAATGGAGAGAGTATGAGGTAGATAGAAGTGTTAAGGTTTGTGGGATGTGGCTGCCAACATTCTCTCCATTTAATATTCTGTTGCAGTTCATTATAGTCTTTAAAAACAGTCTCACCTCATCTGAAGAATCCCCTTGTCCTGATGTTGCTGTAGCACCTGCTAAACCTTTTGAAATAAAAAATTCAGAGATTCCTTTCATAAGTCTTATACTGAAATGACAGTATTTTACGATATTTAATGAGCCAGTATGAAATCATAGAATCATAGAATCGTTTGAGTTGGAAGGGACTTTAAAGATCATCACATTAGCTTTCTTTAAAAGATACACAGCAGTGGACTGAGAAGTTGGAGGAGGATTTCCAAGCAGTACAAAATTAGGGATTTGCAAGTACGTTCCATTGCAGAACTTCAACACACTGAGTTAATGGAGACATATTCTTTCAGAAATTGCAAAAAAACTCTGATCGCCTTCAGTGATTTAAAAAAAAAAAATATATCCACAGCACTTTTGTAAGAATAGGTGGCTTAACTTAGTTACAGTGACAAAATTCCACTACGAGCAATTTTCATCTTGCCTACTCAAATTCCACTAATGCTATGACCGGAAAATGATGGTTAGTATATTAGCAACAAAAAGTTAATATGTTTAGCATGTTGATAGAATTAAAATGAGTCCTGTGATTTGGTGGTGCACTAAATAACAGGTAAGTCCTTAAGTTTCATTAACATTTGTGTGTTTTTTTTAAAATAAACTAAAATAACAGTTTATATAAAAAACAGCAATAATCAAGTCTTCTCTTAAAATATTTTTCTACACAAACCTTGAACTGCTAATGTGCTAGTTCCAGCTCCTTGTTCCTGCATACCACATGCAATTTTATCCTCAGGAAATGCCAGTCCAGAGCCTTTCAAAGCAATGAGGTACTTTTCATGACTTTTCTTTGCACATGCATTCTCTCCAACACCTTGAATACATATGTAAAACAGCATTAAAGAACAACAACAGCTACTTGGTTCATATACTTCAAATTCCATATAAGCTATCTAAAAAATGGTCCACAATGTTTGAATAAGCTGTAAAATTATGAGACGTAGAAGCTAAAAAGTTTTTCCAGCTGATGAGCTGAAATCCAAAAGACATGAAACTTGCTCAGTTTCTCCCTCTTTGACACAGTGTTTTCTTCTAAATGATGTACTTCATTTCTATTTTACCAGCACTGCCACCATTACAGCAAAAAAAAAGGATTAATTAATCATAGGACAGGGACCTATGACTTCCGATGGGAAAAAAATAAAGCAACAAAACCCAATAATGGCAAATTTTCTTTCAAAGTTCAAATTTTGACAGCTGCAATTAACGGATACTATTCATAAAGATATAATCATTTCAACTGTTTGATGAAGCAAAGTCACACTGCATGCTCAGGATATAAAATTTTCCACAAAGAAATAGACTAAGAAAATACACATTTGTTACATAAGGAAAAAATAAACTTTAGAGGAGCAAATTGTGTCAAGTGTTTAAGGAAAAGAAAACATGAAAAAGATGACAGCATCTTTTTAGCTGTGCACTTTTTGCATTCAGTCAGAAGGGCAGGTTTTCCTCTAAAATCCCTTTCTTTGCTTTCCCTACCCAGAAACTTTACCTAGTTAGACACATATATTCTCCATTCCAAGAGTCCAGATAAGAACGCCTTACTTCCCACGCCTTCTCCACTTTTCTGTCTGAGAAAATCCATCACATATAGGAAGTCACTAAATTTCTCCCATTCCAATATTATTAAACAGGAGAGAAAGAGAAGAAGGAAACAGAATATAGACAACTGTCCCTGAGGCAGCTTTCCTAAGTGTTTCTCCTTTCAAATAAAGATTTAGAGATTGCCTGTTCTTCAACTAGCTGCTGTCCAAGCCAGTTACAGCAATTTAAATCTACAGTAATTACTATTTGTTCCATACCTATGCAAAGGAAGTATGCAAAGGACTCAAAAAAGACACCTTCTAATCACAAGAAAATAAGATGGTGTTGATTTATACTAGGTGGTGACTGTCCAATATTTCAGATTCATTCTGATTTGGTATAGGACGGAAGAAATAATTGGAGAGCAGCGGGGAGAGTTGTTTTTAAGAAAAATAGAAAAAAAAAAAGGCTTTGCACAAAAGTGCAGGACACACAATGGCCTTTTGGCATTTAGGTCTCCTCCAGCAACCTCTGTGAGAGCAGATCCCAAAATAAGTTAGAGATATTCCACTCTGAGTAAACTTGATATGCCTTATTTGGAAGTACTGAGATACCATGTTCACTTCATTTTAAAGAAAAATGGATTTACTACAAAACCTCTTTTGAAATGATGTATCTTTATGTGATTATCTGGGACACAGAAGATAAGACCTGTTCTCTTTCAGGTCTTAGTAACAAATGTTTCTAGTTACTCCTGAAGCCCACCTCCCTCCTATCAACAACAAAAAATATCCTTAAAAACATGTATTATTCTGGATTTTGAGAAGTCAAATAAAAACATGCAGAAACTAAAGCAATAAACAAAACTTACGCCCTTAAATTGTCCATAAGTTGAAAATTTAATTATTAGAAAGAACGCAGACATACCAGAGCTAAGATCTTTGTAGAACTGTTGGCTAGTCAAAACCTGGGTAAGAACTGATCGCATTGCTCCTCCCATTTTGGTCAAGTCTTCTAGAAAGGAAACATGAGGTTCCAAAACCTGGAGGATTTTATGAAGGTCCTTCTCTGATGGCAGATCGAGAGCTGAAAACCACATAACAAGAACTTTGGTATAAAGGTAATGTAATTTGACCAAGACCTTCACAAGGCAGAACAGCTATGACTGCCGCAAGAGAAACTGATTTATATATCCATAATGTTCTAAAATTCACACATACAAGCTTCAAATTAATCCCAATTTCATTCTCTGGAAGAGCTCAACACAATGCTTGGTATCCCTTAAAACATACTTGAAAAGCTCTTCAGCAGAGAACAAAATCAAATCGCCTAGCCAGGCAGTAACTTGGTTAGGAAAAGATGCACAAAATTCAGTGATATAAACTATAGATAGCATTCATGTATTCATGTACTCTGTCTTCACAGTCTGCAAAGCAAGAAATAGCAGCATGGTAAGATATGCTAGATACATGCAAATTTAAAACATACCAGGCTCATTATACCCCTCTCGTAAGTGCTGAATAAGACTAAAGATGAACTGTGGAAGAACTAATTCTGACATCATCAACAAGTCTTTTGGGACACATGGAACGTTTGAATTTGACTTAATCCGGTGCCTTTTACAAAACCTACAAAACAGATGAGAAAAAAGCACAGCTCAGCAGAGTTAACATATACTAAGAAAACCATTACTTTTTACATTTTTCAGACAGTATGTACTTTTACATTCAAAGTGGTGCAGAAATTCCAATTACTATGCCCAAACCCATTTTGTTTCCGAGTCCCACGAATTATAAAGTGCCATTTTTTTTCTCTTCTCAAAGTTCACCTATCTAACATCCCAGTTTCTTTCCACATTAGAAGCATTTTCCATTGAACAATTAGAAGAACTCAGAATTTTTCTTTATCAACACATACTTCTAAATTCCTGAACAGCCTAACTGAAAATATCTGACCAAACCAGTTCCTTTCCTTTCTGTGATGTAGTCAGAGTCTGGCCCGATTCTTCAAGTTCTCATTCAAGTGACTTTTTAAACATCTTTTGACATTAATAAAAACAACTTCCAAAAGCATAAATACTGGTCCTGCAAATTCTTATTTCAAATGTACAGCAACTAAAATTTACTTATCAAAGGATGACAGAAACACCCTGCAAAAATTGTGCAAATTGTTTCAATTAAAAAGAAAATAAAACGTTTCTTCTTTAGAGAACTCCTGTATGGTAGTAGTTGAGGCTTGGCTAATGCACAATGACATGAGGGTGAGCCAAACCCCATTAGAGCAGACAGAATGATTTCCCACTGATTTAACATGAGCCTGACTCAAGAGCCACTGAACACTTTTCTGCTCCCCATCTATTTTTAGAAAGAACATTTACCAACATCAAAGAGTCATCTACCCATGTCAAAAAAGAAGCTAACAAGGAATAGAGAGTCTAAAAACACATCATAGAAGAGTAAACTACTAGAAATATTCACAAGATTTTACCAGTAATTTTTCAAGATAAAGACTCAGAAATGGATTCAGCTTTGTTTGAATATGAAAACCGTTTCCTAAATTTATACATGTCTTCACTACATTTGCTAAGCCATATTTTCCAGAAGGAGACTGCTACTTTCTACAATGTAAGCCTTTCTTCTTTGAGGACCATTAGAGTATCATCTTCAAGAGAAGGAGGAAATAAAAGAAAGCCACAAAGACAGTATCTGAATCTAGGACAGAAAAAAAAAAAAAAGAGAAAAAAGAAAAAAGAAGAATACAAGTCCAGCGATTAAGATGGCATCTTCACAAAACTGGCTAGCACCTTCACAACACTAAAGACTCTTTTTGCTCTTATGCATTAGAGATACTTTTTAGTAAGAACAGGTACACAAAGGACAGTACTACCCAGATGATTTGCAGTTTGTATATACAGCCTATTCATCCCCAGGGAGGGGGATAAAAGCACCTGACAGAAAGAGCCCAATGATGACTGATAACTTTCTGTTAATTAACGCACAAATGGGTAGTTTTCACTTTTGCAAATGACATTCAGAGAATTTTCTATGAAAAGTCATTTGCCTTTTCACTTTTGTCATTTGCTTTTTCACTTCTGTCATTCCCTTTTGTCTCATCCACATACAGAAACTTGAATTGCCATAAATCACAAATCTGGCTTAATCTATGTTGCAATAGAGTACCTCATTTACTATCTTAGAAGTATTTGGTTTCTCTTTCACCACTACCATTATAAGGAGAGATCAAAAGTAAATAAAGACTTCAAAGACACACAAGGAAAGGTTTACTATGCAGTGTGGTTTAAAAAGCTTTTACTGGTCCGCTCTATATATTTTGCATTCAGCCAGAAGATATTTTCACTGCTTATAAATCGCAACCTAAAGGAGCCACAGTAACAAAACTCAAAGTAATTTTAAATACCAGCTTCTGCTAAGCACAAGGCTTCCTTCCACAGAAAACAAAAAGCTCTGCTCCCCTAGAAGCCTGTGCCAGCAGACGACTTGTGAATCAGCCTATGGATTAATTATCTCGTTTAACATATCCTATAACTAAAGGTTATGAATCATGTCTTCTCTTGAGATTCCCAAGGATGCACTACTGACTTACAATACGCGTTATTATTACTACATTAATATAGGTTCTGGAAAATCAAGGAAGAACCCAAATTCAATTCAGTGTAAGAAAGTTCTTTCACTGTCACATGTCCAAATACAGCAGTTCCAAGCAAGGAATAATTTCTAGACATCAGGCCCTAAACCTTAAAGTAGGAACGCCAATATCAATTTACAAGATGAGCCATATTCTATATTTATGATTCAAAGGCTCCATTATTGAAGTATTGCCCAAAATCAATATACTATTGCAGGTGTTCTTAACTAACAGCTAGAAATGTGTAAATGGTAAGGATCCAAGAACATGTTCTTACTGGCATGTGCCACTGGAAAGCTATTGCCCATGCTGAATTTCAAGAGCAAGACTTAATCTAAGCCACAATGATCCAGAAAGCCAATGCTTGGAATTTATTATTTACAAATCAGGCTAAAGAAATCTTACTGAGCTCAAGTTTATCATATTCACTCATGAGACTCTGTTTTATGCCGCATAATGGAAAACCAGTCCTGCCACTGTATGGTATTTCCACAATCCTAAAATACCAATACTCTGTTCCACTCAAAGCTCTATTGCCTTTACAGAGGGCTATACAATTCTTCTACAAATATTGCCCAAAATACCAGACTATGACTTGGAAGATCTTCAGAGTTAAAACAACAGCTGTTTTAACTACAGAATAGCCAGAACCCCAAGCTTTGCCAAGGAAGAAACAAGTTGAAACTCCCTATACAGGCAGAGACACCTGTGACAAATGGCTCCAATGGGTTACACAGTCACTGGACAAACAGCAGACAAAGCTATTCCATAATCAGTTCCCTATACTTCTAAAAGAGCTTCCTTACCCCAGCATGAGTTAGAGAACTGTCTGTCTACATAAATGTGTATTTCAAAAGGCTTCTGAGACTGTCAAAATAGGGATTTAACAGGCAACAAAAAGGAGTATTTTCTCAATCTCTCCTGGTAACATCTAGCCTCATAAATTCACCATTTGGAGCAGGAAGAAGTGTCTAACAGGGTATAGTGAAAGGTGGATATAATCTAGCTAATAAATACATTTTTTTCTGAAGAAGCTAAAAAATAAAAATAACTATGGAGAGGAAGTCTGACTAGACAGCTGACAGATCACCTTGATCTAAACTTTATTACATTATTTCAATATTGCAAAATACTTTTTCCAACAAGCCTGTAGTTCCTATTTAATCTTCAGTACTTCATATAGCTTTTGCTAGACAGTCTGCTTTGTAAATATTTGAACTATTTTACTATAATGAGCTTTAAGAATAGGAATATTTCAGTAAGAGTGCCAATTCATTAGCCAGAGACATTCAAGCCCTATTTTACTGAATGTCTAACATGGAAGTACTAAAATACAGGTCTATGGGGAGACAAAAATCATCACCTTTTTTCCTTCCTCTTTTCTCTGATTCAAAAGTATATTCTGGTTTTGTTTTCTATGCAGTTTCCTACCTTTGAAATTGCTTTTTCACAAAACGACAAGGCTAATTTTAGCAAAAGACGAGAATAAGACAGTAAATTGCAATTAAATAAAAACAGAGCTTTAACAAGCAATCTTGTCCACATGACTTCAAATATAATTCTGGACATTTCTTACGTTGGACTGATACCTTATTTGTCAGATGCAGAAGAACATTGTTGACATCTACATGAGTAAGGAATACCATGTATTATTAACATAAACAACATTAATGTCTTCTGAGCAAGCTTCACTTTATACTTTCCAGATTCAGTCCATTCTCTCCTTCTATTTCCGTCTCTAATAATTCTACTGTGAGTTTCTAAAATATATTTTAGAAGTGGCTTCAGGTAAAATAGCTCATTTCCTTCAGGCTACAGTTTCATAGCTGCTTAAGTTGAACTAGGTCAGTCCTGCCACAATTCTGTCTTCAGCCCTCTTATTTGTTCCAACACTGGCACTCCATTGATCCTGTGTTAAACTAGCTCAGAAGCTAAGCTAGCAGAAGTTACTTACTTCAATATAAAAAAAAAAATAATTCACTGGGGCAGCTTAAATCCACCAACACTCAGAGACCTGCCTCCACGGAAATCACAGTGAAATCCCCAAATCATCCTGCCATCATCCCTTTCCTTGTTCACCTGACAGGGAGCAAAACACAGAGAACAAAACCCAACGAACGGCAGGAGGATGCTGTCCTGGCCAACCAGCACATCAGGTCGCTGTGAAGCCAACTCCTCCACTTCAAAGGAGAATTTTTAAACTTCCCCAGTTATTGCAGCAGCTGATAAATGCCTTCAGTACCAGCCAGGCCACACCTTTGCAGCTCTTGAACATTTGCTCAGCCCTCCTTCCACTACATCCCACAGTGTCTCATGTTTCAGTTGCATTCCAGAAACTTGACATAAGTTCATGCACACACAGAGGGACTATTTTTACCCTCACTCTTCTCTTGCTACTTTGTCCCCTGGCTCTCTATGTTTAAAAGTCATTTGTTTTAAACTGGATCATAAAGCTGTCAAAAAAGGCATCTCATTTTCACAAGTCTTACAGTACTACAAGACTGGGTGACTGACTCCAACAGAACTTTTAGGGACAAGAATCTGGCACCCAAGTGACAGGACACAAGAGAAAACTACTGGAAATCTATTCCTAAGTGAAGAAAATAAACCTCTGCTTGATTCTTCAATTCACTAACAAGTCATCTCTAAACTGGGCTTTTTAAAAAGACATTACATACATTTTTATACTGCATACCACAACTGAAAATATCATGTAATGTTTCACAAAAGTATTCAAACAAAATGAGTAAATTTTGTAAATAAGAATTCAACACACTTTACAAACAGCACGGGTTTTGTCCCCACTGTAAAACTGACACGCAAATACTAGTCTTACATACACAGAATCTACAGAACAGATGCAAAGTATCTTTTGAGTGCTACAGTTGCCTCTCAGAGTTCTTGTGAACCAGTACATACCAGTAAAGACTGTTTAAATATTTTTCCTCGTTTTGCAGTTCACATATTAAACCAAATCTTAATTCAGAACAAAATATAATTTGCATAATCAGGATTAGAAAATTATCTTGATAAAAAAGGACTTTGATATATTGTAGCCTTGCCTTATGTAAATCCACTGTCCCTAACCAACAACTAACACAACAGTAATTCTGAAGAAACACAGAGAAATAAACTAACTGTTCCTCTGAAAATTAAGTTTGGCGTGTTTCCCCACACACCCTAGTAATTAAATTTCAATAGTTAAATTCCTTTTACCTGCAAAACAGGCTTCCAAAAGTGAATCAATGTGATACTGACTTCAAGGCCTGAGGAATGACAGCTCTTCTGCTCTTCAGAGAAGCTGCGAGCTACAGAGGAGTTCAAAGACAAAACTCAACGCTTGCATTTCTGCTATTAGGGACGCTGACAAAGCAAAGCCAACTGGAAAGATGTCAGTCTAAACCTTTCAACCAGGAAAGCTCCAAAGTACAGATACTTGAGTCAACAGTGGAGGACAATGAAATGAACAGCTTCCCAAGCCACTTTTAAAGGATATCTTTCCAGGCTCTGAGCCTTCATGACAAAGCTGTTTGGCCAGGTTAGGAGGCTAGAAATCACAGAGTAGACTCTTAGAAATTATTCCAGTTCCTTCAGAACAGCAGGAAGAGAGGCAGTGAGTCACCAGAAGCTCCCTTGGTGCTATACTGAGCACCCTTCAGCAAAGCAAGCTCACCAGTTCAAAGAAAAAGCAGGCAAAGAAGCCCTGCAGAAGACCATTTCTATTATTCTCTGTTAGTCCTCAGACATAAACATTTTGTATAGCAGATAAAACTACAATGAGCTTCATTAGTGTATAGGTACCCACTATCAATGAGAAACAGTAGATTTTGCTGTTTCAATTGTAAGACCTTAGAAATACAGTTAGAATGAGAAGGAATGGATTTTAGAGTAGAGCTGAAGCTGAGTCTATGTCTGAATAGACCCACAGAGTTGTTGAATTTGAGCATTTTGATAGACAATAGAGCAATTCAAGAGTAATACAATCTTCTGCTGCAAAAATATTGTCTTTATAAAAATGATGGGTGCTCTGGAATATAATTACTGCACTGTAATTGCATCTAAGTACAGCTTACATTCACCTAGTTTGACTGAAAAGCCTCAATTTACACACAATTTAAAATATATTTGTACAATAACGGACACAGAGCTAGCTAACTTACAAATATAATACCGATTCTCTTTGGTGCAGCTTTTTCAAACATCACAGTGATTGCAAAGTGAAGCCCTTACAAGTTAAAAGGACCTTAGTTATGCTGTTAATTGCAATATTAAGATTATTAAAATTATTTTAATTCATCCATTTGAATGTATGAATACGGTCTCTAACCATTTTGTCCAACCGGAATTTCAACCTTTTCAGTTGAGAAAAGGAACAGTACTGCTTAAATGAGCAGTTAATGTAGTATTTCACAGTACTGAAGAAGGCATTGATGAGAACAGCCTATCAACATCTGAAAGGAGCCTACAGAAGAGCCGGAGAGGGACTCTTTACGAGGAAGTGTAGCGACAGGACAAGGGGCAACGGT
>JAOXNO010000078.1:37753593-37777181 GCA_028565335.1 Limnodromus scolopaceus
CCCCCCGCCCTCTCTCCCCTCCCCGCGGCGCCTCCCTCTCGCGATAGCCGCGGAACCGGCGCCCTCCCCACCGTCCGCTCCCTCCTCCTGATACTGCCTCTCCCCTCCCCTGACATTACCCCTCCTCTTCCTCTGCCCTCCCCACCGGCCCGGACACCGCGCAGGTGCGCCGCCGCCGCCCCACAAAATGTCGGCCTCCGTCCGTTGCCTTGAAACTTCTTACCGGGGCGGCGGCGGGCAGGGCAGACGCGGGGTGGTCGCTGCCTGCCATCGCGGCCTGACCGCCCTTCACCTAGAGGGGCTGGCGCCCCTGGCGGGTCGGCGCCCCTGGCGGCAGCGGAGTCGTCTTTGTTACCGGGCCGCTCTTCCAGCGAGACGGTTGCCGGGAAGCGAAGGCACCGCGGCTGTGTGCCCGGCCGCGGGAGTCCCGCCGGGCTGAGGCGGCGGCTCGGAGGGCCGGGGCACAGTGAGGGGACGCGGGAAGCATCTTGGAGGCCCATGGGCAGCCCCACTAGCACGGCGGGGGCACCACCGCACCGCGCTGGGGACCCCCCCTCCGGTGGCCGGGGCCACCCGCACCCTCCCGCCCTGAGGGACCGGGGAGCCTCTGGTCGCTCCCGGCGGGAGAGAGCGTGCATGCGAGTTACCGTTGGCTTTACATGCGGATCAACAGTTTTCAATAGATTTTTCAACTGTGTAATGGAAGAAATTTAAAAAAAACCAAAACAAAAACCAAAAAACCTAACCCTCTCCTTAAAAGAAAGTAACCTTTACTCTGACAGCCACAGAACCCCCGAGGCGGACGCCCCTCTGCTGGCCGTGCCGCCCTGTCTCCAACGGCCGGCCGCCTCCCGGCGACCGGCGGAGCGGCCCCTCAGGGGCAGGGAATGGCGGGCACGCGGCGCGGTGGGTTTTCCCCCGGGACCATGGGGAGGAAAACATGAGAAAAGTCAGTGAATCTCTTATTTTCCTCTCAAGGACCGTCCTTCCCGCCGGACCGGCAGAGGTCCCTCTCCGCGCTGGGGGGACGCAACCGGGGGCTGGGCTTTCACCGGCACCCAGCGGCGGTGACGCATAAGGTTGTAATGAAACGTATCACGTTCATAGTGCGTGACGGGTCACAGCTGTTAGTGACAAGAAAGGGAAAGTTTCGTTGCGTTTCACCCCCCGCACCTCCCCGTTCGCCCGGGACGGGTCGGTAGCCCTGCCTCAGGGGGCGGGGCGCGGCGCCGGGGGTTGGCTGGGGGCGCGGCGGAAGTGCTCGGCGGCGCTCGGCCCGGCCCGGCCCCTCAGCCTGCCCCGCCGGCCTGCGGTGAGTGGCGGCGGTGTGACGGCAGGGGGTGGAGGTGTGTGTGGGCCTGCGGCTCCTCCGGCGAGGGCCCGGGCGAGCGGGGTGGGTGGCGGAGGTCTCCCGGGGCTCGGTTCCTTCTCCGCTGAGGGCTGGACGCCTACTCTGGGCGGCGGGCGGGGCCTGACGGTAGGAGCGGAGCCCCGGGCTGAGGGGCCTCCGAGGCGGGAGCCGGTTACCGGCGGTGCCTGAGGAAAGGGGCTGCCGCGGTCCGGGAACGGCCGCTCGTTAGCTGGCCCCGCGCTTGTGCCTCCGCCGGTGATGGGTGGGCCGTCAGCTGGATCCCTGAATCCGCTGCATGGAACACCTGGGAGACGGAGAGGAGCGCGGCGGGATTTTAAGTATAAAATAATATGTCGTTTATTTACGTCATTGCAACTGATTACACATTATTTTCCTCAGTTAAACTGTAAGCATGAAGCTTAAAGAACTGGAAAGCTGTCTTCAACAAGTCGATACTTTTGAAAGTCCAAAACTACTCCTTGAGCAGTACCCAACAAGACCTCATATCGCAGGTAGAGGTTACCGACAGTGTCTCTTTTACTAGTTCTTCATCAGCACTTTAAAATTATTAAAAAAAAAAAAAAGTGTTTCTACTGCATGATCTCATTTGAAGCCTTTACACTGAAAGTAGTTGAGAAATTGTATCCGGGAGGAATGTAATCAATTGTTTTTTTAATGATCTGTTGATTTCTTTTCATTAGAAGTACACTGTTAACGTACAATCAAAAAAATCTAGTAAATCGATTTAAAAGATAATGTTGTGATGGAAACATCTTAACCTGTAAATGAGAAAGCTGAAATGGACTTACTTCATGACGTACAACAAACAGTAAAAGCGTATTTAGATACTCATCCATACCTTAGTTATTATTTTTCCAATATTTTACATCTATTGTTTTCCCCCAAACATAGAGGCATACTTTTTCCACAAACAATACTCACAGCTCTATGTGTATTCTGTCCACCAAAGATTTAGAGTTCTGTAAAGTCAAGCTGGTTTTGACTTGTTTTCACATATAAATGAAAAAGAGAATTACAGGCAATGAGAACATCTTTGTATTGCAAGAAACCCTTAGTTCAGAGTTTTCTGAAGGCAAAAGTAACTTTTCTTGATTAATCAGATGCATATTTGATATTGACCTGTGAATTTTGTTTGGTTTGTTGTTGTTGTTTTTTATCCAGCATGTATGCTTTATACAATTCACAATACTTTTGACGATATTGAAAACAAAACAATTGCAGATTTAGGATGCGGTTGTGGCATGCTCAGCATTGGAAGCACAATGTTAGGAGCAGGGTAAGTATTTAATACTGAGTTCTCGTCGTGTTTTTTTCTTGCACAGAAGAGTAGAAAATAAAATTAGAACATAGAACAATGCAGAACTAAACTAATTTTAGGTATTTAATCTGGTGCATGAGGCTATTCAATATGTGTAGACAGTCAATAATCATTCAAGTAGTGGAAGAGACGGACAGTTGCCATGAATTTGGAAGTCATAACATTTGCTTTCCTCTGAAGCACTAATGAACGAATGAAACTTCCTTCACAAACTTGAAAAGGATATTTGTGAAAGGGCAACAGAGCTACTTGCATTTTTATCAGCACTGAATTTATAGCGTATGCTTGTTACATTTCCTAGGTAAAATGAGTTGTTTGCACAGATCCTTTTAACTCTACTATACAATTTAGACACAGTTTTATTTTGCAAGAGACTAATGTGGCACTTTTTTTTTTTAATAGATCGTGTGTGGGATTTGACATAGATGCAGATGCACTGGAAATATTTAATAGCAATATTGAAGACTTTGAGCTCACAAACATCGACATGGTTCAGTGTGATGTCTGTTCTTTATCTGACAGCATGGCAGAGGCTTTTGATACAGTTATTATGAACCCTCCGTTTGGCACCAAGCATAATAAAGGTTGGTAATTCTGGAAGTCAGTTAGAAATTATTAGGAATGAAATAGCAAAAGAAACACTTTCGATGAAACATCTCCCTTCTTTATCTCAATTACCTACTGTAATTACCTGGAGTTTTGCTGATCTGGAATCAGTTTCCTAAGTACAAATCAACAACTTCAGCATTGCAATCAACAATTGCTGGGTTTGAAACAAACAATACTAGCTATCTCATATCCCTATAATTTTTCTCTCTTAGTAAATGCAATTGGGTAAGTTTTAGAAATCCATTATGTACCTTTATGTATTCAGTGTTGTTTCTCAAATAGCTATTACTCCAGGAAAATTGAAGCATGAAGCAGCTATTTAAATCCTCTAGTTTAAGCTTGTGTCTAACAATTCTAATAATTTCAACATTTCTTTTAGGAATGGATATGATTTTTCTGAAAACTGCTTTGCAAATGGCAAAAACAGCTGTGTATTCCCTTCACAAAACTTCAACACGGCAGGTAAGTCCTTCATTTCAGTAGGGTGAACATTAACCAGGCAATGAAGTAGCTGGCGTTTAATGATGCTGTCTATAGCTTCATTGATTTGTTCACACCTTTACGGGGTAGGAAACTTGTTTCAGGTAAATACTAATCATGTTGAATAACCATGATGGCACATACATCAAGAGAAGTATGTGATCTAATGTTTCATCTTGAAAAAGAAAAGCACAGGAGACTTCTTAAATAAGTACAGGGTGTAGATGTTTATATGACAGCATAGAAAAAGAGCTTTTAAATTTATTTGTATCTACTTAATATTGTAGCACATTCAAAAGAAAGCAGATGAATGGGAAGTGAAGATGGAAGTCATAGCAGGTAAGATTAATTTGTTGTTCAAGAAAAACAAAAGAAAGAAACGTTTTGTTTGGGGCTAATACCTGTAACACCACTAGCCAGTCTTGACAGCCTGAGATATATTTAAGTGTGATTTAACACTGAAAACGATAAATGACACAGGTCTTTAAGCAGCTTTTTTTTTGTTTTTTTTTTTTAATACCTTGCTACCTGGCTAGAATACAAGCAGGCACGAAGTAAAGCTCTAAGGAATAAATATTCTGTGCAGAACTAGAGTTGGATTTTTCCCTGGACTAGATTTTGCCTTCAAGCAGAAGTCACCTACCTTCCTGCTTCGTAAGGTGATTGTTGCAGAATAACAACAGCAAAGTACAGGTCAATTCTGATACAAAAAAGCATCCTGTCCTAACAGTCACTTAAATATTTTTCTGACAGTTGTTCAGGTATCTTTCCAACTCTCAAATATAGCCAGCTGGATGTTTTATAGAGTCATTACAACTTGAGACGTGGAAATTGCACAAATGCTTGAAACACAACTGCGTTTCAGCCATCCACATACTGTGTGGTGTGGTTGGCTTAAATGTCCAGTCATGATCTAGTCCAGAGGTCAAAACAGTTATCCAGTCAGGGGGCAACAGAGGTGGGCAATACAAGAACATGGCTGTGGGGTGTAACTCAATTGACTTAACAGTCATCCTGGCATAACAAGCATCCTTTGCACTGTTCACAGAACTTAGGTATGACCTCCCAGCATCATACAAGTTCCATAAGAAGAAATCAGTAAGTATAAACCCTAATACAACTGCGAAAATGCTCTGTCTTGTACTAGGCAGATAAATAAATTCTATTTAAGAAAATTTAAGTTTTAGGGCTGTATGTACTGGATGAGGAATGCTCACAGCACTTGAGAGCAGTTCACTATGATGGCATCAAGTTCTGTTGCTGTTACTACATTTTGTGGTTAAACAAGAATCACTGTAATGCAAGTCCACGCCGTACACAAAGATGAAAACCAGCACTGCAACTAGATGTGAAGAAGCTGAGGGTAACCTCCTTGACTCAACTTCAAATAGCTATTTGCTTGATCCTACCTGCAGCTGGAATTTAGCCTGAATTAAGTAATGAAGGCCGGAGTAGCTAGGATTTTATAGCTGTAGCATTATTTCAGTGTTCTATGCTCTACACTGCAAGTAGCTACAGCCAGTGAAATCCCTCACAGAACCATCCTAGGGGGGCAGGAGGAAGCTGTGTGCTTCAGCCCACAACAGAGGATTGACCCAGGATGCTAGACGAGGGCAAGTTCTTGGGTGCTGAATGCTGGCGTAGGAGACATCCCATTAGCACAGGGGAAGTAGAGAGAATCCTAGAGTAGACAGAGCGAGATGCGAAGATTGTTAGGTATGCTGAGTAGTAAAGACTAGAAGTTTTATTCAGCTGTACCTGGTCTCTTGGTGACTTGAACTTAAATGATGGAAATCTGTCCTTTAGCTTTGCTACTTCAAGGTTACAGCTTTATACTACATTAACATCCAGGCTTGAGTAGTAAGCATTTGAAGTTCTGAATTTATTGGCAGCTGCTATTGTAATGTAACTGCAAGATTACAAAGTCCAGAACCTTTTACATTTGAATGAGGTGCCAGAGAAGTTGAGAGGATCTGACAGTATAAACAAAACTATAAATATAAAAGAATTTTCCAGGGTTGTATGTTAGGAGTAAGCATGCTTTTTTAACAAAAAAAGAAACAAACAACCTGTAACCCAAAAAAATGAAGCTTTCCTGTCATTGTAGGTTGACATTGAAGTGGATTTCATTAGATTTTCTGCCAAGAAACTCCTGAACTGAGGCGTGTCTTTAAAACCTTTTGAAAATGGAACAATAAAACCAATTTTTTTTTATTTATTTCTGTATTACTGCTCTCCATCTCCATTTTCTGTTTTGAGTTGTTTTGGTGCAGGTTCTTCTTTTTCTGTTTCCTCTAGTGGTCTCTTCTTGGGACTTGCTGGTTCTGCAAGATTGAATAGGTAGTATTTATAGTAAAGGAAAGCATTTCAGTATTACCTGAAATCTTCTGAAAAAACAAACCCTTCCTACCATCTAAGTTCAAGGATGAGTCCTAGTTTATCCAAAGCCACTGCTATGCTAAAGGGTTTACTTATTACTGCAACTTAGAGCTTTTAAATGTTCTAATACACCAACTTCGAAGAGCTTCCTTTCTGTAGAACTTCACAGCAGGAGGGCAGATAAGAAGATGAAGGAATAGAATCTAACAGGAGTAGGTTTCCCTGGGTTTTGTTTAAGCTGGTGACACATCTAATGAACAGAAACTTAGCTCTTCATCTTTTCCAAGCTAAATACCAGTATGCTGAATAGACTTCTCATATCCTCCAGGAAGACTCTCACTCAAGAGACTGGGTCTGTAGAGTTGTGTAATTTTGCCAACAACTACCATCTTTCAACACAGAACGCATTAAACAGCCCTGTAGCACAGACTCAGCTATCTAGTCATTATTTTAATATGCTCTTTGGACAGTTGTGGAAGGAATCAAGCAGAAGACCCTTAAAGTTACCTTACTGATACTGACAGGGGACAAAAATAGTACAATGTAGGGCAAAATCTGGAACACTTGTAAGAAACATGGGTACTTCTCCAGAGCGTAGCTCCATGTACTAAAGAAGCTGCTTCCAGTGCACAGAATGACATACCTGTTTTAGTATCATCTTCACCACCTTCTTCTTCATTGTCAAACTTTATTTTCTTCCCCTGAAACTGTACTTTCCCTTTGTGTGCACCTTGAGGTACCTTTCCTCCTCTTCCTTTTCCTTTCATTTTGCGTCCTGTGGGGATTTAAGATGTCAATAACTTTGTATCATTTGTCTTTAAACTGGCAAGTTCAAAAGAATGCTTTACAGTTAGTCAGTGCTTCGTATGATGTATTCACTATTTACAGTATCACACACTGCCATTTCTAGGACATTATAAATGCTTAAACCAATGACCTTTTGTTTTCTGTTTCAGCAATTCTTGCTGATCTTCCAGTATTTTTTTCAGAGCTTCTTTCTCTGCATCTCCTTCTATCACTTCCCATGTAACATCCTTGTTCCGAAGCTGTAAGTTTCCATTATGTGCTGCTTTGGCCTTCTCCAGAGCTTCTTTTGCAATATCCTTAAATAGGATAATTCCCTTAAAAAGAAGAGTGGCATTTGCATTTGAATATTTCTGCAAAAACATTCAGCTAGAATAATGAACAACATATCCCGTTTGGTACTTCAGCAAGTTCGTTACTCTCGCACAACACAAAGTATGTCTAAACTGCAGCAAAGCCCTCAGGCTGTCCTAACAAACATTCTCAGTTTTCAACTTCTCAACTGAGAAGGCTGGAACCTTTATCTGTTCTTCTGAAAGGTTAAGGGAATAATTTAATTATCTAAATAGTCTTTAATTCCAAAAGTAATTTCTTATTCGATTATATAAGAGAACAAGCATTTAATCGTTCAGTTTCAAACTTTAATACAGAGATCTTAACTCCTCGACCAAGATTCTACTGACCTCCTTTGCACCTCTGACAAAGTGTATCCATTTGATTTCTCCATGATTAGAAAATACGTCATGGAGATCTTCTCTGCATGTTTGATCATCTAGATCACCAGAGAACTTCAAAAGACATCCTGTCTTTTCTTCCAGAGACTTCTAAATGAAATAAAAAAAAAACCCCACATTTTTGTTGAAGAGTCAAGCTTGAATGTTTTCCCCCCCACCCCAGTCCTATGACTATTAAAACACGATAGTGATAAATTAGCAATTGAAGTCACTCCCCGCAGCACCATCAGTAACCCAAGCATTCTTCCCACAGAGTTTATTTATGCTGATGACCAAGTCTTGCAGGGTGTGTATGTCCCTCCTTTTTTTTTTCCCCTTTCCCTTTTTGAAGTTTTCTTTGCTTACTATAATACATTTTTGTGGAACTTAGGATTCTTTTCCTGTAAGAGTTACACTCTTTAAATTCTACAAAACAGTTTTCTGAAGGCTGAAAATCTGTATAATACTGATTAATTCCTTACTGGATCTTTCAGTTATCCCAGAAGAACAATCATCTCAATGGTGCATTTAGTATCACTTCTGAACAGGTGATTGCTTGCCTAGTAATTTAAATTCAGGAAAGGATCCTTTAAACAAAAATTAGTCTCGTGAAAATAAGATTAAATACCATGACAAAACAAAGTCTTACTGTAGGTTAGCTGGAAAAGCTTTCAAGCAAGCACTCTGTATTACAGAATTTCAAACTGAATATCCTACATGTTAGCTTTACAAAACGTAGCTGCAGGAGCACGTTTGCTACACGTGGATTGAAAATCCTTACAAAAGCAAGCGCTACATGGTTTTCAGGTATAGAGATTTAAGAAACCCATACCATTTCAGCATCTGCTGCTTGTTTCTGTTTTTCTTCTTTTTCCCTGTAGAAAAGATAAATTAGTTAAGAGTCGGTTCAAGGATTGTCAGGTGAAAAAAACAAGGTACTTCAACTGATAATGACTTACTGTTTAGCTCTTGCTTTAGCTTCTACTTTGTTTTGTTTCCTTTCTTCATTCTTCTTTGTACAATACTCCTCCCTTTAATAGAATATAAGTGAAGTTAATATTACTTAAAATATTATAATTACTTTGTCAGACAGCAGTAGCCAAGAAACGGTTGTGATGCCAGTCTCCAAAAGGTACAGCTATCAATACCTGTGCAACAGTGCAGAAACTTACACTTCTCGGCTCAAGCCAGGTTCTTGTCTAAATCCACCCTTGACCATTATTAGTTCATAGACCAGTTAAATGGACTTACTTGAAAAGTACGATCAGCTCTGTGTCTTTGTACTTTTGGTTTGGAATCTCTGTGAACTTCTTAGCAGACTCAACACTATCAAAAACTGCAAATATTGAGCCCTGTTAAATGGCAAGAGACATTCAGCATTAGAGTCATTAAGAGAATGTTGTCCAGGGGTGGACCCTGGCCCAGGTCTAACTGTTCATCGCAAGAGCTACCTTAAATGTTCTCTGCAATGTTCTTCTCATTTGAATGTTTTCAACTGGACCTTTATCCTCAAGCCATTCTTTGATATCATCAAGAGTTGCATCTAGTGGAAAGCCTTTCTGCAAGACAGCAACAAGCTTTAATTACATGCAACAAACTGACAGTCAGAAATTATAAGTATGAGTTAATGCAAACTTTACTTAGATGGTTTTCAGTTGAAGTCATGCAGAACAGCACAGAGCAAAGGAAGAAGTTTACTTACAACATACACAGATCTGTTTTTAATTGCAGCCTTATACTGGTCATTTAATTCAGGAAGGGGTTTATTTGGAGATCTTCTGATTTTAGTTTTGTCTTCGTTTATTTCCATTAAACCGGTCTTGGATTTTCTTAGTGCTTCTACAATAACACTAAAATCTTTTGAAAGGCGACTTAACCTATCAAGTAAGCAGAGACACATTATTACAAATACACAGGCAAAGCTGAAGCCAAATGTTAAAACAGCAACAGGAGTAGTACATGCAGAGCAGGGACATTTGGCCCCAAATAGAGATAAATAGCTGAAAGTTACCCTTCCATCCAGATTAGCTGTACTTTGTTTTACCTGTTGAATTTGATCATGACTTCTAAAGGCACCCAGCCATCATCTTGTTTGATCTGTTCCTTTAGGAACTTGTCTCTTGGTAGATTGTGATTGCCAAAGTAGTACTGCAAAAAAGAAAGAGGAGGAAGGCAGGGAAAGAGATGTCTTTGAATGTTCAGTCTTAAAAGCTCATTTTTATCTGACAACTTACAGCAATGGATTGAGACATACCAAAATGCATTAATCTCAAGAATTAGAAATTCTGAAATTATTGCTTCCTGCTTTGATGTGACACTTGTCCAAAAGCCAACTGTTAACATGTAAGCTTGTAAAAAACCCAGTGCTTCATCCAGTGGGACTAAACGAGGCAAAGGGAGACTGCAGTTTTGTTTAGGAAAGGCGCAAAGCTTATTCTGTTAACATAATTATTCATTAACCTGACCAAGCTCCAAAGAGTCAAAAGTCAAATTTGTCACCAACAGATTTGGGTTTTAACTCTTATTTAAGGAATGTATAAGAACATTGTATTTGCCACACCAAGACATCATATGCGTAGACTAGAGTTTCTAGGTCTCATTCCAGAAAATACTGTAAGATAAATAAATTGGTTTTATTTTAATTTTCTGTTCTCATTTTGATCACGTCCAGCATGGGAAGACAATTCAGTACAAGACAGACAAATCAGCTTCTTTTGCTTACTACCAGTCATCTAACTGGAGTAAAATACTTGAAGCCACAGGATAAGTTGGAGTGTTTCCACCAATATCATTGTGCTTTAAAAAGTCAGCACAGGTTTTACAACAATACCTCTCCTTCTAGCATACCTCACATTGCCACAAGTCTAGCTTTGTCAACTATTTTTGCTCAACCTCTGTGTTTTGTTTCCCCCAAGCCCCCCTCCAAAAATAATGACTGCAGCTCCACATGCTAATGAGGATTCACGTGCAGCTGTATTTTTGTCCTTCAGGGAAACGTTTTTGTTCTAGATGTCATTTTAAGTGATGTCCTCAGTTTTCCATTGTAGGGTAACCCTCCGAGCCTCTTCCCAAGTAGGATGATTTTTGCGTGCGGCCCCCCCAATTAAGTCATACAGAATTAAATGCATCTTTGTATTTGCATAAATAGAATAAACCAAATGAACACAGTAATTGTTTAATGATACATTCACTTGCTAGAGCACCTAAAACACTAGCAAGTTACATACTTTGTGTTTTTAAATGGTGGTCTTACAGGCAACTCTCGGTAAGTATAACTTCCAACTTAGACAACAATTATGTATTATCTTAAAGTTTTAAATACCTGTCATAGACCTGTGACAGGCAGCTTTTAACTGACTTTTTTTAGTTTTCTGAAGTTAACTTCCCATTAGCCAAGTCCCTACCAATGAACAACTCAAAAACTGCATCTCAGTCCAAATCCCAAACTATGAACTGAACTTACCTCAATTTGCTGACAGATTTTGCTTTCCAAAATAGACATATTTTCACCATCTCCATTTTCAGCCATTTTCACCAGCTGTGTTGAAGAGAACATAGAGCAAATGCATTAAGTATTGAATAGTACATTCTACAGACATATGTTCATATAGTGTTGCATTTTGCCTTTTGCCACAGCATCATCTAAACAAGAGAACAGATAAATTCTTTAGCCATATGATTATGCTTGTGAGCCATTTGTAAACACGACTGCAAAACTCCAAGGGGAAACTATGAAACAACTGGAAAAAAAAAACCCAAGTAAAATACTTTGGTTGCGGCAGCATTTGGTAGTCTACATCCAAGATAAGTAAAAACACGCTTGCACTTCACAGAATTATTTGTTACTTACCTTTTTCTAGGCACTGATCCTCAGGTGGTACCTAACAACAACAAACCTGAGAGCCAATAACATAAAACATCAATAACAAAAATTATTTAACATTCCTAAATAGGTATAATTAGAAACTTTTCTGAAGTTTCTGCCTCCTAATTAATCTTTGAAAGTTCAAGGAACTTACTGGAGGAATGAAAAAATACCTGCATTTACTAGTACATCTTAAAGGTGTCTAGTTCTCTCCTTTACAAATTGTCTTTACTGCAGTTCTGTCTGAATACAGACTCAGGCACCTTTGATAAGAGGTAAGATGTTTTAACTTGAAAGTAAGTTTGCCCCTTAACCGTCATTAAGCATATAATCCCACTACATCAGATACAGTCACTACGTGCTCTAGAAGGTTGGTAAGAAAGCAGCTACTGGCCAGAAAGTTAATTGGGATCAGAAAACATCTACCTAGTTGCTCTTAAGATAAGGATAGAGTGCAAAGAGTAATCCTTGAGGAAAAATTCAGCTTTATAAAGCTGTCAGAAATTGGTTTGAATTCAGACTTGACCTATGAAGCACAGACTTCTTTCTCCCTTTGGTCACTATCACACTTGTTAAATCCAGCTACAGAAGATCCAGCTTCATGACCCTCAGTTACCCTAGTTCACAGATCAGGGATCAGTATGACTACCGGTAAAGATGGGTTTGCACTCCTGTCTTGCATGGTTTATTGTGAGATTTATGTGTACACATTCTGCTCTTCTGCCGCTCACAGGACAGTAACATCTTTCAGAGCATCAAGATGACTGACAATGCAGAAGCGGGGAGAACTCCCCTGAGACTCCCTTGTCACAGGAAATTATGTTCTTTATCAGAACACCCGCCTGGCAGCCCCATCTTATTTTAGTGGTTTGATTCACTGATCACTGTTCAGCCCACTGCAGTCTGCAGTATTCCCATTTCCTTCTCTTCCTGATCTCAAGCTACATTAAAAAGAACTACAGGCAAGTGAAAGCATGTAATCTAGGCACTTACAGCCTTAAAATTTGCATCCCAGTCTCCACTAGTGGACTTCCACCTGTACTTAATATTGTAACACTCTTTACAGCATGATTTCAGTGTTAGTTGACAGCTATGCTCAGAGCGTGATCCGTTTGTCTCTAAAGCACCGTACAAAAATCCAGGGCATATAATACCAGGTAACAGTTGCCGTTACTTCAGAGATGTCTCACATTAGCCACCCTGACTACAGGAGGCTTAATTAGCACCAGCACCTGAATGTGGTGGTGACCTGTCTTAACACTCCCTTCCGATGTTGTCCCCAACACCTGACTTGTGAAAAAAAATGGTGTTCTAATTTCCAGTAGACCTAATGTGGTGTAATTATTGGCAGTCTATGGGGTAGTCTCAGCTTCTTCCATTGGATCAACTAATGGATCACACTCCTTGTGTGCTACTGTAACACCCGATCCAAAAGGAAGTGAATCCCCACTGAAGAAAGGGAAGAACAGTTCCACTAGATAAATTTATCACTGACTTGATTCACCTTGTAGAAAACACTAGTGATGGAGCTGTGAGGGCAGGGAGCACAAGAGGAGGAAAAAAAAAATAATCAGAAAAACCTTTCCGTGGCAGGAAGCAGTTGTAGTAGATTAGATTTGACATCAAACTATATCCTCCGGGTCAAAAAAAAGAAAAAAGTACTGAATAGCAGCTATGCGTATCTTCATATTCTCAAACCTTAGTCTGGTGAGTTAACTCACATTGCAAAGTCTTCTCCAGGTGTGGCAGATTTTTTAAGCACTGGGCAACATACTTAAATGAACCATTTTTTTCTGGGTGCTTTTCCCAGTACAGCTCAATTAATGCTTAAGAAGACATACTAATTTACTAAGAGATGTGGAAAAATGTTGCTCTCCTATATATTCTGAGGAAAAAATTAATTTGTAATTTAGTTGTGTATGCTGTTTTAAGAAAAATGCATTAATGCTATGTTCTGGAACAGAGACAATCTGCAGGTGCACACTGAAATACAGAGTGAGCTGGACAGAGGAACCTTCCCTCACCACCTTTCATTTGGCATCAAGTACACCGGTAAGAGCCAGCTGAGTGGAGACAGCTGCTTTGTTCTCTCTGAAGCGTGAAACACAGACCAGCCTCCACGTGGGCTCTGTCCGTTTGCTCCTTCAGTGGCCTTTGCTGTTTTACCGGGCATATTGAACAGTGCATGGATTTCTTGGAGCAAGTTTTCCCTTCATACAAGCATTTGTTTAGAACTTGGGGCCTTTTGGCTGCATGCTGTCAAATCCACCAGCAGCTCTGCCCCAGTTAACAAGGTGAGGATCGCACAGAGGCAGCACATCTGAGGCAGTATAGGTACAAGAGAATCCGCTTATAAAGCTGTTGACTTTGCTTTGTTTTGTAATTTAGAGAGGACCCCCCCTCAGTCTGTCCAGGGTTGCCTGGCTCTTCTGGCCTTGCCAAAAACCACACCAGTGTGAAATATGCAGGACAGCCTTATTTTTCTGCGGATTCCCAAGAAGCTGTTCAGAAATGCCAAGATAATAGTGCTGTGAAGCAACAATGGAAGAACATACGCTTTGTCTTCACCTAGCTTCTGCCACCTAACCTCCTTCAGCCTCGGTACACCCTCAAATACCCCGTGTCTTTATTGCACTTCCCTGGCTCTCACAGTGCACCGCTCTCCCAGTCTGCCTCACCCCAGCTGGGTACCAAGATAGCCACCACCAGCAACTCGCTTTCCACATAGTAAGGCTCAGCTCCACCACCAGAAGAGATGAAAAACAAAGTCTGTTTCCTTAGCAGTATTTTCAAGGTAAAAACCAAACTGTACAGAAGTGTAAAACACAAGACCTGGGACAAGTCCTTCAGATTAAGTCTTACACCTGGAAATTTTTTTCTAAAAAGCACCCCTTCAGCTGCAAGTAACAATTAAGACAGACACGAGCTTGCCATACATGGAGTTCAGTTCAGACACTGATCGAGCTCTAACCTATTTAGAATAAAAGCAGAAGCAGCCTTCTAATTTGAGAGAAATTCTATTCTTGCTGCACATGCTCACTCCAGACTCTTTAGCTCAGTCATTTGGCACAAGCTAGTCTTCTGGATCCAGCTTCCAGATCGATAGTTTTCAGTCGCTGTGCAGCAATGAATACTGATAACAAGCTGGCTCCCCTGAAGAATAGTCACAGTCTGAGCAGCAAAATCCTACACAAGATTTTATTATAAGTGCTTTCTTAGTGGACCACACTGTGTTGTTCCTTCTGTGCACCGCTGAAAATGAAAACAAGTTAAAATAACACAAGTAGGCATGAGACTTAAATTACAAACAGCAAAGGACAGTCAGGCCCCTTATCTAGAACAATTTGATCCCATGCTATAGTAGTGAGATAATCCCAAAAGAACTCCCAAAAGTGGATTTTCATCTTATCAGTCACTTTAGTTTCAAGGTCTGGACAAAGCTTACTTGCTGTAATAGAGTGAAAGGCGTTATTTTGGGGGGAAAAAGTTTCCCCAATAAAGTAGCGTGGAACTGGAACTGTTATTCATGCAATGTGTTATTCAGGAACCCACGTGTAAGGGGTCTGAGGTTCTTACATCAAAATACAACTTCATGTTTAAAGTAAGGCTTAATTACCACCACTCATTATCACAGATGGTGCTTTCACAGTTGCTTTCTTAGTAGAATCAGTGCAATATAAGAAGGAATTTCTTATAAATAGTATTTACATGACAGAAACGTCGGCTCCCGAACCTCACACGCCTATGCTCGGAGACCATCAGTTTGTTCTAAGACGCCGTTAAGCTGCTATGATACCGACAACACACCCCTCCCCAGACGAGCCCCAGCCCCGTGGCCACGGTTCCCGCCCAGCGAGCACCTCAGCGCGGCCGCAGCGGGAGGTGAGCGCGGCCCAAGGCCCGCCCGCGGCTACGGGCCGCTCCCGGAGCGGGGCCAGCCCGATGGCAGCGAACCGCTCACCCCGTCTCTGCCAGGCCGAGCCGGGCAGGGTCCCGCGCCGCTGCCCCAGCCGGGGGTGACCAGCAGCACGTGCTCTGCCGCTCCAGGGACTCCTCCCTCCCGGCCCAGCCGCCGCTCCCCCGCTGGGCCCCGCCGCAGCCCACCGCTCCTCAGAGAGGCCCAGCCTGGGGTAGCGCAACGCAGCGCGCCCCGCCGCCACCCCTGCCCCCGCCCGGTGCAGCCCCCCCGAGCACGAACCTGCTGCAGCCCCACAACCGCCCGCACGCCGCCCCGCTCCGACGCTTTAAAGGCCGCAGTCGGCGCCGCGCGGCCCAGCAGCCTCCGCGCTTCTCACGTGGCCGACGCTTCCGGGGCGGGGCGGCCGCTCGTGCCAGCCCCTCGGCGTGTCGGGGGCGGGTGGCCGTACCGGACGCGCCTCTGTTCCCCAGGGCCCCCGCAGCCTCGCCGCCGCGGGCGCTGCGCGGCGCGGCCGGATCTGGGAAGCAGAAGCGGGGGTACGGGCTGGTGTTGGCTCCGTGCGCCGGGGAGCGCAGGAGCAGCGCCGGGACGGGCGGGTACGGCGAGGTCCCTCATGCCGCAGCGGGCCGCTGCCCGGGTGTGCGGGGCCGCTCTTCCCAGCCTGCTGCGGTTAGCGGGAAAAATAACTGAAAAGCTTGTATCGGTACACTGATGCTGTATTCACATTTATTAAACAGTACAGACATGGGCTTCGGTACTACAGCTGTGCTGTCGCATCCACAGCGCTACAACAGGGATCACACCAGTGAGACATCTGATAAACGGCACTGACCCAACAGACGCGGTTTCTGTATTAGTTCATTTTCTGGTTTACAAGTGAAATAGTAACACAGCACCTACCATAATACAGATCCAATAGCACAGTCATTTAGCGTTCACATTCAACTCGTTACTACTAAAACACACCACACAGATGGCTAAAAGATCCCCTGCTCTGGTCTCTCCCCTCCTGCTGGGGGGACACACGCTGCTGCCCAGGAGCCGGAGTCCCTGTTCCTCTCACCGAATTCACACTCCCACCTGTGCTCAGGACGCGGCTGCTGGACACTCTTCTCGGGGTGTGCTACCGGCACGAGCCAACTTGTAAGGGCATCGTAGGTTATCGTAAATAGCACCAGTTAAGATTTAATCACGAGCCTGAACTTTTACACTCTATTTATTCTAATACATTCAAAAATCTCTCCAAAATTGGGATTTGTCTGAAGCCCTAGGCAGTGTTAGCATTGACTTCCGTTTACACAGATCAGCACGTACTTTCCCACCATGTCAGAAATAAAGGCTTTTTCCCACTCAGCAGTTGCGCCGAGGCCGAGGAGCTGCCTATCCCCCCCCTCGCAAGGTGCCCAGAGGGAGAAAGCAGACTCCGGCTTCTGGTGCCTGTGCTCCAACCCCAGAACAGCGCTGGCTTTCCAAGGCTGAGCACCTCGTTCAGGTGCAGCAGACAGGTGGGTGCTGGAGGGGTTGTTAGCGTTGCCTTGTTCTTACATCACTGCAGGTGACAGGAGACGGACCGGAACGAACCTTAGGGCCAGCCACAAGCAGCTGTTCTGTGCTCGTGTTTTTCAATGAACATGAAGCTTCACAGGTACATATTTTACACTGAAAAATTACATACACATATTGAGTTCACTGCAGTTTCCTTCAGTACAAAAATCACCTTCACGCTCTTGTGATGTTGTCCCTTAAATCTCCACCTGCCTTTGAACAGTTCTCAGCTGCGGAGATTTCCAGGAGAAACAAATTACCTTTATTTCTTTTGCACACCTGCCCGGCCCACACATTTCAAGCAGCGTCAGAGTTGAATTCCCCACACCTCTTTACAGTTTAGAATCTTTAAACAAATTCCATTCGATCCTTAAATAGCTCTCAGCAGGACGGCTAACAAAGCAAAATGCCAAACCCACGCACACACACGAGCTTCTGACACAGTCAGAAGACACACAAAGACATCAAAACAAGAACTATATATACACCACAGAACTTCACATCAAAGCTCAGAGTAGAGCGCCGCCTGCTTCCAGCAGTCAAATGTGAGACATAATACAAAAATGTGAGAGAACAAAAAAACGTTGAACAGAAGAAGAAATATTATAAACTCGGGGCTTACCTGCTTGGAAAGCTGCTTCCATCACTTCTGACAGATTCAATACAACCAAAATTTCAGTTTTGGGGGTAGTGCTGGTATAGGAAGTTCCCACCACACCCTGCGGCAGCCCTGTGTCCTCCCTGCCTCTCATGCCAATGTCTAACAGCTGTTTCTGCTGGCATTTTACAAGCTGGACTGGGGAACTGATCCAGGCTAGAAGAGCCCCTCTGCTCCTCACGGCATTTCTTTATTTGGATCACTGCCATCAGACCGTGCGGCCCCACAGTGGCTGAAGTGGGGCCAGGTGAAGGGCAGCAAAGGCAGGAAGGAACGGGAACGCTCCTCACAGCCACCCCCTCAGCACCGGGAAGGCTTTGCCATCTTGTACTTTCCATACAACTCTTTTCAGTCTCTCTCCCCCCGCCTCTATCCTGTTCCTAATTTTCATAAAACCTGGGGGGAAAAAAAGTGTATTTTTAAGACCTATACCTCGCTGTAGAACATGGCTGAACCCAGACAAGCGAGTCCAGCGTTAGAGGGGAGCCGACACACGCACAGAAAGACACCAGCGTTGCACCTTGCTCCCTCAGGGAACCAGGCTAATAAAAGCCGCACATTACACCATCTATACAAGCCACCAGGTGAAAACAAATCCTAAGAAGTCACTGCAGTAACAATTCAGCTAAATGCATTTGTGTTACTTCCTAGAAGGCAGGATGCAAAACAAGGACTGGTGAGAAGGCTGGGGATGGCAGAGTTAAAACACCAGATATTTAATATACTACCTATGGATTCTGCTTTCTGCCGGCCTGGCACTGCCAAGCTGCTCTGGGAGCCTGCCGCAGGCATCTTCCAGTGAAGAAATGATGAAATGATGACCTTTCTGCCCATCTCAAGTTGTTTTCTAGAGAGAATTTGAAGATATTGTACTATTTTTTGAGAGAAATAATAAATAGATCCAGTGGACCACTTGGCATCCAATTTCTCCATGTGTAATGTATTTTGACAAGCTTCTTCAGTTGTACCTTTGCTCAAGTCATAGTTCAGCATCCTAAAAAGACTGAATGGTATTAACAAAATAGTCTGTATCTGAGGGGGATGTTAGCAACTTTCCAGTCTTTTTCATTTCCTCCTTCCATTTCACAAAGACATACATCTTAAATTTGATTTAAAAAAAAAAAGTCACCATGGTAAGGCTTTTCCCTGAAAAAGAAAAATCACCAATACCTGTGCATCAGCCCACTACCTGCCAAAGCCAAGCAAAGTGAGCATTATTCTCAAACTGCCTCATACTGCAGAGCACTCTTCTTCTGGAAAACTAGTGCACTTTCGGCTTGTGCTCTGGGGCTACTGCATGACATTGCTTCTCTCATTCCCAGCCTGTGCTTTTCTCTGCGCTGGCATTTGAAGGTAGAATTAGAGCCATCCTTTAACTGCCCATGATTGCTGGATGTGATAACCTGCTTATCCAAGGGATATTGCTCTGTATGTACCACATGCTTGTGGCAATGAAGCATTTCTATAGGTACCTCCGGAGTATCAAAGATTTCATCTGAAGCCCAGTAGTCCATAGAAATGCAGACTATTTTCTTTGGCTTTACGCACCTTAGCACCAGACTATAGTTCCACCCAGTGACTGATGAAAACAAATCTGTTTTTCACAGTAGTTCTTATATAGCTGCACAAAGTATTATACAAGAGTAATTTGAAAAAGTTTCATGACAAAGAATGATTGGACTGAAAAAATATATGGAAGTCTTGTTACCACAGATATATTTCTGAATTGTTTAAAATAAAGACAAATTATACCTAGTTTTTAATGATGTGCACTAAGAGATTGTACTAGACATTTCATTAATGAGGTATCAGTGCTATTTTGAATGCCGCACCTGCTGTTTTCCATAGCAGCAATAAGAAAATTAAATGTTTACACATTATACACACAGACACAGCCATGTGACCGCATAGCACTGGGAAGATTACCTACTGCTTCCCATTTATTCAGTTCAGGGTCGTATCTCTCAATACTTTGCAGATATGTTCCTTTTGAATAGGAATATCCTCCTGTTACATAGATGCATCCGTTCATAACCACCGCGCCACACTCCATCCTTCTCTCCATCATGTGAGCCATCTGTTTCCACTCGTTTTGCTCTGGGTCATAGCAGTCCGTGATCGTGGTCTGTCCACCCACAAAATAGATCTTGTTTTGTAGTGTAATTGAACACAACCCGTATTCTTCAGGAAGAAAGGAACACAGTTCAACTCAGCATGATAATGTTAACTTAAACTGCAGCTACATGACAAACATTGGGCACCACTGAGGGCTGCTGAATTTCTTCACTGAACTTAGGAGACACCTCAGGATTTTCTAATACACTTGGTAAAAGCAAGCTCAAGGCATTACAGAAGATACAGACACGAGCACCAGTACTTAGTGACAATTGCTTTAAAAACTTACTGTTATCAAATGTAGAACATAGAAAAAACCCTTTTAAAATTCATATAAATTATTTTTGCCAAGTGCCTATGTATAGACAGATGTTATAGAAAGTTAGATTACTATATTACTTAACAGAATGCAGCCATTCCTTAGTTCAGTATTTATATAGTGATTTCTGTAGAACAGATGGTTGAAGAGGGTCTTCCCTTCCCCTGTCAGAGCCTGGCAATGGGAGATAATCCCACTCTGGCCCTTGCTGCCCTACAGGGATTGTTCCTTTTATTAGGAACATGCCAGAAACTCTTAAGTGGGTTTAAAGAATCCCAGGTACAAGTAATAAAATCAAGCTCTATCCTTGTTACAGAAATTACGTTTTACCTGGATGCGGACTTGTGGTGACTATACTCCACTCATTGCTACCTGAATGGTATCTCTGGATTTTATCATAGGTGCAGCTTCCCCTGTACCCATAGTGACCTCCGGTTACGTAGATGACTTCATGCAGGACACAGGCAGTGGCATTTCCAACACCTGTACACAGTGTGAAAGTGACAACACACCTTCAGACTGCACGCAACAACCATAATCCCATCTTCCATCCATAATCCCATTTCAAATGACTTGTTTTTTTAATTAATATTTTAGGGTAAAATTATACTTTCAAGTATTTAACTGAATGTGAAATTAAATAAACTTGTCAAGACACCTTATTTTATCAGCATAAGTCAAGAGCAATTAAACAAAACTGCAGTAATGGACACATATTGCATATCATACAGCCACACAATATTTCACAGAATTTTTATGCAGTAATTAAAGACACATCGTCACATTGGTTTTGGAAAGGGGAATTAATTTCAGTATTTCCCTAAAGCAAAGAAATTGTTTAAAAGTCGCTCATATTGCAAAGACAATGACAATGGGAGTTGAGACTATTCAGTGTCTCGGGGTATCTCTTCTGATACTTTTGGTCTTTCTCATGGTATTATTAATTACGCTATTGTATAAACAAGGACACAAACAGAATGGAGCCATGTTAACTCTGTCTCTAGGAGAACAAAACAAAACAAAACAAGGGATCTGGCAAGATAAAATGGACCAAAATTAGTGGGGTGTATTTAAGCATCTAAGAAGTTTCATACAGAAAATGGGACAAAACAACTACACAGAATGTGCAACTGCTCACAGTATTAGTGTAGCACTTCTCTTTTTAAAAGAAATATAAAGAGAATAATAGTAAAATAGTAAAAAGTGTTTGTGGAAAAGATACAAACAATGAAGAACGTTGTAGAAGCATAAGTGTTCTTTCCTGCTACAGATACCTCCAAAAGCTCTCACGTATGCAGACAAATACTATGTTGCATTACCTTAGAGTAAAATTTTATAATTGTATTAGTTTATAAAAAGGTATGATAAAATGTATAATTATTTATAAATTTTAAAACAAAATTATAGCCTTTAGTTAGGCTGTGATCCAAATTCATATATTTTTAATAGATCGCTATTTTGGCTGCTAGAAAAAGGTATTAGTGCTTTTCATTGTCCTCACACTAAAGATTAAACTAAGGATCCTGAACAGATGATACACTGAAATACGAGGCAACTGCATGCAAGAAGTTTTAATGAAGATGACACCCTTATAAATGATTGTATAGAAAATCTTGTTAATCTGGTCTTATATTAAAATAGTACAGTCCCTTTATTAGAGCTTGCTCTTTGACCATCTACGGAACGGTCTCTAATCCCAGGCAGCTTTCTGATTTCTTTCTAATCTGAACACAATTTTTACTCCTGAAAGAAGGCAAAATTAAACTGAGAAACTTGTTTTTCCACCATAGTCTTCCTTGGCACAGCCCGGCATAGCATTTGGATGTTTGCAGTCATATGGCTAGTAAAGACCTGAACCAAAGCCCACCAACATTAACAGGAGATTCCCATGGACTTCACTAGAACTTGGATCAAACCCTAAATGTGTCCATGGCACTTAAAAGTGGCAAATGCAAAAGGATCAACATTTGAGGCAGACGCCATACCAAAAGAAGCTTACCTACCTTTGATCATGTTTGCAATAGGAAGCCATTTCTTTTTTAAAGGATCATAGAACTCTGCTTCTTGCACAGGAGCTCCTTTTCGGTAACCACCCAAGGCGTAGATGCAGCCACTCAAGGAAACTGCACAGTGGTAATACCTTGCATCAAGCATGGGGCAGCCTTCTGTCCACTCATCTCTCTCACTGTTATATATCCACATGGTGTCAAGGGCTTCGATGCTCTCTGTTCTATAACCTCCTGTCACATATATGTCTGGTCCCAAGCCAGTGACCCCATAGCTCTCTCTGGTGTGATCCGGCATCTCTGTTCCCTGGACCCATGCGTTGGTTAAAGGATCCCAAACATGCACTTCTGATAAGGGATGCCAATAATATCCTCCGATCACGTACATGGCTGCTGTGGGTCTTCTGGAAAGACCTTTGGGATTGGGGTTCAGGGCATTGTATATAAGCGACCTTATCTTACTGTCATTAAGCCGGCATTTTTTTTGTAGGCTTAAAGCTGACCTCAAATACATGTTATCTAAATCTACTTTGATGCAGCTCAGCAGTTCATAAACATCTTCAATTCTTTCTTCCACGTTGTGTGCGACCCACTTAACAACAGCTTCAATGACTGCCTCTTCTTTCCAAACATTGAGATTCTCTCTGGAGAGAATAAAGGAGAGCTTTGCCTTCCCAATGTCCAGAAACTCTTCCTGCTTCCACACTTCATCAAACTGCCACAACAATATTCTCCTGGACTCCTTTTCTAGCTCCGAGCAATCGTGGTATTCGGCGAAGGAGTGCATCCCTATGCAGTTGTCAGTGTCTAAGTGCCTCACCAGAAACTGCTCACAGGCTTTCTTTACTGACACGAACTGGAGGAGGTCTGCAGCCTGGAGCAGGCTTTGGACATTTCTCTTTGTTATCTGGATCTGTGATGTGTATGCATAATTCACGAGGGCTTCCAGTACGGCATGGCTGAGCCCGGGAAGTCTGATCTGGTTTTTAGATTTCTCTTTCATATCGGCCGTGAACATGGCTTTAAAATAATTGCTGCAAGCCGCTAAGGCGGCTCTGTGGCAGTGGAAGATGACCCCCGAGGCGCACTGCAGGCTGATGTCGGTGAACAGCCCGTCCAGGTAAAACCCCCGGAACGCCTCCAGGAAGCCGGCGGGGTGAGCGGAGTCCTTGTAGAGGTACGCGTACTCCTCCTGCCCGGACACTGCCATCGCCGCCGCCGCGCACCGCACCGCACCGCACCGCCGCCCCCGGCTCCCCGCGGCAATGTCCGCGCCCCGCCCGCGGGCCGGGGGAGCCGCTCGCCCAGGAGGATGAGCAGGCTCTCGGCGTTGCGCCGCATCCGGGTGGCGAGATGGTCGAGCTCGAACAGGTTCGTCCGCACCGCGGGGTCCGACTCGTCCCGCTCGAGCGCGGCGATCCGGTCGAGCTGGCGGCGGACCAGGGTCTGGCTGCGGCGGCCGTGGTGCGCGAGCGACTCGGCCGTG
>JAOXNO010000078.1:37777281-37802486 GCA_028565335.1 Limnodromus scolopaceus
GATAGAGGTCCGCCAAGCCCCGCCGCCCTCCGCCTACCGGGCCGCCCCGCGCGGCCTCCCCGCCGCGGTACTTACGCCCTGGCGGAGCGCTGCGGGCCCGTCACCATCTTTGGAAGAGCCGCTGCCCGCGGGAGGCGGCGGGGCCGGAGCGGCAGCTCCTATTTTGGTGCCCCGGCCGCCCGCTGCCCTCCCCCGCGGCCCCGGCGCCCGGCCCGGCCCCCTCCGCCCGAAGCGCCGCTGCTGCCCGGGGGCAGGGGGTTATAAAAGGCCGGCTGCGACGGTGACAGAAGGCCCTGCCGCTCTGGGCCCTATTAGGGACAGAAGCAGATGCCTGGGGCAGCGTCGCCAGCTCGGTGGCTCTCAGCCGCACAACAAAGCGAGGGCGCCTTCGGCTGCCACTACCAGCGACCCGAAGCCGCCTCTCCCAGGGGCACCCCGCTCTCCCAGGGGCACCCCGCTCTCCCAGCCGCTCAGAGGAGCGGTGCCGGGAAGGGCAGCGAGCCCCACGGGCTCTCCCATCACGGAACGGGATTTGAGAGGGGGCGGCCGGGGCTCGCCTCAAAACACCTGCACCTGGCAGGGCGCAAAGGGGAGTCACAAACTATGCTGACAAACAGACTCCAACCAGAAGCAAACAATTCAAGGAGAAGGTTATGTTGGCTTTTGCCACTTCTGAAAATGTCATTCACAATTTAACAAGTCCCTTTCTTCTCTGCTAGCAAAACATTTTCTGCAACGGAGACCTTTAAAAGTATTTGAAGCACAGCATCCTCTGGGTTTAAGCAGCCATGCTCCCTCCTTCACCTGCAGCAGGGTTTGGATCCTTTGGATCCAGTAGCCAGGCTCCTCCGGCCCTGCCAGAGCTCTCCTGGCTTGAGAGGACTGGCAGCAGTTCCTCCTACCAAACGGAGGTGGGTATTTATGATGAGCTAGGTGCCAGCACACCCAAAAGGAGAACTCCTGCTCTACACAGATTCCTTAGCATGAACCACAGAAGGAATCTGAACTGCCACCCTTCCTCGCGTGCTAACCCTGCAACAGGACTCAAACTTGCCCTTGGTCTTTATGTGAGAACATGAAATATAAATAAGCTGATTGAAACCGACAAACAAAACCAAAACAACACACCCGTCACACATCTTTGCCTTCAGTTTTTCAACCACTTGATGCATTTTTAGCCCAGGGAATGGGAATTTTGTGATGTAACCCAGGAATTAGCAGCAGCCCTGCTGTCCCACAGCTACATTACTCACTCCATCTCTTTCCCTGGAGCATTCCCTTGAAGAGCCCTGAGTCTGTTTCTACATCCCCATGCCAACAGCTTTGTTTGGCTGTGGTTTTACACTTTCCATTTCATCAACTTCCCATGGACAAGCAGGAACTTCTGCTAGGTCTTAGCCACCCTACTACCATGTAATACTAAGTACTCTTCCTAGTAGCTGCTGTACGACAGCAGACCTAATACCATATAGAAAATTTCCCGTGCACACATACGCCTTCCATTACGCATTTCTTTTCATAACATCTTTACCTAAGTCATCTCCCCCCCAGAGAACACGTTGATTTAAACCGCCAGCAACACCAAGTGCTGAACACGCATCCCTTCAAGGAGCTTCTCCCTTTCTCTTTTGGCTGGGTTACCAGCTTAAACCACCTTCACCCTTGCGAGACACTCGTCTCCCCTCCCTTATACCCAAATGTGGAAAAAAATGGTAATTGTGGTGCTTCAGAAAAAGTTATGTCTTCGCTTTTATTAAGCGGAAAAAAGAAACCCAAGACCTCATACTAATAGCTTAATGGCCTACCTACTGGAAATGAAAAATTTCTTCTGTTTCCAACATGCACTTGCCTAGCAAATAGCATCAGCTCTACCCTCTACTTGAAGTGATTCGATCATAAATGCTAATATTTCAAGTATTCTACTTTGCTTAATCTACTCTCAACTCCTGCTTCAGTACTTTCATCAAAACCACAAAAAAAAAAAAAACCTTTTTGAGCATGAAGATTAATTTCTCACTCAATTTCTCACTCTCACAGCAAACTACAAGGTATATTCCCCAAGGCTAAAAGAACAATAGTTAGTAGAAGAAAAAGCTGAATAATTATTCATATATATTCATTTTTTGTTTGTTTTTAAAGAAGCAATAACTAAGATCTCTGGACAAAGAAGTTCTGAAAATCACAGAAGAGACCAGCACAGAATCTGGAACATTAAGCAGCACATCTAGAATGAAGGAGACACACAACTTAAAAAAAAAAAAAGTAACCATACAAAATTGTACTATGCAAGAGCCATTACCGCTTTTGTATGACCTGTGAACGAGACAACTTAAACCTGCCGCAACTTGAGACCCACTGGTTACTCAGACCTCGTCTTTGTGCCCTCACACAAATTTACAAGGAAGTAACCAAAGGAAATCTTAATTTATATACACTATCAGCCTGAAACCAGGCAAGACCACTCTTAAAAATCTTCAACTGAGAAAAAGAAGGTAGTGACAACATCAAATGTCAGTAGCAAAATGAGAACAGTGCAGCACAGAAAACAGAGGAAGACAGCTACAGCAAGCGTAGGCTGCTGCGCTGCACCTCAGACATCTGCGACCCAAGTGCTGCAAAAGTTGAACCAATTTCTCAGTTATTAAAGGCACTTAAGCTAAACCAGCCATCAGTTCAATAACAGGCTACATCATCATTTTGGACATTTTGCAGGACTGGAAGAAGGAAAACATTTGGCATGAAAATACATTATTTAACTTTAATGAGACTTATTTTTAATACCTCTATACGCATAGGCCAGCTCTTGCGGCCCATCTCACTGTGAGCACTGAAGAGAAAGACTGCATGTTCACAAGTGATTCCTTGAGCTATTTTAAGACAGAACAGTTCTGTGTTCCCTTCCAGCTTGTAAGAGAGGATTATATTACAGATATGGACTAGAGCAAATAGGTAAAATCAGTGTAAACCTGTATACATATACATGATTCTGTCTGTGCATTGCAGCAGAAACCCAGCAAGGAAAAAGCACTTGGCTGACTCGGAGCTGTCAGCGTGGAAGATCAAACCAGCGTTAGTTCTAGACGGAGTGGCAGCAGCACGCTGTCAGGGCGACAGGTGGGTTTTCATTAAACAGAACACCCTTACTACTCTCCAGAAGAGAAGGGGTCTGACTAAATGAAGGTGTTAGCCGAAGGCTGACACCAAAAAACTTGTGTTCACTCTCTCCAGACCCTCACAGGAACAGGTGACACAGACCAGCAGAATACATTACACAAATCAGATGTGTTGCTTTTGTCGGGGACAGTAATTTTTATTGTTTTTACAATACAAGATGATACAAACTATTAAAAAGTAATTTGGTCTGGCAAAATATTTAGTATATTGAAAATATAAATGCATCTTCAGATCAAACAAGATTATAAGCATACCAAATAATTTACAAAATTAAACATTTATCCTGATCAAAGTAGTATAAAAGCCAACAGTTCCAGAACCATGCTCCTGGCACCTAATGTTTTCTAAGTAAAGAATTTCATTCTTTTATGAGCTAATCCTACTCCTTCCCCTAAGCATGTGGAACAGAAAAGGTCAGTTATGTAGTCAGTAAAGGCTTAGAGGGTGGAGGGGGAAGACTAAGAATAATGGCAATTTCTCTTGCAACTCCCCTTCTCCACTTATGTTGGAATGTGTACTATGTTGTAAAGCCATTTTAACTTCACTTTCCCAAGACTGAACATAAACAGTTTTATATTGTGTTTAGAAAACATGAGTTCAGATAACAGCCCAATTTTACAATTTTGTGCTTTTACACACATGCAGTTTTTCTCTCCCAGGAAGATAAAATATAACTATGTTAGTTTCCTTTTAGCATTAAGATTATTCCTTTATAAGTAATTTCAGATAAGACATAATGTCAGTAGCAGATGACCAAACCAGAACAGAACACCCTACAGGACTGAGATCTTGGGCAAGCTGAGAAATTTTTTTCTCCAAGGTATACCCCTGCCTGGGCATAGCAATGTCATCCTTCTTCAAAAACATTACTGGACATAAGTCATTCCCACCATCACCTATATATACAATTTGTGTATAACTTACTCCTTGCTCCAACTGCTTATCTAGAAATTCTTTTAAAACTTTCCTTTTGCAAAGGTTTTTAGGGCACTTTGCACAATGGTGAGCATGGAAGTTCTGTACAGTAAGATAGCCAGTACTGCTGAACACTGCAGGGTTTGTAAACACTTCATCAAACACTTTATGGAAGTCAGCAGCTTTCAAAATCCAGTCAATAAATACTGTATTAGAATCTGAAACAATTATGCAGTCAAACAAATCTTTGTTCTCGCCAATGAAACCCAGCAGATCTACCATTCCTGCAGTGAAAGGAATTGTTGTCATAGTCCGTTTCATCTCATCTTCTTTGACGCCATTGTCTCCCAAGTAGGCAAAGACTCTGCCCATATATTCTGTCCAATGTCCCGGTCGGTAGGAGTTTCTTAATCCATTAGGAAGTTTTTTCTCAGGAGCACATTTCACAATCCAGGTATCACTATTTTCATCTACGATTGTATGGTCAAAATCAAAAACCAACAGAAATTTCATAGCTGCCAGAAAACAGTTTCCAAAACAAACAAACAAAAAAAGAGAATTATTTATATAAACCGAAGTACTGAATTCCTACCCTGACTGCGTGCTCAGAAGAGAAAAATTCTGCAAGAAAATGAAGCATTAGGGCAGATATCTAAACAAATTCATAGCCACTACAGCTATGGGAAGCTGTGCTGAAGCTAAAAAAGCAGTTGTAAAGGTCAAAGTTCTAGTTCAGTATCAAACTTTTGTTTAAAATAGACAATGTGAAAGTATCTAAATTCATGCTGCATAGTTACTAATACTTGCTAAGAGAGGCAGTCTTCTGGTACGCCTGCACCATCAGTTTGACCAATGGTTCTAAATTTCTCCATCTCTTGCCAATGCAACCAAACTGGGATTCTGCTGGCCAAACACCTTAAGAGAGATTTCTAAAGGAAACTACTACTCAACAGATAGAGCCAGTCTTTTTAACAAGGATACACCAAATCCAAGAAGCCAAGGAAAGGAAATACTGCCATTTGTGGAAGTGAAATAAATAAATAAGTAAATCGCTGTGCTTGCTGTACTCCTGCAACTTCAGTACCTACAGCCCACCTCTGGGCTACGGAAATCCCTAGAAGCAGGAGACACCCCATCTGGTGCTTAGAGCCGTTCCCTCGCCGGCACGTCCCCTCACACCCGTTAACACCGGCACCGCCGCTTCCGCAGGCCGGCCCCACAGCCAGCAGGCCGGCCCCACAGCCAGCAGGCCGGCCCCACAGCCAGCAGGCCGGCCCCACAGCCAGCAGGCCGGCCCCACAGCCAGCAGGCCGGCTGCTGCCGCCGCCCAGGCCGCAACGACCAGGCCGAGGGGCGAATCAGAGCAGCCACCCTGGAGGGACTGGGCGAAGCAGGGGGAGCCCGGCGGCAGCGGACCCACAGCCCCTGAGGGAACGGGGCAGAGCCGCTACCGCCCCCCAATAGCCGCGCTGCCCCCAACCCACCTCCGCGCCCGCCGCTTCCGGCTGCCTCCGCCCGAGTCCCGCCCGCCGCATGCGTCAGGCATACGTCATCACGTCACTCCCCGCCGCCGGGTTGCATGGCAACGGCGCGCGTCCCCGGGCGTCGCGGCTCGGGGCCATGGCGGCAGCGGGACCCGGGGGCCCGCGCGGGAGGGAGCGGCGGCGGGAGCGGCGGCAGCAGCAGGCCCGTGAGTGGGGGCTCCACCGGGACCCGGGGGGCGGGCAGCGCCGAGCCCGTAGCCGCAGCGGCTGCACACGGCTCCGGGAGGCCGCAGGGATCTTCCCTGTCCCCGTGTCCAGGGTGACTCCCCCCAGACCCGCTCTCCCTGCTGCAGGCGGCCAGACCTGCCCAAGAATCACCCAGAAAGAACCAGCCTGGAACCAGTGGAGGTATCCTCTCATCAACAGCTGAAGTTAGGGAAGAACTGGATGCCCAGCAGTTCCCTGTCTGCAGGGAGCAGCCTTTGGCAGGGCTACCTTCCCCTTGGGCAGAGCGAGAAGACGGGGTCTGGTCCCCACTGTAAGACAAACAGATCTGCAACTGCATCTGGAAAACAGCCCCTGACATCAGTAGTGCTGCAAGAGAGAGCCTCCTCGTATTTTAGACATGGCATGTCAGTCTGCTGCAAGTCAGAAGGATAATTTCTAATGGGACAGAGCTCCATACAGAGTGGCATTTCCTTCGAAAACACCAGTTTGAAGGGCATTTCACAAGACCTAGTGATTGCCTAGAGAAGCTGTATTTACGCATGCACATGTGTATGCCAGCCAAATACAACAAAGAAATGCTGATGGTTCCAACAAATCAAGAAACCCTTCTACCAGCCAGATCTATTTCAGTAAATATGATGAATGTGCAGGACAAGGGTGGTAGGGCACAGCCTGTGCCCAAGCTGCTGCTCAGCCAGCCAGAAAAATGGCATCCCTAATACTCCCCCTTTCCTTTCCTTTCAGGAACGCTCCCTGGTCCCCGCATGTTCTCATGATCTCATGATTATGCCCAAGTGGAAAGCGTTAGTTAACATCAGCCAAACCTGTACGCGCACACAAACAGGGAAGGGGACATGCAAACACTTACGTTGTGCCACAGCCCAAGCGCATACACTACAGATACAGACACCCTGTCTTAGCTCTGGGGTACTGGGATGGGGAGAGTACCTGTCAGGATAACTTAGTGTTGTTACTATGCAGGAACTCAAATCCTGATACAGGTTTGAATTATAGGATTTTCTGAAATCAAGTAATCTCAGTACCATTTCTTTCCTCTGCACAGTGCCACATCATCTGGAAGAAAATAACATTCTAGATGGATGTTTTCTTCCAAATGAAGTAGATCTTCATCAGGTAATTGTATTGCCAAAAGCAGAATGGGAAAGGATTCAGGACAGTCTTGACAGCACAACTAGAGAAGCAGCACGTATCGTTGCTGAGCAGAAAGAACGAGAAGAAATGCGCTTACGCTCCAAAGCGGCTGTAAAAGACTGGCCCAATACCATTATGGTAAGTACAAGATAGATTTGTAAACAAGGGGATTCTTTTTCAGGTATGCAAAACCCCTCATGGTAACATTTCTAGCTGCACTCCCTCTAACATTTGCTTTTAGATATGTACTTTAACTAAACTCCATTTAAATACATGTAACGTCTAATATAAACATTTAATTTTTTAAAATTAATGCTGAAATGCAAAATCAAAAAAACCCCAAATGCTGAATACATCACCTCCAGAAGGGCTTATACATTTTTAATCCACGGGCTTTAAATGTGATTTCTCATTTTATCGGCACTGTAGGGCCTGGCACAACGGAAACTTAAAGCCAAAAAATTACGTGAAGAAAGGGAAGAGGAAGAAAGAAAGCGACTTGATTTGGAAGAACAACAGTTCCAAGCAGCAAAACGGAAGGAGGCTATTGATCATGCAAAAACCTACCTATACTATCAGACCGAAAGACTGAGAGGGTTCCATGTTTGTTGACAACTTAGATTTTTTAAATTCAAATTGTACTGAATTTCTCGAAACACTTCTGAACACATGAATTACTTTAAATGTTGTCTTGCAGAGTGCACTTCTACTTACTGAGGTCCTAAAAGAAAGAGATGCTCAAGTTGAATTAAAAAAGTTAAAGTCAGATGATAACAAGAAGAACGATGAAGAAAAGGAGCATGAACGTAAAAAAGCTATTCTCAGAGAGCAAGAAAAGGCACACCAGCATTATATGAAGCAACTGGCACTACGCAGAGATCAGCTGGAACAGTAAGTAATAATTAATCAAAAGTAACCCTACTTAAACCCTCTTCTCACAAATACATTCTATAAGGTTTTTACAGAAACTTACTAATAATTTGACTCACAAATGCGATACTTCAAAAGAAAAATCCACAGTGCCACAAAAGACCTTGTGTGAAAGGGAAAAGATGTGATACGCAGCTTCTTTTATTTGCCAACAGTCTGCATGTAAAATCACCTCTGGTAGGCATCAATAGGTTTTAGTCAAATCATTATTCAGAAGTTGTTGGTGAAAGTGTATTTTAACTCAGTTTTGGTACCAGAAAAGGAAAAGGTTAAACCAAATTTTCCATTTGCCCATAACTAGATTCCAGAGAACACATCAAGAGAACACACCACTGCCACCTCCATTCTTTCTCTCAGCTCTTATAGAAACCCTATGGAGGGGTCCCCAGTGGTATTTATAGGACTGGCCCTGGTGGACTGATAGAAGGAATCAAATTTCCTGAGGTAAAGGAAGGGTTCAAAGTCCAGTCTCACATATTCCAGGTCCAACACATAAATCCTTGCAGAACTTAGGATAGAACAGTACCAGTTTAAGCTGTTGCCTGCATGCCCAGAAGAAGCACAAGATACGCTGGGACTTGCTGGGGAAATCTTGTTCACTGAGGGTGCTGTAGAGACAGGCCAGAACGTTATGAATGCAGTGGTGCTAATGAGTCATCCAGATAAAACTTGTTACCACTAGACCACAAGCTGTGAGCATACCATAACTGATTCCTGGTCAGAGGATTGAGGGCTACCATTACAAACAATGATGCTATTTTTCACTTCTGATATTCTATTCAATTCAAAGTACCACATCCTTCAGTGCCAGTTACCTGTGGTTACACAGAATCTCTATTTGTTCGTTACTTCATGCGATCCCTAGCCCATTTATTCAACACCTTTTCCTCATTCAGAATAAAGGAGCGTAAGCATCAGGAAGATCTAGCCAAGCTAGAAGCCAAAAGAGAAGGAGAACAAATAGAGAGATTGAACCGATTGTACCAACTGGAAATTCAGAGAGCAATGGAAAAGGAACAGGAGGAAAAAGCTAAACAGCAGAGGCTATATGATGTAAGTAACAGGAAAGTAGACAGTTCAAAATGCTTATTGCACCTTGGCTGCCTGGAGTGAAATAACAGCATTCATCTATCTAAATGGGCCTACTGGCAACAGGAGGTTTGCCAACAGCTTCAGCAGCAATGGATCGTATGCCTACCCTGCCAGTTGCAGGCCACGTCTTTCCTCTGTGGTTTTGAGAAAGGCCTCTTGGGGGCAGGTCCCTTCTCTTGTCTAAAGGGAAATTGGCACCTAAGGCTTTGCCTGGTCTATGATTAATAAGTCTGCTGTTAACATCAAGGAATATTCTCCTTGACTTGAGAACTGGATTTAAGTTCCATGTACCTGCTGGTTTAAACCCATTTTTCTTTGTTAGGAAGAAGGAACAGTCTGAGTCTGAACATAACAGTATCTTTTTAACTTGTCTTTGCCTTTATGATTGGAGAGGCTTAGAAATTTAGTCAAGACATGCTGCCTTCTGTCTTCACCTTTAAAGGTATCTTGCTAAGTGCAAACTAGAAATGCCTTAGAATAGTTCTGGGCACCATAAAAAAAGACAGTGTGGTTGGTTTGGTTTTTTACATAAAATTACAGGAAACTCTTCTTCAGCTATGATTTGGTTTAAGCTCTCAGCCTGGGATAGTTTTAGATGAAGTGGGCCAGGAGCAGCACAGTCTGTGTCTGTGTTGGTGGTGGTTGCACAGTCCCATTTGTCTCAACATCCCCCTCTCTCTCGTGTGTGAATGGGAGCAAGGGATAATGCTCACTGCATTGCATGGCAATTTGTTTGTGTAATGGGCTGGAGAAGCAGCTGTTTGCCCAGTTTCCCTTCTCCTTCCTCATATCTACTATCTCCTCTTCATGCACGTTTGAGCGGGGAGGCAGATGTAAGTGGGAGTACTGAGAACGCCTTTCCTGTCTTCTCTCTTTGAAAGAAACACAAAGAGAGAGAACAGGGAGTCATTCTTTTAAGTTGCAACCCCAGGCCAAGATTTTCTAGACTTCATCTGTTATATCAGGACCATTCTGTCCATGCAGGAATATGTAAGTGACCAGAAAATTATCAAAGCAATAGAGGAACAAAAACAAATGGAAGAAGATGATCGGATTAAAGCTCATTTTAAAGCAAAGCAAACTATCGCCAAGCTGATGAAAGAGAAAAAAGCTGAAATGCGTAGGTAGGTACAATGCTAGAGTATAAATTGTAAATAAACTAAAAATGTTACTGTAGTCATATTCAAATCTTTCAGACTGATGATGTAACACAAACCACAGGTATTCTAAAAGTTAAATTTTACTGATAGGGAGAGCAGGGAATTCAGAAGAAAAAGGAAATTCTATCACAGGTTCCTTAGCAATAGGTGTGTGTGGGAGCAATCTCTCTGCCCTTCAAAGTACAAAGACTTATGGGAGTGCAAAGCTCTACAGCAGTGTGTTGGGAACAGTGGTTTTCCATATGGCCTGCCAAGCCTCCACCTCCTCAACAATTAAATACAATTAAAATCCTTGACAAAAGTATTTTTGGGTATAAGCTATATTTGTCTGAGTCAGATCAAGAAAAATAACCGGACTTCTTAACTAGGCACCTACATTAATTAATTACATGGGGTAATTAAGGGAAGATGGTTTACCAATTAAACAGTGAGGGTACAGCATGAAGATACGATTGAGCCAAGCTGAGAGGTCCCTTTTCTTCCTACTTCTGGCCAATCCTCCCAACATTTCTCTCCCGCTGGCAAGATGCTAGGCAGACTTCTCCCCAAGTGATCCAGCTTGGTATTGCAACAGAAAGCCAGTGTTACAGGGAACATTTATTTGCTCAATCAGAGAATTAAAAAAAAAACAACAACCCAAACCAAAAACCAGGAAGAAAAGAGACAAGATAAAGGAGTTGGGTGGGGAGCTGTGCAGGCCTGAGTTGCAAGAAGAGAGAAGACTAGAAGCAGGATTGCTGAGTGTGGTAGAAGAAATGCTTCAGGTAGACCCAGATGTGTACCCTGATATGTTATGGTAGCTCATGTTCCTCTGCAGACTAACACAGGAACGTCAGGACAAAATCGTTAGCCAATTAGCTGCACAAATGAAAGAGGCGTTAAAAAGGGAAGATGATCGTCTTGCTAGAGACATTGAAAAAAAAGAAGCTGAAGAAGAAAAAAAACGCAAAGAGAAAGAAGCAAAAGAAAAGGCAGCCATTGAATCGATTGCTGAACACAGAGCCACCGTGGTAAGCAACCTAGCCTGTTCTTATTCCTGCTTACTCCAGCTGAGGAGCCAGGCCCAGGCCCAGGCTGGTGGGTCTGGTGCCAAGCATCAGCACGCTTCATCATGTCCGCTACCATCTTTCCTGGGATCCTCTCTCCCTCTCCCACCTTCGTGTTGGGCGTACATTTGCCAGGGCTGCTGAAAACCCTGGGCTTGGACACTGGCCAGCCACAATGACCGTGCTTATCAGAACACCGATACGGGGCTGCTTCTGCTGAAAGATATGACTTCCAGCCTAGCAGCCATGCTCCTTGGTTAACTTTTTTTGTGTATTTTGTAAAATACAGATGAAGATGAAAGTGGAAAAGGAGAGAGAGGAAAAAGCAGAGGCTAAAAAAGAACTTAATGCATTAATGGAAAAGAACTGCATTTACCTGGAAATGGAAAAAGCCAAGAAACAAAGACGACGTGATGCAAACGTGGAAGTACAGAAAATTCAGATCCAGCAAATGGTAAATTGAAGAGCTGTACCATGTCAGCCCTTCCAGAAAGAAGCACCCATCTGCAAGTCAAGGCCGGTTTGCAATAAGAGATCACATCCTGCCCTGGGCCATTATGTGCTACTGTTCTCTTGTATCTTCTGGGCAGTTCACCAAAGAGCAGCAGCTGATGCTGATGTTCACTTAGCTATTGAATGTACCCTTTTTTGTGGGGGGTATGACACGGGAGAGAAGTGGGGAGGGATGATATTTGCCAAGTATCAACTAACATCACCACAGATCTCCTGTAAGGAGGGGGGCAGGTTCAGATTGGCTATTAGGAAAAATTTTTACACTGAGAGGGTTACTAAGCACTGGAATGGGCTGCCCCGGGAAGTGGTTGAGGCACCATCCCTGGAGGTTTTCAAAAGACGGGTTGACATGGTGCTTAGAGACATAGTTCAGCAATGAGGGGGGGGTTTCTTGTATGGTTTTCTTTTGGTTTTTTATCAGAGTTAGGTTGATAGTTGGACTAGATGATCTTAAAAATCCCTTCCAACCTGGACGATTCTATGATTCTATAAGCTTTTACCCTCTCTAGGTTTTAAGGGATAGTTATGTTGTAAAAGAAATACTAAGCTTTGTTTTTCCCTTTTCTTCATCAGGCTGAAAAACAGGCGAAAAAACAGCAGGAAAAGCAAGCAGACTTGGACTACGACACTCAGACAGAAGCTATTGCACTTTGTAAGGAGCGTGAATTTCAGAGCTATGCAAAGCAAGTAATTGAATCAGAGTCCAAGACAACACGTCACCTGTATCCTCTTTTCAAAGCATTCAAAGATGGAAGAGGACACGGGCCATCTTCCAGAGGAAGGCAAGGAATAGCACAGGATGATGCTGGGACCCAGTTACCTTATAGCTGTACTACTGCTCAAGAAGTTAAAAACATGAAATAATATTGAGACTATACAGCAAGGAAAGGCAGAAGCAGTTTTCATGTGGTCAAAAAAATATCTTTTTAAAACTTATGGGCAGAGTTGAACTGTAAATGATCTACACTGAATATATGCTATGAATCTGGAAATCCATTTGAAAAAAAAATTGCCAGAGAACTGGTTATATTCTCAAAAATCCCCAGCTTGTATTTCATGAAATTAGTTCACTAAACTTGAGACAGAAATGCATGATATATAATTGACCATCAGTGCAACTTATTCCAGCCAAAAGCTATTACTGTTATATTTTTATTATTCATTATTCTAAAAATTCACTGTCCCAGATTTTTCAGGCCTAGGATACGAATTCCTAGTGCAAAAGGTCACATTTTCCACAAGCCCACTTCCAGTTAAGTATTCCCCATAATAGAAAAAACCAAACAACTTTACAGCATCTGCAGGGGAAGAAAAAACGACCTAATACATGTGAAAGTTAGAATAGTTATGGTTCTGCAGTTTTTACAGCATTTTGCCAACTACCTCTGTAAAACATATGTCATGCTATAAATTAGTTACAATAAATGAAAATACAAATGAGATTTGATCACAGTCCTTAAAAGGTCACCTAGGAGGCAAACAGGTCCTAATATAGCTGTAAATAGCTACTACAACAAGAGCATGGCAACAAGAACATACTTGGACTGTTCTTTCAAAAAGACTAACAATGATTCAATCTGCAGTTAATAACCTGGATCTAAAATTGTTTCTCCGGTTCCTCAGCTGACTTACTCTCCAACACCAAAGTCACACACGCATCTCACTCCTTAACTTTAGTTTCTTGGCTGAAATTTTACCATCATGTTCCTGCCTTGGGCAGAGTTAAGGTTTCCTATAATGACTTCCTCCACCAGTGCCCTGGGGTCTAAAGAGAGTATCCCCCTACTCTGGCATCCATTGAAAACAAAGTCCAAAACAACCTGAAGCTTTTCTTTGTTGCACACAACCTTCTGTTCCAGCCCTCTGGCTGCCCTTCTCTGTTGACCAAGCTAGAAAATGATGCAAGTGCTAAAAAAAAATTAAAAAAAAAAAAAATTAGGAGAGTTTTATACAAAGGATGCTCGACAATATTTTAGTTTGGAAACACGGTTCTTCTGTGTGCCTTCAAGTTTCCAAGCCTGGTTTCTGATAGCAACAGGCTTTGAAGAAAGCACAGAACTTCGAGCAAGTCGGGAAGATACCCCAGAGGCCAGGTCCCTCCTGCAAGCCGAGGGGTCAAGCAGGGCTGGTTTTACCCCCCCTACAGTGTAAAACAACTGGATGTAAGACGGATGCAAGATGGATGCACCTCCCGACTGCAGCAGCCACCTCCTCGAGGAGGTCTCCTCCCAGCAGGAGGGGGAGGACCAACCGAGGAGATCCCAGACGGCCAAGGAGGGCCTTCCTCCGGGAAAACACCGCCCACGGGCCACCCTTTAAGGTCAGGCAGTGGACAACGGCGACTTTCCAAGCCCAGCCGCCGGCAGGCCTGGCGGGAGGGAGGTTCGGTGTGCCAGAGGCGGCGCCCGCATCGCTGGGCCCAGCCAAACCGCCCCCCGCCGGCCGCAGGGCAGGGGCGAACGAGTGGGAGGAACGGCCGCCGAGCCGGGAGCGGGCAGCGAGGGGAGTTACCGCCTCTTACCGGGTACGGGCTCGCTACAGCCAAACGGGTATATCCCGCACCGGCTGAGGTGGAGGGCGGCTCCCGCACGCCTGCGGCCGGGCCGGGGCCTCCGCAGTGACCGCCGCTGCTTGGTCCCGGGAGAGCAGGGCGGCGCCTCAGCGGCTGAGCCGAGCGAACAGCCCCGCCTGAGAGATCAGCCGGTGCCCAGCGGCAGCCCCCCGGGGCGGGGCTGGGCGGAGCGCCGGGCCGGGCCTTTATAAGAGCCGCCGCGCAGTCCCCCGCTGTCCCGCCTTTGTCTCTGTCTGCTGTTCCCGCCGCGGCGCGCGCCATTCTCTCCGTTGGGGCCGCCTTCCTTCCCTCTCTGGGGACGGGAGAAGGAGCCCCGACTTCCCGGGACAGCCGGGCTCTCACCGTCGGTAAGGAGCCCTCTCCTTCTCTCGGCAGGCCTTGCCGCTTCCCGGAGAGGCGGGCGCTGGGCGCGGCGGAGAGGGGCCGACGATGGACCGCGACGGGCCGGACGCCATCCGCCGTGAGGTGGAGCTGGAGCGCAGCCGTTACCTGGAGCGGCGGGCCGTGGCCCAGGAGCAGCTGGCGCAGTGAGTCCGGCGGGGCCCTCGGGAGCGGGGTGCGGGTTAAAATCAATCCTCCGACGGGCAGCTCCGGGCGGGCGGGGCCTGGGGCTGGCCCCGCTGCGGGGCCGCGCCTGGGGCTGCCTGACTCACCCCTGTTAAACCGCTGGTTCTGGTCCCTCGCTCCCTGGCTAGGCCGAGAACCCGTCCCCTCTCCTCGCACTCTGTTTCCTCCGTGACTGTTGTCCAGCTTCAGGGACATCTCTTGTTGCTAGTGGCTGTGTCTACCCTAATGAATTAAACAAGGCGGTCTGTGTTCCGGTGCTGAGAGCGAGTGGCTTGTCTCCCTAAGGCAAAACTCTCCATTACTGCCGCTTCTCCCAGCCCAGAGTCATCGATGCATCCAGTTAGCACAGGCTGACAACCGTCGCCATGGCTTGGGCAGTGCTGTGGCAGCTACCCAGCTTGTACAATTAAACAGGCAATCAAATCCAATCTAATATTCAAACCCGTGTTTGCTATTGCTAGGATAGGCTAACCACCACCCTTGCACTGGGACTGAGTGTTGTACAAAGGATTTGCAGCTGCCTTGTAAAAGTTGTGATTCTATTTTTGATCTCTGACATTCTGCTTTCACTTCAAAGTATTTTTTTAACTGTTAAAGTACCTGTAAATGTGTAGAATCCATATCTGTTCATTATTTCATGCAGTCCCTAGCTTATTTATTCAACACCTCTTTTTCTGACTCAGAATGAAGGAGCACAAGCATCAGGCAGATCTGGCCAAGCTAGAAAATAAAAGAGAAGGGGAACAAATACAGAGATCGCACCAGTTGTACCAACTGGAAATTCAGAGAGGAAAAGAAAAGGAACAGGACGAAAAAGTTGAACGCCAGAGGCTCCATCACGTAAGTAAGCAGACAGTTCAGAAACGCTTGTTTCACCATGGCTGCCTGGCGTGAAGTGGTTACAGTAGGCCCATGAATAAATGGGCCTGCTGGCAGCTTCAGATCATATGCCAGATGCCGGCCATGTCTTTTCTCTGCTTTTCAGAAAGGCCTCTTGGAAGTGGTAATGTGGTGCCTGAGCTGTAACTGGTCTATGATGGAAAAAGTCTGCTGTAGGCAGCAAGGAGATTGGCATTGACTTGAGAACTGGATTTAGGTTCCATGTACCTGCTCTGTGTTAAGCCCATTTTCCTTTGCTAGGAAGAGGGAATAGCCTGAGTCTGAATGTGACAATATCTTTTTAATTTGACTTTCTCTTTATGATTGGAGGCGTTTAGAAAATTAGTCAAGACCTACTTAGCACACCTACTGTTTCCCTGCTTGAGCAGGGAGACTGAAGTGGTGGAACTGCCATGCTTTGTTGGCATGTGAGACAGAAAGAGGAGAGAATTCCCACTGAAACCCTAACTTGCTTTCCTTCCCTTCCACCCCCCCTACTCCTCCTCACTTCAGTTACACAAATTTTACCCCATTTGCCCCCGATCTTCTATATACAATAAAAGCTATATATAGTCATAATTGCCACTTCTGTGTGATTACATTTCTGGGTGCTTTGTGCCTTTTTTTTTTTGTGTGGTTCTACAGACTTTTACTGTTCGAGCCCTTTAGAGTCTGTGCTGTGCAAATGGTACACAGGGTGGGAGCAGTACAGTTGGAGCAAGTGGGGAAGCAGAGGAAAGAATATAACTTCAAGATACTGTGCTTAGGGCTGCAACCACTCACTAATTTTGCTTTTGTGGTAGTTTGTGGTAAGCAGATAATGAGATTTCTCTTCCATCTCTGGGTTTCTGTCTTCTATAGCTTCTCCACTGATACAACCAAAGAACTCTTTATTATAAGCTTGGCCTGAAGTCTCTGTTAGATTTTTTTTCGGTTCGTGTTTCCAAAAATTGCATTCTACATAAAAATAAAAGTACTTTTCTGTTTAAACAGGAATATGTAGCTGAACAGAAAATAATTAAAGCTGAAGAGAAGCAAAAAGAAGATGAAGATGATGATCGGATTAAGGCTTATATTAAAGGAAAAGAAATGATGGCTGATCTGTCAAGAGAGAAAGCTGAAGAGACTAATAGGTGGGTCTAGGGCTACAGTTTTTAGTGTTAAGATTCAAATTTGCAATTTAATCTTGTGACAAATATTACTCTGAATTCCTGTATCAGCAAAATCAGAACTCTGATGCAAGCAATTTTTCTGTAATTAAAACTTGAAAAGGAAATAGTCCAGAAGAAATGCCTGCCAGTTCCAATAGTAGTTGGTGCTGCTGTGCGTGGAAGTGGGACTGCTGGCTTTGTTAGGAGCAGTGCTTCAGGTAATCCGAGCGGATATCCTGGTATGTTATGGCAGCTCATGTTCTCTTGCAGGATAGTGCAAGAGCATAAGGATAAAGCTTTTGAAAAACTAGCTGCACAGATGAATGAGGCATGTAAAATGGAGGATGATCGTCTTGCTAGAGGAGCTGCTGAGGTAGAAGATGAATACCAAATTAAAAACAAAGAGAAAGAAGCAAAAAAAAAGGCTGCCATTGAATCTATTGCTGATTACAGAGCCACTGTGGTAAGAAATTCCTCTGTTTCCTTTCTGTCGTCTACTTGTACTTCTGAATACCTTTCAGAAACCCCCCAGATTCTAGCACAGCCTTCTTGAGGGAGAAGGCCTCATATTTATTACCTATGCCTCTCATATTACCTATAGTTTCAGAACTTCTTAAGAAAGGTGCAAGTGGTGCATGTGATGATACTCTTGCAAAAAAAAAAAAAAAATCACAGTTGGAAGGCTCTATAATTGTTGGTAATTTGTGCAAACACTTTCCAGACTCTGCACTTACTCCAGCTGAGGAGCCTGGCCCAGGTCACAGCTGGTGGGTCTGGTGCCAGGCATCAGCACGCTTCATCACATCCGCTGCCATCTTTCCTAGGATCCTCTCTCCCTTTCCTGCTTCCCAACACATGTTGGGTGCACGTCTGTCAGGGCTGCTGAAAACCCTGGCCAGCCACAATGACCGTGCTTATCAAAACACCAATACAGGGCTGCTTCTGCTGAAAGATATGACTTCCAGCCTAGCAGCCATGCTCCTTGGTTAACTTTTTTTTTTGTGTATTTTGTAAAATACAGATGAAAATGAAAGTGGAAAAGGAGAGAGAGGAAAAAGCAGAGGATGAGAAGGATCGTAATCAGTGGATGACAGCAGATCGTGCTTACTTGGAAGTGGAAAAAGCCAAGAAACAAAGACAACATGATGCAAACATGGAAGTACAGAAAATTCAGATCCAGCAAATGGTAAATAGAAGAGCTGTACCCTGTCAGCCCCTTCAGAAAGAAGCACCCATCTAAACCCATAGTACTAGATCTCTAGTATGGGAGAGAGAGAGGAAGCTTGATGTGGGCACGATGTGTGCATTTTGTTTGCTTTTTTTTTTTACCTGCATGCACTATAGGTGCTGATGTTGGGGAGCAGCCTCCTCTCAGAGTAGTGGAACGGCAGCCTCTTCCAGGCTGACTTGCCCCATGCTGATTGGGGAAAATTACCTGGGAGGGGTGGTAATACAGAAAAGATCAACAATGAGGGATCACATCCTGTCCTGGGTCATGATGCCACTTTTTTCAACCCTGCCACTACTGCTCTCTTGTATCTTCTGAGCAGGTCACCAAAGCAGCTGGTGCTGATGCTCACTCAGCTCTTCAGTGTACCCTTTTTGGGGGGGATATGGCAGGGGAGAAAAGTGGGAAGGGATGATGTTTGACAAGTATCAATTAACATCCCTTTTCTTCATCAGGCTGAAAAGCAGGCAAAAAAACAGCAGGAAAAGCAAGCAGATTTGGACTACGATGCTCAGAGAGAAGCTGCTTTTCGTAAGGATCGAGCATTTCAGCGATAAAGACAGTGAGTAACTGAATCAGTGCCATTACTAGATATAATTTTTATTCCCCTCTCCAAGCATCTAAGGAAGGAACAAGATACAGGCTTCCTAACCCAGATAGCTGCAAGAGTAGCAGAGTGTAGATGTGCAGTATTAAAAAAAAAAAAAAAAAAATTGGGGAAGGGTGGTTGATGTAACAACATCCATGTTGCTCCTGCCAAATGTACGTGAGCCTCCAGCTTGCTCAGGGGCTGAACAAACACTTGGCACTGTGTAGGAGTGTTACAGCTTGTGTGCCCCTCAAAGCCCTGTCTGAGGACAGAGCCAAGAACTCTCCTCAGAGCCAGCACAGACCCAGGTATTGTCTTGGTTGGTAAATCCTGCTGTGGTCTGGGCTGCTGTGCTGTTTTGGACAGCAGGACACGGCTGGGTGGAGCTGACTGACTGTTAGTGTGGCCCGTAAGGGGCTTGATCTTGGGGTGAGGAAATTGCTGAGGAGAACTTAACCCCTGTGATGCACATGATTCAGAGGTGTTGCCCATAATAGCTCTAGCCTGGTGTCGGGGCTGAGTACCTATCACTGGTTGGAGCGGAACTTTAAGTTTTGTCCAAAAGGGTCCAGTTTGTGATCTCAATGTAGCGTGAACTAAAGCACAGTAAATAGGAACAATGAAGAGAGTTGTTTCAAAAGACCTAAACTAAAATGCTAGTGCTGCTGCACTATCAACTACAAGTCACACAGAGCTCTCTCCAATTACCTTAGAGTAATTGATTTTGGAAATTATATATTTTAGAAAAAAGAGACATGGCAATTAACTTGTGAAGTTGTCTCTAAATACGGTTTTTATTAGTTCACTAATGAAAAATTTATTTCCCTTCTCTCTGAGCCAGTGCTCCTTTTACTACTTCGAGCTTTTTTCAGCAAGCAGAAAGAATGGAAACTTTTAGTAAAGCCTTTTGATCACAGAAGCTGAAGCCTTGAGAAGAAGCATTGACTACAGCAGAAGTGGTGCTGATATCTGCAGAGCTTGATAATGCTCCAAATGCATCCCTAAGTGCATATCTGCACATGCTCACTATATGCGATTGGTGAGTTAAATGGGGTTTAGTCTACCTCCACAGCAGCAAGGTGGATTGCAGCCTCCTTTCCTACCACACTTCAAGAAACGTTGTTCTGCAAATTATGCATGTCTGCATTTGAAGTCTACAGCCTGTTTCCATGGAGCTTGTACCCTTTTTACTTTGAACATCTACAGAAATACCAAACTCAAGTACCAGAAAACAACTCTTCCTTCCAGTACACCTAGAATGAAGTAGGAATCCTGTCTAATTTTAAAGCACATTAGTTAAAGAGGGATTTAGTTACTCAAATTCGGCATGAAAAAAAATCCAGCATGAATCACAATGTCACTTTTATTCCATTGACTTTGAGATGCACAAGCTTTGTGTGCTTGCTTCAGATGATTAACCCTAGTTAGTAATCCTCTATAAAACTAGGCAAAAAAAAAAAAAAACAAACCACAAACTCTCAAGTGTTTTAAGAACATGAAGAAATACTTGAGGTTCTAAAATTTTCAGTGACAAAGCATTTTGGTAACACTTAATTGTCTTTTACAGTTGTCCTACATGAAAGGCAGGAATGGAAAGCTGCTTGCAGGAATAATAAGACTAAAATCAGGTTGTTTACAACACGTTGAAGAAAACAGGAAGAGAAGACAGGGAATAGTCTAAGAGAAAGCTCCTTGTGCAAGTAGAAGCAGATGAAAACTATTGAACAGACTGAGATGAAAAATTTAACATGAAAGCTGGGCTCATTCAGTCTGGAAATGAGGACACTCAGGAGTGATCTAATTAACAGCTTAGAGCTGCTTGAAGGGTAGTTTCAAATACAGTGGAGCCAAACTCTTCTCAGCAGAGTCAGGTGCTTGATATAAGAAGTTGCGACATGGGACATCAGGCTGAGTAGTCAGGAAAACCTGCTTCAGCAGGAGTATAGTGTGATGGCACTGGATCAGAATGGCCAGAGGTGGTGGAATCACCACCTGTGAAGGCTCTAAAGATGTCCCATGTAAAGCAGGAGGCTGGTGTAGCTGACCACCAGAGGTCCTTTTCAGCTACTGTTTAAAAGTGGCAACAAAATACAAGGAGATCGACTGCTGCTCATAAGAAAGGAAATTGCTGACCTGGAAAAATCTGCTAATTGAGAGGTACCTCTAATCTAAGACCTAGTATCACTACTTGTATTAGTTATTAGCTGAAGTTTTAATAGCTAGCAAATCGGAATATGCTTTGAGAAATAATTTGACTAATAAACTTTAATTATCGTTTTTGCTCAACAAAGCATCCTCTCAGATGGTGTGCTGCTTCAGGAGGCTGTAGCAGATGAGAAACATAATAGGTATTAGCTTTATTAGAAGGCAAAGACTTCAGGAATGTACGGCAACCCTCAGACACTGAAACAGAGACCTTAAATCAAACTGTTTTTTCCAAACCTGTCACCCAACACTGGAAGTAGAGCAGCAACTGAAGTTTGAACATGTGAGGAAGTTTGAAGAAGACACCTACCTGGAAACGAACTACCTCTGAAGAGAAGAGTTGGCACCTTGGCATTGTTAAGGATTGACACTCTCATGTCCCAGTACAGACTGGCTCTATGCTCCTGAAAAAGGAAAAAAAAAAAAACAAAACCCAACCAGTGAGCTTTGAAAAAAAATTTGTTGCTTCAAGAGCTAAATTCTTTCAGATGCCTGTTACTAAGATACGCCTTTCAGATATCTCTTGAATGGGGGAGTGCTGTAACTAGTCTGTAATCTTCCTTCTTGTTCTGGCAGTGCACCTTTGAGAGAAAGAAAACTCATTGTTTATAAATAGCTCTCAAAAAAAATTCCTTATGTCTGAAGGCTAGGATTTAAGAGGGATTTGAAGCGCAGGCCAGAGGTTTGACAAGACCATTTGAGATGTCTTCTTTAGAATGACCTTAAATTAATTAATAGTGAAGTTGTGCTATAGGCTTTGTTAAACTTACAATGTGTGTAGCCATTCCCTTTACGCTCCTGCACTGCCACCACTACAATCTGTTTGTTTTGGTGTATCATGCTCTTTGGCGTTAAGAGCTAGATGCCCAAGCGGACACATAAGTGAGTCAAAACCTGCGCTCTGATCTGTTAAACCAGGCTCTAGAAAGCAATCTTAAAAGCGTGGTTGTTCATAGCTGGTTGATACTGTCTTGTGTAAACCAGCATGGCACTTCCTTTTTCTGTGGGTTTTCTCATCTCCAATACATTATTCAGAGAGATGCACCATTCTGTTAGGTGTGGAAGGGTTTGAACACCAGAACTGCAGGTCGGATAAAATTCAACATTACATTTCTTGTTTAACATAATAGTAATTGCCCCTGCCCCCCTCAGATGAGTAACACCTGGTCTGACTCCAATACGTAAAGTAAAACCAGGCAAAAGTTAGAAAGCAGCAACACGTACTGGAGGAAGCAAGGAAGGACTGAGCAGATCAGAGACAGGATCAAAGGCGTGAGACTACTAAGATCTGGGAAATGCCAATCCAGCAACTGGTACAGTGGTGTAGTGGACAAGGGAGAAATGGGACTATCTTTGGTAAAGCTTAGTATTGCATTGTTGCTACTTGCAGAGTGTTTCTGCATTAGTTTCAGTTACAGCCTCTCAAGGCATATACAATTAACTGTACAGTAGTTAGTAATTATACAGTGGGACTTGAACTCTGTCTGTTTCTTCTTCAGAAATGCATCTGATGACTACAGAAGTACCTGCTAAGGACCAAGCCGCTAGCCACTGCCGCCCAACAGGTTCTGTGTGCCTGCAAAACTTACCAGTGCCCAACAGCTGAAGCGAGCTCGGGAGCAAGTCAGAAGGCATGCTCTCTGCCAGAACCTGCCTGTGCTCAGCTTCACCTCAAGAAAAAACTAACCTAGCTACAGCCACAAATTGCAACTGTACCTACCCTAGTTTATTATGGAACAAAGCAGTAGATTAACTTTCTAGGAAGTCAAGAGGTAACAACCAAAGGTAAACTATCCATTCATCTGTGCTCTACTCGAGTATTGCTAGGCCTCCAGACTTAATGAAAACCTTATGTTTTGGCTTAAAAAAAAAATAATCTTCCTGAGCAAATAATAAAATTTAATAGGCTGTTTAAAAGCATCTGTCTGTAACAGTAAGATGAATTTTGAGTGTACCTTTTATTTGTGACCATTTCTACTTACACTTACTTTGGAGAATGCAGTAGAAGATATGAATGTTACCTTGAGAAAGTTGCGTCACTGGCCGAGTCTTTAATCCTTCCTGGGAAAGAGATGTCTGCAGCAAGACTGTGTATCTCACACTCGGGTCTCTAAACTGATTGTAGGGAATGGGAAAAGCATTTTCCTGCTTTCTCCTAAGCACTCTGCTGCCAGCACAGGCAGGGTGCCCGGCTGGGATACTGGTGTGGGTGACTTTTTGATCAATACTTATTCTTTCCCTCAATTATAAACCACCTGTAAGCTGTCCTACCATTTCATTTAAGGTTACATCATCAAAGAGGTAGTTCTTCTGTAACTAGTGAAAACTATTCTGCTTCATACACACACACGCACAGAGACTGTTGTATTTAAGTACAAGATCAAAGTTTGCAGCTAGCAAAAAAAATTATTGATGAGATACTAGATCAGCCCCATTACATGGCTGCATTTTTATACATGTTAAAATATATAGATTATGAATAGACTTATTTGTCAGTATGTAGTAGAAAGCTCGGATCCTGTCTATAACTCAATGCTATCATCCAATTTAGCATGGAATAAAAATCTGACTATTCCTATCTTCAGTAAAAATGTATGGAACTTTTTAACTGAAGAGGTAGTGTCCAGACTGTTCTTCAAGTATTGGAGAGAGAGAATATATAGATAAAGAGAGGTCTTTGATAAAGCATAATATGTGTATCTCTAGGCTTTCTATTATACAGAAGGTCCTAAAAGGAAGGATACATATTTTTGTCAATCAAACAAGCAATGAGTCTACTATGCCCCTAAAAAGTGTGTCCAAAAATACTTTATTTGCTTCAATAAATCAACAATAAATCAACAATTCCAGGAAAGGTAGCTAAAGGACTGCTGCTTTTATGTTTACATTCATCTAAAATTCACTTGCCAGACTGACACTATTACAAATTAGACATGGTTAGGGAATTACTGCAAGTTCTTCAGGGCATCTAACAAAGACCACCCAAAAAAAATTCTGTAGTGTGGGATTTCCAGTAACAAGTGAGAAGTTTCAGGTTAAAATTTTAACAACCGCATAGAGCAAAAAATGTAACTGTAGCCTTTTTTCTTTGTTTTCTTAAAAAAAAACCAAAACCCAAACCACAACCAAACCAAAATCAAAACAAGTGAAATACTATGGCTTCATCAAAGAATTAGCAGACAGCAACACATCTTTTACAGGCAACAGTGTTTATACAACCTTACGTTATATGCACCCACCCTCAGCAAGAATGTGCTTCCAAACTGATGGCAGTACCCAGAAAATCCAACATCGAAGAATGGTAAAGTTCTGATAAAGTTTGGAAAGCTTCTGCCAATATTAAATCTACCATTCCATGTATATGTAGGCTCTATGGTGTTAGTAAAACGTCAGTATTTATTATCAATACAACAGAGAACACATGTCTAACTTTTGGAAAATCTTTCAAGTCTATACATACACCTAAACATATTCTTACAAAGTTAGTCCAGTACTCTCTGCCCTCATTTTACCTTGAGTCTTCAGGTTCAAAAAATTCTCTGGAGTAAGGCCGGTTCTGAGGTCCTGACAGAAAAAGCTGTCCGCTAAACGTATTACTTTTTTCCCCATTCACAAGGGAACGCCACAAGCATTGTTTTGATTACCTCAGGTACACACAAGTATTGCTTTCAAGTATGCTTCCAGGTCAGTTCTCCAAGCCAAAAGCCAACAACCCATCACACAGCTGCCAAAGATGGCACTGGGCTACAGTGTGACTCCCGCACAGGGCCACTACTGTGAAGCTGGAACAGGAAAGCTGTGCCTTTGAGGGAAGAAACGGTTCCAGGACAGCAAGAGCAGCAGTCAGTGCCTCGCAAGGCAGCAAGAGCTCACTGGGCTTGGGAACACCTTGCTGTCCATGGGACCATGCTTCAGTCCCATGGAATTTTTATCAGCATTCTCAGATCCCAGTTTGATAAAGTAAAGTACCAATCTGGCAAATCCTCCCTCTCACAAAACCACAATTGTTTTTGTTTAAACTGAAACACAACAATTTACTGTCAAATACCATACAGCTGAGGCATGCACTCACCAAGAGATCAAGCGTATCCCATGTGTGCAATTAAAAGTAACCAACTTCTTACAAAGAACATTTAAAACAGGAAAATTAGCTTTGTGCCACCAACTCAGATTAATTTTAACGTTATGGAAGACTTAAGAGCTCATTTTAATCTGTACAAAATTTTCTGAACCATAACAAAGAAAAAAATCCGTATGAAAGGGTATACAAGTGCATCTTTTGAAATAACGTTACACACAACTGCAACTGGATATAATCTG
>JAOXNO010000078.1:37802586-37831060 GCA_028565335.1 Limnodromus scolopaceus
TGTGCAATTAAAAGTAACCAACTTCTTACAAAGAACATTTAAAACAGGAAAATTAGCTTTGTGCCACCAACTCAGATGAAAAAATCCGTATGAAAGGGTATACAAGTGCATCTTTTGAAATAACGTTACACACAACTGCAACTGGATATAATCTGCATTTTGAGATTTTAAATTAAAGACTCTGTAACATTTTTTTTAACAATTCCTATGGATTGCCTTATTGCTGACTGTTTGCATTTTTTCTCCCCCTCTTCTAAAGCAGAGTCGATGTAGCTGAGGTTTGGTTTTGCTTGTTTGCGTGCCTATATGAGCTTCAGTGGTACCGGCAAGAATACGCTCAGTATTGCAAACATTCAGTGAGTTTGCTTGTGTCAGGTCCATAAAAAGTAGTAAAAGAACATTGCAAACAGTTTTTAAATGAAACTGAAGCACATGGCATGCACAGCACAGTATAAATGCACTGAAGAAGCCTTTGTCCAGGCAGTCATACAATTCTCTTAAGCTGAACTTCCTACCTTTTTCGTACTACAGTCCCACAAAACAGGACTACAAGCGCTCCAAAGTCGTAATACAGAGTTCGGAGTGGCCTCACTCAGAACAAGTGTGCAGGTCACTCCTACAAGCTCTCTTAACAGCTGTATCATCCACCCACATGTGGGCTTGGGAAGCATTTTTTTACACATTCCGCATAGAATGCAAAATTCATATTACAACATAGGAAAAATAAAGTTGATAGCCAAAGCAGCTCCACTAACTATTCTATTAAAAAGTAACACAACACTTACAGTTTTCTTCCCTTAAAAAGGTTACTTATGTTGTTCACAATCCTGTATTTTCTTTTGCTTTCAAGACACAACTGTTTGTTTTCCTTTAGAATATAACTGTCTGGATCACAAAGTCAAGCCAAGTTTCAGCAATTCTGCTCCTCTGCCGTAGACACACACTGATCACTGGGTTATAGAGCAAAAATAGTGACAAACTTGTAACAAAGACAGTAAGAACAAGTTACATCATACACTCAAAAGATCTGCCAAAAAAATCAACTATTAAAACATCGTTTCACTTTGACACAACTTTACATTAATGCTTGTCACTTCTCTTCAGGAATGTCACGATTTGCCAGCCTTTGGTGTTAATAGTTTGGAGGACTGAAAGAAGCGTTGGGGTTTGTACCAAATCTATCCTCCTCTCAGCCCAGTGCTCCGTTACCAGGTAACCCTTCGGTGATGGCCCATCTGCGAGCCCTCCTGCAGCAACACAAGCCAACCTCCTTCTCTTGCATATGAAGGTATGGTGGTGAGAAAGGTCTTAGAGAGGAGAGGAAAACAGAAAAGGGAAGGAATTGGTTTGAGGAAGACACACACATAGTAGAGAATGAGGAGGAATTCATAGCGCAGTCTTTAAAACGAGGGGATGCAAGGAGGAAAGCAAATTTTTATTTTTAAAAAGCCCTAAGACCCTGTCTTAAAACATTACTTGAAATTCTGCTTCAACTACCCCAAAAACCAGTACAGGAGAACTGCAATAGTTTTCTCATAAACTGCTAAGAAGCAGCAAGAGCAGAAAGGATTTCCTGGTTCCTTATTCTGACACCCACTGTGAATTCTGGGAATCTGTTTCATCTCTCTGCATCCACTAATTAGCAACTGAGGCAGGGTAGGCTGAAGCATCCAAGCTGGATTTTCTGCAGTAGACAAACATCAAAACATGGAACAGAAAAAGGAGGTTACAAGGAAAAAAATTACACTGATCAACACTTCAAAAAAATTTTTTTAGGACGAAGAATTAACTCCCAAACACAGATGACTGCCCTATGGCATGAATGAATTCTACTGTTGGCAATGGCAGAAGTACAAACAGTGAAGATTTACTTAAATTAATTAACTTTGTGATTACCAAAAAAAAAAAAAAAGCCCCATAATTTTCCTCCATGAATTAATTTCCTTAGGATTTATACCTACTGAAATAATGACGTAGCAACACTGGAGTGATGGACACTTTGCAACATTCTCCTAGCTTTAAGATGACATGTTGTACACTTGCAGCTTTCTTCTTCACACATGAAACAAGCGTCTTCACTGGCGCTTATTTGCCATTATTTGCACTAAACTAAGTTCATTGGGTAAAAAATAAATGCGGCACAGAAGTTACCTTCCTAGCTGCCAACACACAAGAATACATAAACCAATGAAATACTTAAAACACAGCACACTGTATTACACATGTAATTCGGTTTTCATTTCAAGTTTATTAAAACTTTAGCAGTACAAATGATCCAGGTTTTAGATTATCAAAAGACCAAACTGAAGTCCACATCTTAAAAAAAGGCGTTCCCCAAAATGTCTCTAAAACTTTGAGACAATGGAAACATTAAGTCCACAAACTCATCCATGCCTGTCGTCATCTGTCCCAGGACTTGTTTCATGATCAGACTTTTTATCTTTACTAGGGGCATGATCTCTTTCCTGACTCTTTGATTTTTGGTTTATTTCTTTTTCTGCTGAGGATCTGGTCTTTTCCTTTTCTTTACTGCTGCGTGAATATGATTTTTTCGATTCTCTCTCTTTGCTACTTGTTCTCTTTTTTGAGTCTGGACTTTTATCCTGATCTCTACTAGACTTCTTCTCTTTACTGGATTCAGGACTGCTACTTTCACGGCTTTTTGAACGCCTCTTCCTTTGGCTTTCAGTATCATTCCTCTTATATGAGCTTCTACTTTCTCTATTTGAATACCTCTCTCTGTTTCTGCTTTGACTCTCCTCCCTCTCTGAGCTCCTTGATTCTCTCCTCCTCCTATTTTCTCTTCCTCTGTATTTATCTGGTGTACCTCTCCTTTCTCTGCTTCTTGATCTTCCTCTTCTTCTTGTTTCTCTATCTCTATTCCTCGAATAGTCTTTACTTCTACTGCGATCTCTGTCTCTGCTTCTTGATCTTCCTCTCCTGCCCCTATCTCGGCTTTTGCTTCGATCCCTTGTCCTACTGCTGGAACTATGTTTGCCTCTAGCATGATCACGCTCTTTGCTTCTTGATTTACGCTTCTCCCTGTCCTTACTCTTCCTATGGTCTTGTTCATTACTTCTCGAGCCTGCCCTTTTACTTCTCTCCTTGCTCCTGCTTCTTTCTTTATCTCTCCCTCTAGAATCATAGCGCTTTTCTTTTTCTCTACCCTTCTCATGGTCTCTCTCCTTGCTTCTTGATCTGACTCTCTTTTCATCATGTCTACTGTGCTTAGAGTCTCTTTCTTTACTTTTTGATTTCTCTCGGCTTTTACTATGGCTTCTAGATTTAGCTCTTCTCTTGGCCTTGCTTTTGTTATGCTTGTCATCTTTTTCTGAATTCCTTCTTGTCTCCCTGTCTTTACTGCTGGATTTGTGATCTTTTTTCTTCTCCTTTTCCCCTCTTCTGCTTGGGCTTTCAGAAACTTGTCTGTGGTCTGATATTTTTCTCTCTTTTCCTCTTCCTGGGCTTTTTTGATTATCTTTCTTGTTTTCATTTACTTCACTCCTTGGAGAGACAAAGATACAATTTTTTAATATTTTGAATCCCCTCCACTCTGAAAAAATAAGTCACAAGTGAGATAGCTTCATAACTGAAACTTAAATCACAGTAGGTCACCTATATTAGTAACTATATATTTACAGTGGCATGATTAAAATCAGATACAGTTAAGTAATGGGATAACCAAGTCAGCACCCTGTTTTTTTGGAAGTAACTGTAATTGAGTATTTAAGACAACAGGTATTACTTTTAATATATAAAAAAAAAAAATAAAAAAAAAAATCAATGCATTTACTCCGGAAAGAAATAATCTTACTTGTCCCCTTTTATCCATCTTTCTCCACTGGACACTCGCATTCTTTGAGCTCTTTGCATTTCTTGCCTCCAATGTGGAGGAGTTTCACTGCGTCGAAATCGATCTCTTGACCTGGATCTGGAAGGGGTCCGATAACGCTTGAAGGGTAAAAAGAGAAAACTGGGTTTAAGGTTGAATTTCCCATGCTGTGATAGCCAAGCAAAATTTTTACCCCTGGTGGTTGATTCTACATAGTATTTAACATGACACTTTACATGTATATACTAAGTTTACATTGACAAGTTAACTTACTGAAAAATCTACTTGACATTCAGCTAAAGCAGGATCTGATCAAAATAAAGCAGGTGTGATAAAATAAGTACTTTTAAGGTAACTTTGATTTCAGGATTTTTTTGTACTCTGCTGAGAGGTCTTCTCCTGTTGCAACTTACTTTTCTAAAAACGAAAATTCTTCTTAGCTTTGACAAGCAACAAGAAAACAATACTTCACACTTTTCTTTAAGGTTTTTTACTAAAAGTTTGAAGGAGAGAGACGTATGTTACTATAAACATATGTGACAAGCAGCACACAGCATATGGCTTCACAAAATCAGAAGAACCAATCTGAGAGCTTCCCCTGTCAAGAAGGGGAGAAGTCTTCCCCACATTTCTGGCACTGACGTTGTACTGGCTTTGGTGTTCACTAGAACCCTTTTTGAGCTAATTCCATTCATTAATTCACAGAATACTAGAGTAACACAAAGAAAGCATTTTTTGTTTTCTCTCCCCCTTCTCCATCAAATAAACTCATTACGCAAACAGGAAATTAATTTATTTTTCCTTGTCCTCCTTAAAACCTCAGTCCCCAAATCAATTATGATGCACCATAAATCTGGCCTTTTTTTTGTTTGTTTTTAAATCAACCATCCTAATGAAAGTGGTTAGTAACACCAGCAGTAAGACTAAGACTGTGCTATCATCTTCATTATTTTGGAAAACAAATTGTAAGTATTTACCCTTGGTCCTCTTCCTTTTATTTTCCTTCCAGATCTGGTCACTAGCAGCCTCCTCTGGTACGTTGACTGTGAATTCGATAGATTACTAAAAATAATTTTTAAAAAGTGATATTGGTTATAACATCAAAGAAAGAAGGAAAGACAAAATAAAACCAATTTTAAAACTGCTTCAGAAATTAAACTAAATGAAAACATTCATTTAATTTTATTTTGTATTGTCAGTACAGACAGTAAAAACCACACAGTAAAAACTTCCGATTTTGTGATCACAAAATATTTTACAAGATTTTCAGGTTTTTCCATTTTTGAAAGAAGAATAAATTATAGATTCAGATTGGACAGTTACAATAAATTCTAAATGAAATTGCACTGTGTTCTACTTTCTTTCTCTTGAATCAGTCATTTTAAATTTTTCACTCACTAAAAGCATTTTCAAAGACTAAGCCTTTGTTCTAGGACAAAGACAACAGTTAACAAGAAACCGAAAAATCCATTTTTCATCCAGCAGCACTCACAACATGGAACTGTTTAACAGGGAAAGGACTCAACAACAGAGTCCTAAAACAATAACATGACCATACCACTGTCAGCGTGTAGTCAGAGTCAAACCAGATATATTACCTTTCTCTTTCCTTTTCTCTGCTTTTCCTCTCTTTTTCTTTCTCATCTACTTTAGGAGGACTTTTCCTCATCAGGAACCGGTTTTCAGGTACGGGAGGAATTTCTTCAGGACGGACAGTAGATAAAGGCTGTGCTTCAGGGTTTTCATCTTCGCTTTCACTAGATGAGCTTTATTTTTGTATAAAAAATATTTATATTTACAGTGAGTTACTTGGATGAGGGAAGACCTTTCAAACTATTTAAGTAATTCAGAAATTCTCTTAATACAATACACGATACCACAAGAAACTCAGGAAACAGAGCTATTTCAAAAGTAAGTTTTTTTCACCTCTGTGATGCCTTTGCAAAATGTACAACTGCAGTAGATTTCTGACCAGAATTTCTTATCTGTGAATTCCAATGGTGCAACACAGAACACACATTTACTCTCTATTTAGATACAGCTTTTTTTTTTTTAAATTATTTCTATCAGAGGAGTCAAATTCAGATTTTACACTAGCGTATCTAACTGGCTACAAACTACTGTAATTCCAAAGAGATGGTTTTGACAAACTTGCGTGAAATGGGCTTAGTCCCATAGAAAGAATGCTTAGGCAGCATTGCCCTAAGTGAACATTCCTTACATTTTGCTGCTAGCTTAGAAAAATGTGACTTGCACTGACACAACTAGTGTCTCACATTGAGCTATAAGCAAAACTATTAGATTAGAAGTAACATTTTCAGAAGCAAGAGTATCTTCTGAGTTTTATTATCTTCCAGTGAAACTGCAAGACTTTTGGCATACTGGACAGAAATAACATTAAGCATGTTAATTTCTTAATGTTTTGTTTAGCTTTGCTTTTATTCCTGTGTACTACATTCTCATAAATCCCACTGCATATAATTTAAGTTGAATTGCACAGTTAATTCCAGGAAACAAGCTACCGCCACCCCTTTCAAACCAAGCACTCCAGCAACTTTTCAAGCCAAATATACCTAAGGCTTAGTCCATTCCTTCACTCCTTTACAAGCTGCAGCACACATGTGCACGGGGACACTGTCCTTTGCCATCATATCAGAAAAATTTAAGATTGTATATAGAAACTGATTGTCTCCCAGATTTCAAAATACCTATTTTAGTAGTTACAGAATACTACTCTGTAGCTGTAGGACAAGGAAATGGTACTGTATGTTGTACACATAACAAAAGAAATCTCAAACCTGACCTTTTCTTGCTTTTCTTTCTCTTTTTCTTTTCCTTCTTATGTTTCTTGGAATTTTTCTTGTGTTTCTTTTTTCGCTTTTTAGATTTCTCTTCTGAAGCACTCTCAGAATCCGATGATGAATCAGAAGATGATTCTGAATCACTTGAACTTTCCGAGTCACTGGATGAGGAAGACGACTTATGTCTTTTCTTTTCTTCTTTCTTGGCTTTAAGTGAGAATAGCAAAGCCACATTTCAATATCAACCATTTCTAAATAAACCTCAAATAGATCAACTTATCTAGTACCTGTTTGAGCTTCTTATAACTGTGTCATGAGATTACTTCAACAAAATACTTAAGACCAAATTGGAATTTTGGAAAAAACACTGTTTCTCTGAAGTACAATAAAGAAAAAAAAATATATAAATATGTAAGAGATTTCCAACATTTGGTATTTACAAAGCTCTAAAATATTAAATTTATACTGTCAAAAACCTGTAGAACCGTGTAAGTTTTCAGACAATGTTTCATAAAACATAAGCTACACATGAAGAATTACTTAAAAATTATTTAGAAAGTGTTTATAAAAAAAAAAAATATAAAGTCCTTTGGCTTCAGATTTAACCTGACTTCAGTTTAGTCTGTGTTCTATTTTATATGATTACTCCTTGAATTTAGCTTAACCTTCCTGCTAAGTAAAACCATGCTCAGAGAACAGTCCCAATCCTCCAGTTCATTGTGTGTTGTTTGGGTTTTTGTTTTGCTTGGTTTGTTTGTTTGGAATTTTTTTTTTTTAACACAAAGATACAAATAACTATCTAACCATCTAGTATGAAAAGGGACCCTGCTAAAGAGCAGACTAGTCCTTAATTACACATTTCACAATTTCTTGTGTGGTGGTAGGAGCTGCATATCAGCCCTTAACTGGCAATCTGATAGTAGTCTGACAGGAAATAACCCAAGAACAAACACACCTTTTTTATGTCCTTTGACTGATCTGAGGCCTATTTGAACTATAAAAAGCAATGTAACTATTATTTCAGAGCCACACTAATTTGAAAAAAAAAACCTCAACCAAACAATAAAAAACGTACTATAAAAACTTCAGAAAAGAAAGTCTAGACTTCTGAGTTATGACGCTTCAGGTAAATCAGTTAAATGGTACAAATACTTTTCAAACGTGTTATGAAATTCCTACCAGGTTATTGTCCAGAAAATGAAAAGCTCTATCTAGAAAATCAGGAAGAGCACACTGGTTGTCTTTGGACTGCTGTAGTTGACTTCTCTAGCATCAAAAATTATTTTACTTTGCCACTGCAAATTGCAAAGATAGTCCATCATTCACTACACAACATACTACAGCCACAGACAGAGGAAACGGAACCTCTGCCACTAAACAGAAGAAAAATGTACCAACAATAAATACTGGTATTCAAACTCCCTGTTTCCCCATCACAGCAAACAATCCATATTTTAGGGGAACACCTGTTAAGACCTTAGAATGGGCTTCCGATCAGAGACAGAAATTAATTTTTAAATTGCATATGAATCCTAGCTGAAAGTATTAGCCAATTTTGCAAAGCTTTTAATAGCCTGCTCTATCCAAAGAATTCATGGTTTACAGATATATTATCCAACCTACATCAACAACAAGTTTAAATGCAACCTCCCATCCCCTGCTCTTCTTCTGCACAAAACAAGTAAGGGAAAACATTAGCTACCAAAGCCAGGATTATGACTGCTCAGCCTGTCCTCTTAGTATTACCTTTTGCTCTGTATATAGTTATTGAATGTAAAAGAGTGAAATCTCAAATAGATGCAGTTGTCCTATTTTACTGCTGTTGATCCATCTTCTCATGTACCGTGTCTTGCCCAGAACACCTTCTGGCTGTACACTGCCATGTGCTGATGTTCTAGATTTATCAACAGCCTTCAGTACTGTTCCAGTGTTTTCATGACAATATCCATAATAAGGTAGTATTGTTCTTTATCTTCAGTAAAGCATGAGCTGCTGGCGTTACAGCATCTATGTAAGCCAACACCTCTCTTGTAGCAATCCAGCATCCTACTCTGCCAGGGCTCCCATTCAGAATGCAGGGATATATACATAGTGGTGAAAGATTTCCTCCTCATAGTCATGCATAACATTTGCTTCCAAAAGGAACTGGCTGAGATAAAACGAGATCTGGATGACAGCATGCTAGCTGAGGCTTAATTCAGGTAACGGTGCAGCAGACACATGGTGCAGAAAAATCTCAGCAGAAACAACTAATTGTGGCATCTTGGCCTCTCTTTTTGTGGTCATACTCTTTATGGATCCCTTTCTTTTTTTTTCCCTTCTGACATTACTGAATCCCCACACAGGAACAGTGGATAAAATTTACTCCCATTGCAGTAAATTGCATTAATTTTTCAGATTAGCATCACAGACACAAGTCATTCCTGTATGACTTCTAAAGTGACTTTTTTCATGGTGTTTTCTATGTGTTATTCACAATCCTCATTTGATACAGACTAACAAAAGCCTGACAACCAACTAAAACACATCCTCTGTATTTCCTGTTTATTCCTGGGTGCAGTATAAAATAGCAAGTTGTCACACCCATTTAGGACAGCGCGCTGACTGAAATCAGCTGGTTCTCAACAAATGTTTTCAGAGCTTCTTGAAAAATGCTTCCAAAAGACAGATCTCATTTTTTTTTACTTCTCTTGTTGGTCCAGACCAAGACAGCAGGTATCTTTTCTAAAACTTTTGCTCAATGTCATTATTAAAGCACTGTGTTTAATAAAAAGTCTCTGTAATATTTTAGATCAGTTTTAGATGGTATAAATACATATACATTCACTGACTGTAAAAAGTATGTATTTATAAAAGAAAACTTAACAGTTTCCAAAGTAATTTCAATCAAAGGAGCCTGGTGTCATATAGGCCTGGTGACACCCAATCAAAAAGAGGAATCTCACTTGAGCTCTAAATACCACAAACACAAAAAGCAATTAAAAAGTTAACTAATTTCTAAGTCCCAAGACACTTTCAAATACTTCTTATGTATTCGATGCTTCAGCTTTTGGCCCATTCAAAAAAACACTATATTGCACTGCACCGTTTCCTACATGCCTTCAGGCAAAACATGTCTCCAAGCTCAATTTCAGAAACGTCTGAATAAGGCATCTATAAATGCAGTTATTTGCTGTATTTTCTCCCTCCTGCATCTGATTTAAGTGTGCCAAAAACCATTTGTGACAGTTTTAACTGCATTCTTGTATGAAGTTCAGGTATGTTATAGTTACTACTTTAAAACGAGTAAGTAATAGATAGAAATGGAGGCGAGCTAGGAAGCAACTACCTCAAGAAACACAATGTGATTCCTAATATGCAGCAAATGGCAGATGTAGTTGGGAAATCATGTGATGGAGTGAAATTATGAGGGGAAGAAAAAGAAAAAAAAACAAAACCACAAGACATCAAACCAACCGACTATTTAGAGAACCATGTACACAGCAAAGGCAGAATATCTGGCAAGAGGTTTTGGATATACTTTCTGGTGATGTCTAACTCTCTCTGTCCAGCAGCAAATGCTACTTTGAATACTGAATCAACGGGTGCTGGCTAATTACAGACCACAACAACAAATGAAACCAAGCCTGCAGCATGAAGGTCAGCAAGACAGAAACAGGCTTCTATTTACAGTCCAACTGCTCCAGCTCATTACCTTCAGGATCAGGTTTCAACTTATGACCACATCTGAAGTAGATACATCACTTCCTACTCCATTCACTGTGACCTATAATATTTGCCAGACTTCATGAACTCCCATGATCACGCTGCCATGGCACAGCCAAGCACCCTCAGCTTGTTATGGACTGTATCAAGTCTTACCGTCAGTCCCATGGTTTCAGGCTCCTGGACTTGAAATGAAGAAATAATCTGGACAGAAAGCAGTTGGGTTCAAGCACTAAAGTCAGAACAGATGATCTCATCTTGTAAATTCACAGCAGTGACACTCAAATAATTACTTTATATCAGGTCCAATGACCTCTGTTGGACTGCAGCAGTCTCCAAAAAGACAGTGGCTTTACTTCAGGACATTTAGATAGATATTTTCCCCAATAATTTTTTCCAGTGTTTAATCACCCTGCTGTTCAGAGTATCAGGTCTTTTTTACTATTTTGCATGCATCTTGCTTCAATTATTTGCCATGGGTTCCTATTACATCTTTCACTGCTTGATTAAGGACTCACTGTTTTTTACAATGAAAATTATACACAGTAATCCAGTCCTCAGATATGTGCATTAGGGAATGCTGCTGTGCTTGACTTTTGCTGATCAGATAACATTGTTACTGTGAGGAGTCCTGTATCACAAATGCCTCTGGACAGATGTTTTTGTGGAGAAGCAACCTACCAACCAACTGTAAAACAGCAGAGGAAGAGGGAAAGAAGAAAAAAAAAAAAAAAAGGAGGAAAAAAGAGTCTGGAAAAGAAAAGTTTGAAACAGCTGTTCATAGCAAACAGCTTGGGGAAAGGGGGCTGACAATGATATGTAACAAGCTTGCAGAAGAAATTAGTACTCTAGGGACTGAATGGGTAAGAAAAGAGGAAAAGGAGGAGACACAAATCACAAGTCCAGGTAAGACGTGACTTAACAAAATCACCACTTTCTGAGACTGCTCTTATTCCATAGCTATTTCATGTCTCCTAAATGTGTAACTTTGTACTCTGCATCACTGCTTGATTATTTGTACTTATAATTTTTTTAACGGAAATTGTACTGATAGAATGACCTAATTACAATGTTGCTCTTTGATGAATTATGAAGGCAGCCATAATCTGCCTTAATTGCAGAAGGCACACTTTTATCAGCACTGATTCTACAGGGACATCTATAACATCAACGAAGATCCTGAATCAAGCCTACCACTGCTGTGTGCAGAATCCCCTAGAAATAAACTTTTCATGAGAAACCTTTATTAGAGGCTCTTGTTAAAAACTGCCCAAAGCACATAGCCGTTTAATTTTTTTGGTTGGTTTTGAATCAGGATGTCAGTGTCTTACATTCTCGAAAATCTATTTATATCTCAGATACAAAGTCATGATCTCAAACAACGCAGCCACCCTTGTTTGACTAGACCTCCTTTTGCAAAACTTTGTCAATTGGTATCAAACTCCCATTTGCCTTTAAAAAAGTCTCTCTGGCCCACTTGGCCAGAGATACTCTTCCTTTATAATTTAGCTGCTCTTGTTCATTTTCACTAACTCCTCCAAGTTTAAGGAATAAACAGAAAAGAAAAAAAAACACCCAAAGGCAAAGATGACAAACATTCCACTTTTCTAGGTGATCATCCTCTCAAATTCCAGGTGAAAGCTTCTGATCTAGGCCTCTGCAATATTGTAATTGTGATCACTGCATCGTTCAGCTCACATAGTGTCCAGTAAGTTAGCTCAGTCAAGTCATCATCCACTCACGCTTAAATAAATCCAATTCTTTTATACAAAGAGACAGATTTGCTTCCTTCATAAAGCACTTCATCTGGATATTCACCATGATAACCCAAGAATCTGATAACCTTCCCTCAACTTTAACCTAAGAGGAAAATGTTCATACCAAACATGTAATTTCTGCAGTGATTCCTTCTGCTAGTGCCATCCTGGCTTCCCTGCTGAACCCAAGAAGAATCAGTTCTATTTTCATTCCATAAAGACTTTTCCAAGTCCTAACTTTGTGTTGCCTGCCAGACAAGCTCATGCAATAAATATTTTAGTTTAAGCCTCCCTTGCTATCATCATGTACTCTCCCACTGAATTCGCCATTATAATTCCCTCACTGGCAACCTCATTGCTTTGTCTTAACAGCAAATTCTTAGAAGCAGTGTCTTCTGGTAACTGCCTCTCATTTCAAAGCATCAGTTCCCTTTTGCGTCCCACAGTAATGTGCTACAAACAGTTCCACCGTTAGATGACTTGCTGTTGATGATCTTCCATGACACTGCTCACCCCCCAGAAACTGCTCGTCCTATCTGGATTCCCTGGCCTCTTCCATATATTGACAGGTCCAAGGGCCTCTCCTGCTCCACTTCTCAGCTTTGGATGGCAGCTTGGCAAATTTCCTTCTGCTGATGACAAACTGTTCCTCCCTGTCTCCACTGCCTCAGGTCAGCATAGCTCATCAGTGGTTCCATGCTGTGCTTTCAGCAAACAGTTCCAGCCATACTATCATCTCTCACAGTAGTGGCAGATTTCCCATTGCGGACCGGTCCTACAGACGGCCTTTCCCTTTCAATGGCAGGATTCTCCACTCACCACCATCTCCGTCACGGTCCTTCAGGCAGCACCTTCATCATGCTGGCTCTGCATTAGTGCCCATTAAGGGCCTACATCTCCCAGCACTCAGCTCTGCCCTCCACCTGCCCGATCCTTGTGCCTAAGGCCTCCTGTTCTGCAAACTCTCCTGCTGCCCACCACTATCTAGTACTGTGCCTTATAGTCAGGTGAGTGGGCTACCCATCGCGCTGGCACCAATTTCCCTCCGTGGCACAGCAGAACAGCTACAGGAAGCAGTCTCCAGGATCCCAGCAATACTGAGGCAAAGAGATACAAGGACACAGACAAATGGGTAGGACCAATCAGTCAGATCTTTCCAGAAGCCTGTTCTCTTTTAGGAGATGTTAAAGGAAAAAAACATTTTGCATTTATTTTATTGACTCTTTTGATGACAAGTACATTAAAGCCCTGCCTAATGGCTTTAAGTCATCAGACTGCTCACTGCCAAAATTTTCATTTAGTCATTCAATTTCAAGTGTTCTAGACTGGACTAAAAAAAGTGTGGCAAACCAAGGAAGACATATATACCGAGGAAGTGTATCGCCCACTAGCTTCACCCATTCTGTATTATTTTATTTTCCAATCTACGTCGCCTGTGCATTTTCTAACAGTTACCACACTCCTGAGTACTGTCCAGAAATACAAAATTATGTCCTAACGCACAGGGTGACTTATGAGTTAATCTAAGAAGTTCTAGAACCTTTGAGAAGTCAGTAGCCATAAGATAACTTTGCTTAGAATTCTGACGTATTGAAGACATCACTTCAGACTCCAAAGTCATGCTGCTAGACATCAAAACAGGTGAACACAGAACTGCATCAAAAAGGAGAGGAAAAACTAAGAAGCTCAAGTTTTAATGCCTGTATTTTCCTTAGTACAAAGAAACAATTATTCTTGTCTTGTGCTTCAATATCCTTAGTGCAAGCCTTCACAGTATGTGTCAGCAGAAGATGCCACAAATGAAAAAGCATAATGATCCCTATCATAGCTCCTACCAAACATGCATCCTGGGCTTCCTCTAATGAGATTTTCCAGAGCCACAGCAACATCTTAGATTGAGCCTTATTTTGTCAGACAAGCAGAATCCAATCTCTTCAGCTCTGGGATGACAGAGCAGAGCACCCCTTCCAGAAAGGCAGGCAGGTTCTGTCATGTTCCTGTTGAAGAATATACTTCATAGTAACTTAAAAAGGATATCTGCTAAAGAACAATTCCAAGCTTTTCTACTCCTAAGTGCCTGTTCTGAAGATTTAGCTGAAAGAATCATGAAGTAAGTTCAATACCTGCAAAGAAAGCAGCTATTATCAAATCAAGTCAGACTTCCATCAATCTTTTTAACATAGCACCCTAGTTTCTATGGGACAAGTACTTGCCAGCTTTGTAGTAAAATATAGCTAGTGTAAGGGAATCCAAGACAGGAGAAGCTTTGAAGACAGCATATACAAACTTTCTTTCATGTCTTATGCATCAACACCTTTTAAGTTTTTTAGAAGACAAACACTACTGCAATGTTATTTACCTTTTCACCAATTGCCCCTCTGTCCATCACAAGTAAGTTTTAAAATATTTTTATATGCAACCAACAGGGAAGAAAATGAGAAAAATTACCTCATAGTCTGCATCTATGAAAATGTACAGTTCAACTTTACCTTTGGATTTTGGAATTAACTCTCCACAACTCAGTATGCGTACTTCAGCATATGGTTTACTAGATGCATCTGTTTTCTGGTTTTCTATTTCTCTCACAACTTCCTGACCTGAGATGACTTGTCCAAAAACAACATGATGCCTGTAAAATTTAAACAAAAGTAAGAATTCTTAGTACTTAATTTTCTCAAGGCACTTCCCAAACAAACATAAGGAGATAAGAGACACTTACCCATCTAAGTGAGGTGTAGGTTTAGTTGTTCTGTCGTTTCCAGATTTTAATTTAAAGAAAAAAACAAAGTCAGTATTAGTGGAAAGCAGTCAGCACTTGAAGCACGTCATATACATGTATGAAGGTGAAAGTTATTTTGAGTGAACTAATAAAACTGAACAAGACTAATATATATTATTCTAAGTTTGCATGCAGTTAAAAGTATTTAATGTTTTATTCATTACACTACTATCCTGGTTTGAGGTAAAACTGAACCAATTTTCTGTTCAGTAATTTTACTTTTCAGTTGTGCCTCTTCTACCCTTCAGCATCCAGCCAAGTACCTGTAAGCACAGCTCCTCCTGGTGTCCAAATCACGACAACTACCTATTCAATTAATTACTTTGATAATCACATTTTACTAAACACACAAAAGTGCACATAAATTTTTAGACAGCATCCTCACATACGATACAATAAGTATTCTGTTTATTAAATCATATAACTACTATCAGGAACAGATATAAAAGTTAAGGTAACTGTCTTAGAGCAGGAAAACTGCAAATAACCTTCCATACATTAGAAAATAATCAGAAATCGAAGGAAGAAAAAAAATACCTGTATGTACAGATTACTTCACAGAGAAGTAGAACTCTCAGCTTTCCTCTACATTAGCATTACTAAGGCATACAGATGTCAGCCACAGCAGAAGTAAAAAAACGTGGATAATTACAGTAATGATCAGCCAAAAATACCAAAATAAGGGTATAACGGTAAGTGGCATCCACAACCCACCATGTTATTAAGGTCATGAAACACCGGTAAGTGATGTATTTCAGTCAAGTTCTCTGTAGATAAATTAGATTTAAGAAGAGTCTACTGCAATTTATTTTAAGAATTTAAGTTTTAACTGCAAATGAGACTACACTGGAAAGTTATTTTGTGACAAAAAAACCCCAACCAACCCTCTACTACCTGTGAGATGCCCCAGAGCTGTTTTGCTTCCTTCCAAACAACACTTACTAGAAGAAAGTGATGAGCCCAACAAGGAACTAGCAGGTTTGCTGTACTGCCCAAGTTAAAACACAGCTACTGAAAACTATCAAAAGCTCTTCTGCACAGGCAATAAGCACTAAACACAAAAGTGATAAAAATAGTCAGGCTGCCTAAACAGCTGTCATGGTTTGGGCTGGGCCAGCCAGCACGTTAGAAAAATGGCTACTTTGTGAAAAAACATCAACTTTGGGTCTGCACAGGAGCTAGTCTTCAATATTTAAAAGGATTACTTTTACAGCTTACAAATAGCAAACACCACACCCATTCCAGGAGAGCACAATACTTACATAAAGAACTGCGAACCATTTGTATCTTTCCCTCGGTTGGCCATTGAGAGGAGAAATTCTTTGTTGTGCTTTACAGCAAAGCTTTCATCTAAAAAAAGTGTTTCCAATTACTTAGGTAAATGCTATAATCTAAGTAAACTCATCCTTATTAAATAAATATGCTAGTCACTTCAATAAAAGGTTGTATTAAAAATAGATTCAAGAAAATAACTACATTTTATATATATTATTCCTTCCATTCTACATAATGCAATTTAACAAGGAGAAATATGAATTAGTGGTTTATAGGCTGAGAAAAGATTGAAAAATTGAGTACTGTTGTTCAAGAGATTTGCTTCCTACCAACATGAGCACAGACCTCATCATTTTAAGTTGTTCTGCACATACTGATCATTGCCTCTTTGGAGCAGGAGTTTTTTAGCTGTGCACTAACTATTAAGAAACCTCTCATTTTCAGGCAGTTTTACTGTTTTACTATTTTTTAATACACATGGATATCCAGTTTGATAGCAATCCCAAACAACTTCTGTTTGTCTGTCAGACACACAGATGAACTTATCAAACTAAACATTATGAAAATAAGTTTAACTTGAATGAAACATGCTATACGTGAGGCTGTGGTTTCACATCACACAGTGTCACTGGCAGTGAAAGGGACAGTCCCACTCCCTCTCCAGTCACCTGTACAATTGCTATCTAGCATAGCATCAAGTGTCCTACTTGATCATCAAATCTAGTCCTACGGTGACTTGGTTAAGGGATCCACAAAAGCAAAAACTCCCATGAATTCCTCTTCATACTGTGGTTCAGTTGAACAGCCAACTTGCAACTTGCAACTACCAGAAGGTGGGTAGAGGTTTTGCTCCTTCTTCCATCTCCCCCAACCATACATTTCCTCAAACCCAGCTACTCATCTGTGTTGGTTTGGATGCTTGCCAAATTATTGAATTGGGTCCACTCACTAAATGGAAATAAATACGGTTTTTTTAATGCAACAGTCTTTGGGCATTTTGGCAAGCTGAATCGGCTGAACTGAAAGTTTGATCTGAATGCAAGTCAGTGCAAGGTAAGACCTCCTCCCTCTTTTGGCAGTTGCAAACTGTTGAGTCAACTCAAGGTCTGATATAAAAATGCAGCCTGACCCTACTAAAATAGAGAATAATTATTTTGATTGCTTGCTGCAAGCTCAGACAAGAACCAATGTTAAAAGTGGCAGGGAGGAGAGAGGAGCATAACCACTCCTACTGGTGGCAGCTAGCCATCATATGAGTTCAGGTGTAATACAAGAAGCTGCTCCAAGCAACACTGAGATGCTCCACTACATTTTGGACAAACAGGCTGAGAAACACTGGAATGCAGTAGAGGTGCTACTTCTGCAACACTGACTGAAAAAGAACCAGGACTGTGGGAAAACTGATGCCCCCCTTATCATTAATTCCTTTTGGGTTCAGGAAAGCAGGAATTTATGCTTTCTTTTAAATAAACATTTGCAAAGAAACCCGACTCCATCGTGCCTTCTTTTTTAGCTAGCTGCTCACGCCAAAAATGTATGTTTACACACAGTTATAAAAATGTAAATCCAAACAGAAAAATACAAAGGAGTTCGGTTTTAATTTTTCATTAGTTAAAAATGCTCATATCTGTTGTGGTTTAACCCCAGCTGACAACTAAGCAGCTCACACCTGCTCGCTAACTCTCCTGTGGTGGGAGGGGGGAGAAAATTGGAAGAGTAAAAGTAAGAAAACTCAAGGGTTGAGATAAAGATAGTTTAATGGGTAGAGCAAAAGCCGCCTGCACAAGCAAAGCAAAACAAGGAATTCATTCACTGTTTCCCATCAACAGGCAGGTGTTCAGCCATCTCCATAAAAGCAGGGCTCCAACACACACAACCATTACTTGGGAAGACAAACACTGTAACTCTGAATGTGTCCTCCCCTCCTTCTCCCCCCAGCTTTATATACTGAGCACAACATGCTATGGCAGGGAATCACCCTTTTGTCAGTTGGGGTCAGCTGTCCCAGCTGTGTCCCCTCCCAACTTCTTGTGCCTCCCCAGTCCACTTGCTGGTGGGGTGGGGTGAGGCCCATAGAAGGCCTTGCCTCTGTGTAAGCATTGCTCAGCAATAACAAAAACATCTCTGCATTATCAACACTGTTTTCAGCACAAATCCAAAACATAGCCCCGTACCAGCTACTATGATGGAAATTAGCCATCTTAAAAGTAAAATAAAATAACCTAAACTGGACAGTCAAAGGCCTCTAAGACCAGATAAAATCTTAGCAAAAACAATGGAGTTCAGGTTTACGGAACAGAGACTATGGAATATAAAGGTGATTGCTTACAGTAACACCAAAATAGAGCACACTGATAAAATTCTTACCTTCAAAAAAGCCACCATAAATGGATTCTCCTCCCCTGCCATTTCCTTGAAAGAGGAAAAGTAAAAGTAATGATTAAAAGTCACGTTGTAACTGTAAGGTATGTGGAAGGTGCTTCATAATATCAAATACTGATCCAACTGCATTCAAGTCACAGACATTATTCTTCAAGATATACAAAGAAGAACAAGATGCATCTTTGTAGTTTCAAAGTAAAATTGGAAAACAAGAAAGTATTCTGTCATGCATTCTGCTATATTCTCCCTTTTTCCTTTATTTCTCAGCTGCAGATAGGATATTTTACCCTCACATTTAAACCTTGCAATGGAAAGTACCCAGTACTCTGAACACCGAGTTCACGGAGTGAACTCAGCGAGTATAATACATATTATACATGTGTGTGCACACACATGTATAATATATATTAATATATAAGTTTACATTTTAAGGTTCTTACACAGAAAAAAGGGAAAAAAGCAGTTGACTCACAGAACAATTAATATAAGGAAGTGATGCTATATAGAACTCCTACAATATTCTATCATATCAGCATTAAAGTTTTCTTCCAAGATTCACATCCTACCTTCACTGAAGTCACCTCCTTGGATCATAAAATCTTTCACGACCCTGTGAAACAGACAACTTTTGTAATGCAATGGCTTTTGGGTGGATTTTCCTGTACCCTTTTCACCTAAAGGAGAAGAAGGAACAAAACCCAAAATTACTCTCTGTACCTGTAGAATCTCCACTACAAAAAAAGCGCTATATAAGCTCTTAATCAAAATCATCTGCTAAACTCTGAAAAATTAGCTTGTGAGGTAGACACATACCTGTAATACCAAGAAGAAACTAACATTTAAGGAAGCAGAACAGAAACTACCTTCTATCTCTACAGCTATACCTGAAGATCTCCTTACTGACTTTAGTATAGAACTCTGGTCTCTTCCATGCAGATTGCAAATTAAACAGCCAGTTTAGGTTTAAGATCACTGGTATTGCTCAGAAGCATGCAAGAACCAGATCTTCAGTTACAACATGGCAAGGTTAAGGTACCATAAAAACTCATAACAAAGATGCAGGGGGAAGGAGAAGGAATCTTGTTCCCCCCTGCCTCTCCTGATTACAACTCCCATCTTCCTTCCTTAAATCAGTTCTGGTGCTGAAGATCCGTAAGCAGGCTCTGCTTCAGCTACAACAGTACCTACTCTCCCTCCTCCCCTCAAATAGATAAGGTCTCTGCTATGTTAGCAAGATGAATGGCTCATCACGGGTCCTGTAAACGGCAGAGGCAACCTCAAGGTAACAGTAATCAGTGGGAGTATGTTAGAAGGAGAAGGATCTCTTCCTCTCAGTGCTGGCAAACCATGAGACTGTATCTTCCTATAACCTTATTCTGAGTTAATACGTTGGCAGCTTTTTCAAGGGCAGTTGCCTCTGAACTTACCTGTAACAGACTGGTGCCTCCATATGTATCTGAATAGCTAGAAAAAACACTTTTGATAGGACGCTTTTGATAAATGTGAAGCTGTATCTGTTTCACTAACTTGGCATATGCCCAACGTAGGTATGCCAGGAAAACACAGAGCTGTTGAACCCTATTTTAATAAGAGGGCATATACTTTTAAAAACTGCCTGGAAAAAAAAAATGAGTAAGGAAAACAAAATCAAAATCTGAATTAATTTGCTGATAATATCATAAACACTCTGCCCATATATTTTCCCTCACTATTCCTAAAGCAGCACAATAGTTCAGCATCTGAATTTGATTTTGAATGTCAGCAACTAAGTATGAACTTCGTAGTGCTCGTTCCTGACCTGAAATATTGTTGAAAGAGTTCAAGTCAAAAATTTAAAGCAGTAGCAGGGAATAACACATTTATGCAATAAATAAAACTTTTGATCAGTCGATAGCAGATCAAGAATGCCATGGTCACATGATAATATACTCACAGCCGTTAAAAAGAATCACCTAAAGGTTCAAATTTGTTAACAAATTTTGATAATCTGATTTTGTGCCAGTAAATCTAATGTCAGATCAGATAATACATGCATTCCTGCAGACGCCATGAATGGTGCACTAAATGTTCTAGCTAACTTGACATGAATGTAATTATGTACCCACACTTGATCCAGATCATATTAATACTGCTAAGTGATTCAGTATTAACAGCTATGGAGCCTTGACCTGAAAATCAACAGAGCTGGAAGGAAAGGAAGAAGAAAATGCCAAAGACAGAAAGCATGTATGCTATTTATGTATTCACAATTTTATTCTAGTGCTAATAAATTTAACTTTTGCTAAACTGTCAGTATTTTCAACAAAAGCATGCAGTCCACAAGACAACAACTCTGTTTGGAAATGTTCCAGGAGAGAATCTTCTCAGTATCTTGTTCAAGAAATAATCTGAATTTCAAAAGAAGTGGAAATCACCAGTCTTCGTCAACAAAGAAAAATAAAAATGAATAAAATAAAAACACCAAACCAAATGAATACCAGCAATACCTTTCAAATATCTCAAAGTATCGTAAGACTGAAAAGTAAGTTTGCATGGTTGACCTCTTATTGGCTACATTTCAAGACTGGATGATGTTATATAATGTGAACAGTAATATCTGTGCTAGTAACAGAAAATCAGCTTACTGTGTCCGCATTTAAAGTTAATTAGTATATACTCCCTGCAACACACTAAGCCAAAGCTACAACTGCTTTGATTCTACATCAGATGTACATGAGAAATCAGCTAAATCTCTACAGATACCAAGAACCAACTTTTTACATACTTACTTTTACATGTAAGAAAGTGTCAGGAAAAATAACATAGACATCAAACTAGCTAACATGGCATTACATTAAAAATTACAAATAAAATTAAAAATCATAAATAAAAATGTAAAATCCACAAACCTGTGCAAAGGCAGCGAAAATTCTCACATGTTTTTGGACACACATCTGAAAACAGTTCAAAGACCACTCTTCCAGCTAGAAAAAAAGCACCACATTTATTATGAAGTTAACTAGTATTTGTATTATTCTTCTATATCTTATATGAGTATCATGTTACTGAATGGGTATTTTAATTTTCTTACCAGGTACATTGTTGATGGCTATGTCAAAAAAGCAACGAGGTCTCTGGACCTTTACTCCCATGGCTTCAAAAGTTTAAATACTGTAAGTAATAAAAAATAAATTTAGTTTTTCCTTTTGTGTAGTGAACCTACAAGTAAGTCAACGCTGAAGAGAACAGAAACAGCTGAAAAGCAAACCTTCAAAAATAAGAGAGCAAACAAAAGTATTTCTGAAGGTTCAGCAGACGCAAAGTATTTTATGTAATTTTCATGTTTTGTAGACCCAAATGAGTGATTTTATTCATGTTTGCTGCAACAGTATTAAATTTAAACTTGAATGCCATACTTCAGATGAGGAAATACAAGAAGAAAAGATACTGTGAAGTATGAGGATAATAAAGCTTGAAGTTTTCTTGCTATCAAGATGGTACAGAAAATCACTTAAGCTATCTGGTCCTAGAATTCTATATCCTAAGTAGAATAAGCATCAGAGAGAAAAAAAAAAGAAAAAAAAATCAGCTTTGAAACCAACGACTTGAGAGCTCTCAAATAACTTTTTGCAACTGCCTTTCAACTGCTTAAAAAGACTCAATTGCAATCTCTGCTAGGCTCAGTGGTAGCAGCTGTGGTGGCTACCATCTCCAAATGCCAACCCACCCCTCTGGTCAGGGTTACCAGCTTCAGATCAGGCCTGTTCTCAAGAATACATCAGCTGCTGGAGCCCACCACTCAAGTTCAGTTCATCTCAGTTACTATTAATTACCTGGGCCATGAACTACAGCTGCTCAAGTGAGAACATACTGCTTGTCTAGGAGCACAGAAAGGTGAACAGCCCACGATGGCAAACTTCTTCAACTGCTGTATGTGAGCATTAATTGCTCAAGTCAAGTAGGCATATGTTCAGAGATACCAGAACTTTTGCCACAAATAAAGAGAATGATTAAAGAGCGGAACAAAACTTATGATGGTTACAACTTGACAAATCACCAACACACTGCCATGTTAAAACTTAAGTATTCAATTTCTTAGGAATATATTTCCCAGATCCCTCTCACTGCAGTTATCAGAAGCTACTCTAATTAGGATCTAAACCATTCTACATGAAAAAAAATACAAAGATGTAGCTCTTCCACAATAATTGCTAAGTGAAATGATTTTAGCATTTTTTTTTTTTCTTTTTATGTCGTTGCTTATCTTGTTTGAGTCACCATCCTTGGAGGCATTTAAAAGACATGTAGACATGGTGCTTAGGGACATAGTTTAGTGGTGGACTCAGTAGTGTTAGGTTTATAGTTTGACTCAATGATCTTAAGGGTCTGTTCCAACCTAAATGATTCTATAATTCTTTATCAAGAATTTTAATGCAACTTTTCCCTTATCTTTGAGTATATAAAAAAACCCTTTATTTTTGTGTAACAAGCAATGTCTTAATTCCATTTGCATCTCTGGCCTTCCAACATTACGTACAATCATGACACTATTTTCCTTTTCTGAAGGCCCACACTCCCTGAATTACTTCAAAGAGGGGATTAAAAAGCAATGACGGCAAAAGGATCTGTAAGACTGGAGTACCTTTTCCAGACTTTTGAATATAATCCATAGATTTTCAGTTCTAATTATTTTTTATTGCCAGAAAGCAGTACTCGAATCCAGCTGACATACTGCACAAATCTCTCCTAGAGCTTCAATCATAGCTGTGCCACAGAACAGCCTCGAAAAATTCAATTGTCACCATCTGTCACTCTCAGTTTACGAACAAGGGCCTATAAGATATCAAAAGATAGTAGTGTAATCATGTTAGCCCATATTCTCTCTACTTGTGCTCAGTGTCACTCCTGATGTTTTGCCAAGATTACACTGTGAAGAATCACAAGAACAATGCAGTACTGATTTAAATTAAACACCACTCGGTAGTTTCTCATTCATGTGATTTTTAGCACGAGAAGACTTTGCAAACACACAGAATCTCACTAGGTATCCTCTTAGCTGCATAATGAACACGTTAATTCACACAAGCCAGAGACTCGTCAGAAACAGCAGGCTTGCTTCAGCTGTCTTGCTCCTCTCCCTGAATTACCATTTCTCTTCTATTAGTACAACAAATTTTGCATCCAGGCAGAGAAACAAATAGAGAAAACACCTGTAGCAGAGAACTGTGATGTTGTCAGGTTAGGAGAAGGCTCACCTGCTCACCACGCTGCTGCACAGACTCTGGGGCAGCACAAGGAAGGTGGTGGCGTGGGCAAGGGAGGGGAGATGAGACAAGTGGGAAGGGACAGACCGCCTTCAGAACCAGCCCAACCCAAAGGACAGCCATCAGCTCACCCTGTCAGCAGCAGAACAGACCATACGGGCGCACAGAGGGGCAGGGGATATTTTTTTCTAGGAAATGTCTCAGAATCAATGCTACAATAAATATTTTTTGGTGGAAGAACTGACGGATTTAACTCAACCGAGACATCCAAGGACCAGTAGTACCACAACTGACTTATTGATCCTACCCAAACTTTAGGCATCTACCTGTAGCGCTTGAGTGAGGAGGGATTTAACTCCTGCTTTACAGGCAATTTGATTGAGAAATGTAGAGGTTATGGTTTAACATTTATACACAGTATTTTACCAAAAATAAAAGCAAACTGTCTTAATGTGACACATTTTTTTATTTCAAATGTTGATAATGACTAAAGCTAAATCGTAAAATAAATGTCAATATGCCTGTGTCAGTCAATTTTTAATTCAGTTTTGTAGAGAACAGGCTGGGAGAGAGAAGGAAAAAATAATGAATCCTACTTGAATCCCTATTCTTACCAACTTTTGCTCAATTTGACGGTTTTCTACCTCTACATTGTCTCACGAACAGTGGAACAAATGAAGTTTACTCTGTGTTCTAAACATTACCTCCAATTCCCCCTGTACTTTCCCTAAATCCTCCAATAATATCCCTTAAATACTGGCTGCACTTGGTTCTAAATGACAGTTACGTCAACTGGTCAGTATGAATACCCTGAGTGGACAAACACCAGGCCAACTAAATACACCTAGCTCTCCAGCTGATGGTGCCTACTAAACCAGGCTAAAACATCAGTGATGTTTATCCCACCCACCTACAAGTCAAGTGAGCGTTTCTCTCCAGTTTACTTAAGTACCTTTTGCATAGCTATTACTTCAGACAGACCTTCTCCTGAAGTGTTACAGGGAAAGCTACCGAGTTACAAATGATCCATAAACTATTAATTTCTATTCACGTAGTGTTTAATACCAAATACAATCTTGTACATACCAATCATTTAAAAGCAAGTACATGGGGCATGAATGTTAAATGCAGAACCAACAAAGAAAAAAACAATTTGAAAACACCAAGAATGAAATCAGAAAATTACAAATATAGCTCAGTAGAACTATATGTGCAGTAACAATAGGGCTTACTTGTGTATCCATACCTTCAAATTTATTTTCATTTAGAATGTGGATACTCTTAACCTTAAATATTTTGCATATTTTAAATGTCAACTTGATGGAATGTTACTAGTGAAGGGAATATGATTTTCAAGTCAACCCAAAAGATACACAAATAAATGAGCTATGCAGAAGAGCAATCTTGAAAAGTCAGCTCACTTCTTCCTTCTAAAACTCTGTAAGAAAAGACACTATAACAACCTAAGTACTACCCTGAAACGTTCAAACCCTTCATCATTCTCAACCACCTCCTGTCTGAAGAGCCTCTTACTAAGTTTTAGTAGAAACTATGCCAAAAAAAACCCCAAACAAACCAAACAAAAACCCCACTTCAGTATATCTAAGAAAAGAGGCCTGTTTGTTTTATTTCTGAAAGTGGAATTACAGTTCAGTTTAGAGCATATTTGTGTTTATTGACAAATACACTAAAATGTTTAGTCTCGTCAGAACAGCTGCATCCATAACCAATGCATCACTAGCTGTGTTTGTCAGGGTTCACATCCCTTCACACCCCCATCAGCCTCATTATTTTGTTCAAATATTTGCAGGATAAAGCTGGCCAATTCACAGCCAGGCTGCAGACAGCTGTTCTCCTTCAAAATTATCTGTGTCAATGGAAAAAGATAACCATCCCCAACTGTTCACAAGCATCTTTCTGCCAGAGATTATCACTCATATGTGTTGATATGCTTAAAAATACATCTTGGGGAATTTTGTCAAAGTCACCTGTGCTAGCAAGGATCTGGTAATAATGCTGTTTACTATAAACTAGCTCCCTTTGACTGAAGTAGGCTAAAAAGCACTCACAGATGCACACCAACTAAAGCGTCAATGTGTCATGCATCTCATAAGAACTGGTGAGCGGAAGAAAATCCCAACCTTCAGCTGTATCTATGCTGAACAGGTCATGGGACTACCTATTTGTTTCAGTCCCTGCAAAGGACAGAACATATTTGGAACAAAGATGTATTCAGTAGGAAAAATATATATTGTATCCTATTCCTTCACTTCTTTCTCTGTCATTATCAGCTCTCCCCTATTTTTAATTTCTCCTTGACCTTGCCATTGTATTTGTTCCCTTGCATCAATTTACAATTATCTTCTGCATTGATCTTCATTCAGTGTCCAAATGAAGTGAACAGTAAAGTGCATAAATTCACATTCCTAGCATTTTGTTTCAGACCATCTACAAATGCAGGACGGCAAAACTATGCTGATTTATACTGCAAAGATAGCCATCTGGAATCTTCAGAAATATATTTTTAAGCAAAACTTTGAATCCAGAAAACGCAAATGCGCAAAGTGAATACTGAACATACACCACATTCACTAGGCTGTGGTTCCAGTCATTTGAAGCCAATACAAATGTGGGCTGATACTAGAATGGAGGGCTCATACATGTTTAGCTCTCATACAGGTGACCACCTCGTTGCATAAAAAATACTTTTTCCTCCCCCTCCAAGAAAAGATTTGGCAGCAGCACATATCAGCTTCAAGAGATAGTGGAGCCATAGACTAAAAACACTGTATGTTCATTCCAGTATGGATTACACTGGAAACAAATTTATTACTGTGAGATGGGAGACATGAAATTTTGTTCCTAGTTCCATTCCTGTGCCAGACCTTCCAGCTGTGTTAGGATGACACTGAAAGTGTGAACAACAAAAATCCTAGCAGCTCAACCCTCAATCTCCATCATTTCCTCAGCATTTTCTCCAAACACCACCATCTTTTCCTCTGTGTTTCACCATCAAAAACCTCTGAATTAGCAGCAACGACAATTAAGAAAATTAATTTTTTTTTCATTTTACTAATCAGCAGAATAGGATTTTTGTTGTCAGCAGATTGCCAAATAAGGTACTACACTTGAACACATTTCAGGTTTATGATGCTGTCGTTGCAATCATGTGGAATTAACACATCTATAAGAAAAGAAGAAAACATTTGCATTCTACACAGGTCTATGAAATTTATGCAGGAAAACTTTCTACTCATCATCAGAAGTCACATATTGTAAGTTTTCAACCTGACTGCCCCTTCTAATGGTATTTAGAGGGAAAAAGCCAACCACAAAAAAGACTTTCAACATTTCTGCAGACAAAAAGTGATTGATGCCACTTTCCATCAGGCTTCCTTCTCTAGAATAGAGCTACAAGTCTTTTTTTGACTATTGACACAGTATTGTTGCCCCCCCCCCCCCCCCCCAAAAGAAATAAAATTGAGAGATACCTGGCATATCAACCATTGTCTTCCATGGACATGAGCCAAGAGCCTGCTATCCTCTTAGGGAGATTTAAGAAAATACCATCCTCAGATACGTCCTGACTAAATATGCTGTATATATTCCTAACACTACTGCACTGCATAGTTCACTTGCATGACTTTCAGTATGATTTTTTGCAATTATTAACATGAATTTAGTCTTCTTGTACTGAAGAATATAAGGAATACACACTCAGTTATAACAGCTGAGAGAACATTTGGCTGAGAAGGTAGTAACCTTCTCTTAAACCATTGAAACAGAAATATAGGTTCCCACTAGATAATGCTCTGTTTTATTTTCCTAAGACAGAGACACCTACAATAAAAAAGATGTTAAAATATCTAACCACACTCTTGTCAACAGCAAGTAAAAAGCTTTGTTGCTAAGAGTTAGTCATGATTTTTTATCTAATTTACGCAGAAAGTACTTTTTTTTTCCTGTTAACATTTGTGAAAAAATACAGGTGTTTTCTCCCAGGCCTGTGCACAAATAAGTGCTTTTGTTGGTGTTCACTGCTCTCCTAGAAGCAGCAAAGAAACATGTCCATTTCAATTCTACTATTCATAACCAGAAAGTGGATCAGCATAGGCCTGAAACCATTAATTTATATTTTAAAACTTAGAACGTGCTAAGAAAAGGCAAGTTTTAGCATTGTATGAAAGGTAAAAAATCTTTTAAAGGGTCTAGTGTTATCTCCAAGCCATTTACCCATTAGGATCTCCAAACTAAATTTCAGAAGTGGAATGCCTTCATCCCTTGTTTGAGAGTAAGGCAAGACTATGCAACAGTATGAAACAGTTCTTACCGTTGACCCATATTTGTCAACCATAACAAAAAAAAAAAGCTTGTTCTAACATCTTATACTCTCATGTTCTCTTCCTTTCTTTCCTACTTTAGCTCTGGATTCTTTCTCTGCCTCATCCCAGGCTCCTACCTAAACTTCACTTCATTAGAAGATGGCCAGATTTGCTCCCTGGCACTCACTGACTTCACTTCCAAATGGAAGATGACTCCTAAATGCACATGGCATGGAGGAGTGGAGACATCATGCTGCAGCAGAGTAAAATCCACCATTGCAGTACATACTCTTCACTCCAAATTCCCTCATAATCCACAGATTTTCTTAGATCCTAAGGGGGGGGGGGGGGGGGGGGAAGTTTATTATTTTAAAAAAA
>JAOXNO010000078.1:37833063-37848339 GCA_028565335.1 Limnodromus scolopaceus
GGCCCGGCGAGGGTGAAAGGCGGTGGGGGGGAAGGTCGCCGGCCGCGGTGCAGCCCGGTGAGACGGCGGGGGCCGCTCGGAAGGAGCCGAATCGGCTGGGGGAAGGGGGGCGCCCGCCTCCTCGGGCTCGTCAGAGGCGCTCCGCCCCCTCCCGCCGCCCGGCCTGCCGGGGCGGCTACCGACCCGCGCCCGGCCGCCGGCCTCGCCGCCTGAGGGAAGGCCGGACGCAGCGCGGGAAGGCGGCGGTGTCGCTGGAGCGGCCGGAGGTCTCTGCAGGTAGACTAGTGCTTTCCAACCCAACGTGTGCAGGGCTAGTGCTGGCCTCCCCTGCTGGCGGGACAGCGGTGGGCCGAGAGCCCGGGAAATGGCCAAGGGACTGGTAAAATAACCGTCCGAAACAGGAGTGGAGGGGCTGAGGGTGGCTCCAGCAGCGCCTGGTGCACGTCGTTAGGGGTTATAAAGGACTAAAATGGGAATTTAGACCAACTGTTTGCAAAAAAGTTCCTGATAATCTTCTCCCGTATGTCTGTATTGCCGTTCAAGGTTAATGTGTTTTTAAAAACGTGGCTGTGAAAGTTTATGACAACGCATAAAGCTGTGAGCACCTTCAAAATTAAGTAAGGCTTACACAGAAGTACATACCTCCTTTGAAGGGTTTTATTTCAGACCAGTGAGTACTGAGGTTAGTTATGATACATAACAGGAGGAAATGGAAGTCCTGTCACTGGATGCTGAAAGCAGGAAAACAAATTTTCTCCTTTTGAATTTCTCAGAGGAAAAAAATGGAAAATTGAGAGGTTGACCCCTGTGAGTTCTGAAATCCTGAAGAAGCTGGTGACTGGACTTAAGTAAATCAACACTGGCTTCAGCAAAGCATGCTTTGATGAATCTTGTTTTCTTCCCCTATGGGTCCAACTTAAAATGTGAGGTAATTTTATCTAGCTTTTAAAATTTGTTTTAGGCATTATTAATTGATTTAGTCCAAATGTACTTGACGAATTGAAAGCAAAAAGTTCAGCATCTTGTACATGAAAAATTTCTGTGATTTGCAGAAGTCCCCTTCATCTGCACGTGGAATAGTTTTCCTCTAAATTGGGGGATCAGATGCCTTGGAGTTCCTGTGTGAGTTTGCCCAAGGCCTGAGATTCTTGAAAAAGGTAAGTGCCAGTCTTTAAGAACACCTGATAGGCTTTGGGTCCCTCTGTTACTTGCATGCATGTGTAGACCTTAACTAAGGCAATCTGGATTTGCTAGCAGAAGGGTACAGGAGCTGTTCCACTTACCAATTTTACAGGTAGAAAAATTGTTACAAATCCAGTTGAAAATCTTACATGCTGTTTTTCTAAAACACTACAGATGTATAATAAATACAGTAGAGGCTATTTATTAGTTTTAGTATAACTCCAATATATGAGGTATACATATACAACAGACAAAATGTCAAAAAACCTTTCATAGACAGTGCAAAACAGCTAGTCAGAATTGGTCACGGTAATAGTCCCGGTTGTGATTTTAGATAGAATTTCAGAACAATCTGAGATGTTATCATTCTATCTAAATGTCCTTGTTACTGGTCACCACCAATTATCAATGGTGGTGAAAAAAGGTCCAGAAAGATGACCAGGAGCTATATGTGTACAGCATAAGCAATATACGTGTTGCAACATGTTAGGTTGGTGTTGCAGGACTCATACATTTTAAACTTTTTTTTTTTTTGCAAAGCATGAAAATATTAGAATGTGGAATAATGTTAATTCCAGTACAGTGAAGCCAAACTCTTGAACTTCACCCTTCCTGGACCTCAATCCCTTTGTGATTTTTCTAGGCAGGGAAGTCCTTTTTTTCTCCCTCAGAATGTGCTATACAAACATTGGTTTTACTCGTATGACCTCAATACTCAAAATGACCTTGGAACTTTTGTATTATTTATTTTCATTTGGAAGGTCTAACTGGCTGGACTTTCCCCTGTCTCCATACGTTTCCTGACACCGCAGCTGATGGGAAGCGCTGTCCCGGGACACACACAGACGGTAAGCAGCCGTGCAGAGGGACGTGGCGCACCGATGCTAACCCACGTGCTTGTTTTAAGCGTGCGCTGTCCGTCTGTGGCTTGGACGGTGGTCTGGTGAAAAAGTGAGCCAAGGACTTCCCAGATGGTGTTCTGTGGGCACAGGGGGGCGGCAAAAGCGGCGCAGGTGGCACTGATCCCTTTGTTTCTTCATTTTACCGAGCTGGGCGCTGGAGTTGGCCGTTTCAGCGGCCCCCGCGTGAGCCAGCGCTACCCGCCGGGCCCTGCCCGCTGCCGCCCCTCAGAGCCCGCCGCTGCCTCTCTGCCCCGCCGGGCTGGGGCACGGCCCGGGCAGCGCCGCCCTCCCGCTCTACTCCGGCGGCAGCTGCCGGTACGGACCGTCCGGGGCCGCGGCCCAGGACCCCTCCCGCGACGGGGAGGGCAGGCAGGGCCCCGGCGGAGCGAGGCGGTTCCGGGGGACCCGGCCCGGAGCTTCCTCCCGCCGAGCAGGGCAGCGCCCTCTTCTTCCCAGAGCGTACCCGCTGAATGCGGCCGCCGCCGAGTCAAACGTGGCGGAGGGAGCGCCGGGCGGTGGCGGCACCCGAGCCCCACGCTGCAGTTTGCCCCTGCCTACGGCTCGGGGGCAGCGGGGCCCTGGTCCCTCACTGCCTCCCCCGCCTGCCGCCGTGAGGCCTGTGCGGCGGCTCAGCCCCTTCCCCTGCTCCTTCTGAAGCGCTTCTGGGTCAAAATCTGTCCGCAGGGAAGGAGGAGGTGACCGGCAGGTGGGAGCAGGCGGGCTTGGTGCAGGGCAAAGGCGGGAGAGGAGGAAGGCTGGTACCCCTATGACAGGGGTGTCGTACTGCCCACAGTATGGCTCAGGAAAGCTGAGGTGACTGTGGCAGACAGCTGAAAAACACCCAATGCCACACAAGCAGCTCTCTTAACACTTAGTTAAGTCTTTAATACTTTTAATACTTGGGGAGTGGTGGGGGTCCACATGTTCTTCTTCGTGGAAGACTCCCTGGCTCACTGTAGGTTGTGATACAGCCTTGAAAGTGTTTATTGTGTTTCAAATGATAGGAAATGATTTAAAAGAGTTTCTTGTCCTTTTAGTGTATATTTTGCATGGTAAGTAGAACACTTTAGAAATATGTCTTTAAGTAGATACAAATTTACTGTTTTAAATCTATGTATTTGTAAGGTTTAAAACATCCCACATTTTCTATTGATTTCCTTTTTATTAGATACTGCAATTTAAAATTGCATATAAGTCTGTGGTAAATCACTTGCATCTGCTAAATACCTTCCAGAAAGATAAATATTTGGAAACTTCCTGCAGACTGTTTTAGACAGAGATCCTGGTTCCTAGTCATTAGGGCAGGGGATGTAAGGTCCACTGTAGCACGAGAAGGGGAAAGGATGCGTTACCTGGCCTTGCAAGGAAATTATTTAAGCCTGAAGTTTTTATATTCTTTACAGGTGTCTACTTCATCATGTCTTCTGGCAGTTTAGGTTGACAGTACTGTGGGGAGTAAATGTGAATTGATATTGGAACTATTTTTTTTCTATCGGATGGATATATGAAAGTAGAGTAACAGTAAGCAAGGCTAAAATACACTAATAAAAGGCCTTTGCTTAATATACTATAGCACAGTACGTGAAATCTTAGAAACAAGTTTAAATATATCAGTATTCTCTTAAAAATATTTGTCTGATGTTGTCTTAGTTCTCTAAAACAGGATTAAGAAAAAATTCCTGTTCATTTGCAGCTAGGACTCTGGACATTGTCATACAAAAAGGTTAAAAAATTTTGCTGTTTTTCAAGCTGTACTTTACTATCATGTCATTAGAGGGGAAATGTTTTTTTTTTCCTCTCTTTAAACTAGGTAGTTTGTATAGTTTGATAATTCTGTTTTGCAGTTTCTGCTTAGAAGCTGTTGGTGAAACAGTCAATCACTTCTACTTTTGGTTATTGCCACTGTGTCTGATTTACCATCTACTTGGCAAAAGGGAACAGAAAAAGTGTTTTTAATCAGCTGGAAAATCTGTGGGGTAAAAAAATTGCCAAGTGGTCTGGTAAATGTGGTTAATTTAGTACTAGAGACTTTGTGGAAGATTACTAGATTGTGATTTAACAGTGGCTTTACTAACCTTTCATATGTATTTTAGCTTATTTAATATACATTATAAAATCTTGTAAGAAGTTCCAGCTACTTCTAAAACCACGTGGCTGCATGCTAAGAGGGAAAAGCAAAAAATTGTTTTTATGGAGATTACATGGAATGAATAATGTCACACAACTTTTCTCAGTGATAAAGTGGAATAAAATCTTTGTATAGACAACTATCATATGGAATAAATAGAAGCAATAAAAGCAATATTTCAAAAGGGACTATAAAGTAAATAATTATTATAGAAGGTACTTAATATATAATAACTGGAAAAATTGTACCTTTTATTTTTGCATGCTTTCATTTTGCATAGGGAAGAAAATACTTCATAATATAACAGATCATAAATTAAAATGGCTCCATTTTAGCTTTCTTTGTATTTTCCCCACTGTCAGCGACAGCAGTGTAGTACAATATGTCATAGGAATTTTTATTCCCTGAAGCTGATTATGCAAACATCAAAAGAAATCTAGCTGTATCCAGTTCTGTGGAATGATTTCAGTACTGTACATAGACTGCTCAAATAAGAAGGTTTTTTTTCTTTCTCAGCAGACCCAGTGCATGCTGCTGCCATTGCCTTGATAATGTTACATTGATGGAATCATGCCTACAGTTGAAGAGCCTTCAACTTTGCTGAAGATATGGTATGTTGATAATTTTTGTAAGGGAATTTGATGGGTCTTTTTTGGTGTACCACAACATTTACTACCAGTGGTTTGTGTTCTGCAGCTTGGAACCAATTTTTTAGGTTGTAGAATACATGATTAGCACTGTGTACAAATTGGGCAATATATTAAGAAAACAAATTAATACTTACCAAATTTCAGTAGGTAAGTCTGTAGCTTCCACTATAATTTGGGGAATAAAGTTGCTTTTCTTTTGCACAGTGGGTGATTTCAGCTGATGCGTTGTGACCGATCAATATCCAGTATTACAAAGGTGGTCAACCTTCCTGACTAGAAGCCATATACCAAGATCTTCATGTGTTTACAGGACACAGACCACGTACTAAAGAGAGCAGAGTGGAAAGGAAACTCTGGGAGAGGCTCGTAGACAGATTGCAGTAGATACCACTGAGGGATGGATGTACATATAGAGCCAGAGGAATTCAGTGATGACAGTTCAGGAGCTCTTGCCATCTCACTTCCTTGTACTACCAATAGTTCTATTTTCTGGCAGTTCCCGGACCCCACTTTGGGATTATGGAGTGGCTTAGCGAGAATAAGCTTTACTTGACTTTGTCATGCAGCACCTGCTTGTTAAAAAGCTTAGCTTTGCCTTCTCAGTAGTAGCATGATAGATAGCACATGGGCCTTTTAAAGGCAGGTTTCTAAATTTGAAAACATAGCAAGTGGACTAGATTTTCTTGGTGCTTAAGATTATGTCAGTGTTCATTGTTGGGAGCTTCTCTGAGAAGAATCCAGGTTCTAGGTTCTTCTCAGATCATTAAAAGGTAGAGACATGGATTTTTAGCTAGTGGTTACGACTGTACTTAACTGATCTAATTCTGTCTCATTACAGGTACATCAGAATTGAGTTATTGATTGAGTTATTGTTAATTCGGTGGCCATACAGGATGAAAAAAAATGATCTGTTTTTTTGAGTTTGTTCTTTGTAACGACATGGTTTACTGCGAAAAGTGAAAGAAGAATCTTTCTGGACACTTTAAAGATAGCTGGTAGGCATAGCAAAATGCTTTGTTTGAGGCAGGTTTGCTTGTTTACGCTGCGACATTACCAAGCTCGGACTCTGAGTAGTGATCTGCTTTTGAGCCAGATAAATAGCTGCACCCATGAAGATGAAGTGTTCAGCCTTGTTGGAAGGAACAAGGCCAGGCTTTCTGAAAAACATGTGGGAATTGCATTGAACATGCTGTGGCAATTGCAAAAGAAGAGGCCCCTTCTCTTAAGGACTACTGACTATGTAAGAAATCACTCCCAGTTCCTCACTCTTTGCATTTTAGCAGAAAACAAGGTGGAACACATGGAAGATGAGGCCATAGTGGACACCCTATATAGTATTCTGAGGTAAGCAGCATTAGGTTGAATTCCACATCTACATTTTGTATTTGGTAATAAAAAGAGATGGAATTTTGACTACAAAACCATCGTGTAAGGAGATTGGGAGACTATCCTGCCCCAGCTTCTGTACCCTGACTGTGTGACACAGACAACATCCTGTGCCTTAGTTTTTGAGATGCAGGCAGAACTGATCTGTTTTGCACTCCCAGTAAATGGAGTTATGATTATTAATGCACAAATGTTTATAATCTGTTTCAATGGAGGGAGTGATAGAAAAGTAAAACATGATAAGCATTGAAAGGACATAGGTCTTATTTCTTTATAACTTCTGAAGCAAATGTCAAACTCTTGTGTCTTTCTTCTGAAGGCTCAATGTTCAAGACCACGATTCTTTAGCAGAAGTGCTTGTTACAGAAGCATGGAAAAGATTAGAAAGGCAAGTATGCAATTACTATGTTTTGTGAAAGGTGTAAGTTGCAAGCATGGTTTGGTTTGCTTCACGTGAGGCTACACAGAGTTCTCAAAGAGTACTTATGAGATGTTTTAAACACCATGTGAATATTTTAAATGACGATTTTATTTTTGAAGGGTTTGGAAATTATTTTTGTACGTATGGAGGCTTTGAGTATTGATGGACTTTGCTTGAGAGATTCAGGTACTGCAACAACATGACCAACACTGAAGATTTTGAAACGTATTGTCTATATAGGTTTATGTGATTGAAGTAAATTGCAGGTTTTAATATTTACAGTTTTATCTTAGAGATTGCTGTCCAACTCTTAAATGGTTGTTAGAAAATTTTCCCTTTGTGCGGTTTTTTGTTGTTGTTGTGGTTTTTTGGGTTGTTTTGATTTTAATTTTTATCTTGTAATTTTCATTCTTTAATCTCAGGTTAATGGCAGAAGCTAGTGTCAGTGTTGGCACCAGCATCACAGAATTGCCTCTCCCAGCTTAACACCTGGGGCATCTTGACAAATAAATAAATTAAGTGTAGCTTGAACACAAAATGACATTCAGGTAATAAATTGCTCACATTCGTTTCAGCTATTTTACATCATTGCTGAAAAATGTAATCTTTATAAGTTTTTTTATGCTAATGTGGTTAAATGAAGAACTTCTGATTTTTGTAGAGCACAGTACGCACAATATGCTTTAATATAAAATATCTAGGTGTTTTGGGTAGGTCTGAGGAATCACTATAGGTGACCAAATAGGAAATACTTAGATGCTTTGTTTCCTTGTTTTGTAATTTGAATGTAACCTTGTCTTTTATATATTTGTTGAAGTAGATTTTTGTCTTCAGTTAGTCACTGGAAATAAAAGGTAAATATTCTGCCTGTCTGTCTTTTGATGTCTTGACAGACTTAGTCTGCCAGCTCTGTCTAAATTTGCATTGTGTTTATACAAGCAACACAGACATTTCAGTCCCGTAATTGGCAAAGTAGCTCATATTGTGGACATGAAACTGGATTCGATACAGGATATAAGGTAAGTGTCAGAATGAAATTAAGTAGCAGGAGAAGCAATATGTCATGATTACTGGGCTGCCTTTGCTGAATGCTTTCCTTTTTTTTCAACTGGAGTATGCTTTTCTTCAGTTTAGGGTTTGTGGGAAAGAGGTGATTTGTATCAGCACATTGATTTTCATGAACAGGTTTACTTACGTGAATGCATTTTCCCAGTGCTGTTGTGAAGAATTTCTTTATAACTAAGTTAAATGCTTAATTGGAAGAAAAGTTTTACTTGCAGTGGAAAACCAGCAGATATTGCATTATCCTGATTCTGAATTTTACACGGACTTTTTCGAGAATTTAGAGGCTACTCACTCACCAGAGTATGTTTTCCTTCCTTGAGATTGACAGTTTGTCTACTATGACATGTATTTAGTTTACTATTATGAATAGCAATAAAGAATCTTAAAGCAATGTTATTTTTGCTTATCTTCAGAACAACTTTTTTTTTTTTTTTTTGTCAAGTTGAATTAGTCAATTCTTTTGCTAGCGTGTCTACTGCATTACCCTACTATTAAAATTAAAACCTGACCCTAGTCAAAAGAAGTTCAGGCTTCTTTTTCTTGCCTCTGTCCCCCCTGGGCCATTATAGCAAAGGCTGCTCTTCCCTTTTTCTGCCTTATACAGCACCAGCAGTCCCAACACTTATTTTTGCAGATGTGAGGAGCCTGCTTATGAAACGCATTGAATGGGACCGCATTTCTTTATAGAACTGGCTCTCCCTGCAGCATAAGTTTTATTCCCTTAGGAAAGGATTCTTTCTTTAGGAGTAGCATCTTCTCCCCATTCTGTCACTTGACGATTGTTTGGGTTTCTTCAGTGTCCATTGAACATTAAAGATCTTTTTGCAAATTTGAATCAGGCAAGTCAGGGTCTTGCCTTAGGCAAACACTTTCATCGCGTATAGCTTTGTAAGAGATGGCTGAAAAATCCCAATTATTTCAGAAATTCACTGAAAGCAGAATTTTGACGGTAGTAGGAGAAATGTTTTTTGCTCATCTGTTTTTTCTCCAATAGGTTTAAAATGGCTTTTTATGCAGAAGTCAGCAACACCCTGACTAATGTTCCTTTCTTTGCATAGCTTATTTAAGAAATCTAAAAGGTATTACTTGCCATGTTCAATGTGTAAGTGTGAAATCTTTTGAATTTTTTAGGGTCTTGTCAGTTTTGATGATCAGCATATCTGATGTTATCTCACAGAGTTTTCGAGATCGATTACTACACAAGGCTGAACAGCTCTTGGAAGAAAATGATGAAGTCCACTTCAACTATGCCAAAAGAATTCTACAGTTTCTTCAAAATGTTAAACTGAGATATCATCCATTGGTAGAAAAATGCAACAAGATTTTCCTTAAAAGTGCCTCCCGTCTTGATATACACAATATTAGTTTTATTTTTGGACTATATGAGCAGCTGGGTTTTCACAGTGCTGAATTCCGCTTAGTTGCTAAACAGTTGCTGTCTGAAACTATAGATGATTATTATGATCCTGAAACCTTTGCGAAACTATTTTTTGCTCTTGGGCCTATGGCAGGATCCAAGGTAAGAGAAAGGTAAGTTTATTAAAAATTTTGTCTTATTTATGATATAAACGTAGTCTTGCACTGAAATTAAAAATGTACTGGTGTTTGGAAGAATTTCTAAGCCTATGCTTGAGCTGAGCATTGTTTCCTAGTTGTAACTTTGTAGCAAAGTATTACTTCATTACGGAAACACTGTCATAGGAGTTCGTGCTGAAACAGTTGCATAGAAAGCTGGATCCAGTAATCAAGTGGTATGTGAATGCTGTTACGTGAGGGCATCTTGTAGCTCTGTCTCTTAGACTACGGCCATCCTTTCATAATGGATGGTAGTAAAAAATTTTCTGCCTTTCTCCTGAGATATATAAAGTGGTGTGTGTTGCCTTTTTCCTTTTTAAGACTGGCAGTAGCTGAAACAGCCCGAGTCTTGTCGTATCACAGTTTGCTGTACATCTCATTCTATATGAAAGGTCATCAGCAGGGAACACTTCAGCATTTATTTAGCAATTAGACCACAGTTTTTTGTAGCAGATTTTTTCTGCCTGTTTTTCTTGTGCTGCAAAATCCTGTTTGGGGGTGGTATTAGTCATGGGTCTCTCAAAGCATGCAGTTTTAGGCAGAATTTGCTGTATTAATTACAATTAGTCATATTTTCAGACTTCTCTTCATGAACATTTGCCTCTATTCAGAGATCTGGATATACTCAAGCCTGCATTAGTTTTGCTATAGCTGTCTTAGTTCGAAAAGCTTTTCCTAGATTTTTTTTTTTTTTTTTGGTAAAAATCAGTGTGTTAATAAAAGTCATTGTCTTTATTTTCCCCAGAACCGGTTCAACTCATGTTTGATTCTGTTATCTGTAGCTTGGTGATTGATTGTGAATTGTTTAGTGTCTTAGAGTACCTTCCCTGACTCTTGTCTGCTTTCAGAATTGTTGGACTTGCTGGTTTCTAGCATCAGAGCAATATGTACTGATCTAACGCACTCACATCTCTACCTGTGCCATACAGATCAACTGTTTAGAAGAAGCATCCACAGAACAAAGGTTTCTAGTTTGGGGGAATTTGTGTTCCTGTTTTTCCTGGAGTAGTCTATTGGTTCTTTCCCTCCTAGACAGAGAAAAGGGCTGCAGTGTTTGCTGGAGATTTTTCAATTGCTTTTCTTTGGAAAATGTATCTTTTCTTTTCCTCTTTAGGTTGCTACTAACTGCAGTGCGCATGGCAGAAGAATTTAGCAGTCACCAAGTATTGGTAGTACTGAAGACGATGCAGAAAATGAAATGCAGAAATTCTCATCTACTCAAAAAGTAATTTTTTTTTATATTAGTAAGAAGTTGTATTCTCTAGGTAAACTACTTCCATTTAGTATGAAAAACTATATAATATCCAGTAAGTTGAGAGTGGAGAGCGTGTCACCTGCACACAAGTGGATATATGCTATATATAATCAGCTATTACAGATTTTAGAATATCACAGCTTGACCCAGAAGTAATTGAGGCAATTTAGGAATTTTTGTCAAAGGGCATTTCAACCCTGCCAAGTTTACGTAATATAATTTTTGGCTTATTTACACATATGTGATGCTACTTGAGTAAACTTAGACTCTAACAATTACTGTACAATGGTGAGACAAATGAGAGTGTAGTAAGTTGCAGAAAATGTGTCCTATCTAGGAGATCCTAGATGTTGTTGATGTTATTGATATGAATTGTTTCTTCAAAAGTCATTGTGCTCTACTTCAAAGTATTAAGTCTTGCATCTTCAAGAACCCGGACCACTTCTTCTGCAGTTGTAAACGGAATGTTGTGTATAGGGAGAGGTAATATCTTTCATATAATGAAGGAAAAAGCGGTTGAGGTTCTGGGCACAGAAGATGTAGCATCTGGTATGTCACAAATCCAGCAGACTTAAATGCAAGTTGTGAGCAATACCTGGATTGAATGCAGTTGTATGAACCAAATAGATCCTTGGAAGAAAAAGGACAAGTAGTATTGTGGAGCAGAGTGGTATTAAAGGGAAGCGCAGGTGAATTCCTGCTTTTTCTGCTTGAATTTCACTGTCTAAAGAAGGACTTAAGGTGTCTTTCCCTACAAATCTAGCTCCCTCCTGCATCTTTAGACTGACACAGCTGTAGCAACCACTGTTATGTGATACAGTGGTGGTGAAGGTGGTGAAACTGTTCTAGTTCATCCCGTTCTTGGTCCACTTTTCCAATTGTAAAAGTAAAAATTTGATTGTAAAATCTGCAACTGAATTTTTTAGAGTGAAGTAGCTGTTTTGTTGGTGATGAGGGCTTTAATTTTGCAATTCACTAAGTGGAGGGAGGCTGCTGTGTCTTAGTGGAACACTGTCAGAACTGGGGTGGAGAGGAGTGCAGGTGTGTGCAACCCTCCACCTAGGTACTGTGCACCACGGGACACCCCTCTTTCCTGTGGGATGTTGGGTTTTGCAATACTTTCTGTATTAGCCTAATTCCATGTCATCTTTTTCTCTTTGAGTTCAGAATGGCTTCTGTTCTGCACAAACACTTGGATAGCTATCATGTATTACAGTTGGTAAAGTTAACTCAGTACTTGGTGGCGTTGCGTTGCCACAATCTGGAGTTGTTTGCCAAACTGAAAATGTTACTGTTCGGGTAAGTGTGTATTCTTGGAAATGTAGCTATTTAAGTATTAAACAGTTGCCTACTTAATATTTTAAATAACAAGCTAAGATGTTAAATTGGTTTGTTTCCATAAAATATGAAGAAGTAACAAACTGTTAAAAATACTTGATTCTATTAAACACATAAATCAGAGGATAGGAAGAGCTATTGGCTAGAGAGCCAATAGGTATGATATCTTTTAAAAATAGATATTTTTTTTTTTGCCCCTCGGCCACTGTGATATAATGACATTGAACAGGAAATTTTGATTGGTACTTTACAGGAATGGAAGGTATTAATGTCTTTGATGTTTGGAGGAACAAGTAATGAAAAATATATAGTAAGAATGCCATGGTTGGGACAAATGAAAGTGTGAAGCAGAATCTTTTGATTAAGAACTGTCTAGTTAGTTCTCAGGCTTGTACAGTTGCAACATAGAAAGGGAAGCCGTTTCTGGAACTGTGGGAGAAGAGATCTGCCACTGTTGCTTCCATTGCTCAGCCTCTATAAGAATGCAGTGCCCTGGCTGTATGTGTTTTTTTGGATGATGCCTTCATGTTCCTCAGGCACCTCAGAACCTGGTGCTCCTGAGGGCAGAAATCCCACAGTCCCAGAAACCCACAGACCCTGTTAACAAAGGTGGACCTTCTGCCCTTACTGAGGACTTCTGTGTTTATCAGTAACACTTGAAGCCTCACCAGCTGACTGAGACGCTCCCTGTCGTTGTCATTTTTTCAATTTTGAATAAATTAGAAGTTGTTAATGAAAAAAGATGGTAGTCACTAACTGTATGAATTTTTACCATGTCATTAATATTCTACTTATTTTATATTTGATGCGCAACTTTTGACTTTCAAAATAGAATTTTCATGCATGTAATTTATTTGGATTTTTTTAACATTTGCACTTTGTCAGTACTGATGGTCTGATTTATTTCTGTCTCTATTCCAGCTTTTTAAAATCTAATGTCATACCTGCTGATACTGCTGCAATAATTCGTGTTCTGGCCATGCTTCCTTCCTTTCAAGTGGAGGAAATCATTATAAGCAAAGCAGCAGCAGTTCTGCCTCAATGCAGGCTCCATCATTTGAATTGCATTGCTGCAGCTCTTGTCAAATGGAATCATTACGACCAGTTCCACTGGCAAAACAATTCTGAGCTATGTGTAAAGCTTCTTCAAAAACTGAATGACTATGGATTTCAGAGGCTTCAGAAAGCCAACAACTTAAACCTTCTGTTGGAAGAACTTATGCATGCAAATGGAGAGTGGTTTGAAGAAGTCCTCAAAGAGGAAACTATGGCCGTGTGTCAACTCTTGGTAGACCAAATAACACAGGCAAATGTATTACAGTTGTCATCTTTTCTCATAAAAACAAACGACCATTGTCCTTCATTACTTGACAGAATAGCTTCTGTGACTGTTGAAAATATAGACAAGGTATTACAGTTTTTCTTTCTATCTGCTGTGTAAGTTACTCAGTAAGAAAGGACAGGTTAGTAGTTAATGTGTTTCAGAGCACAGTCAACTTTAAGAGTTTTCTTCAGTGTACCTGATTTAGAGCTCATCTTTTTCTGTGCTCACTCAAAGTTGTTTTGCTTCCATTTATATTATTTTGCACTTCTCTTTAATTTTCCTTCCTTATTTTATTGTTCAGTCAGTGTTAGGTCAGCCCTAATCCTTTGCATTTAGCTTTACATTTGACCATCTTAAATAATTTTTGTTTAACCTCTTTACAAATAGTCACATCACACAGTGTATGTTTTTACATTACTCATTCTTGTGGAGATTTCCCCAATAATCTGTATTTTGGTCAAAATTACTCTGTTTTCTCGCATTTTTTTTCTCCTCAATCTGATATTTTGGTAGATCTTTGATTTTATTTTATGACAGTTTAGTTTTTCTAAGAGTATTTAATGGGAGACCTTTTTAAAAGTTTCTTAAAGTCTAAGTATACAGAAGCACTTTGGTCATCTACATGAAATAGATTTCAAATTTTAGCCATAGCTGCAATTTTAATGATTTCTACATTTTATTTTTTTAATATTTTTCTCCAGAAAGAGTTGTCCAAAAAAAATTTAGGAAACAGCTCATCTAGTCTTAAATCTTCCAATTCTGAATGAACTATAAAACCTCTTTTTATTGTCAAGCAGCATTAGGATATCTTGTGGTTTCTTAATTTAGAATGTCTTTTTTTTCCAGATCCACCCCTTTGAAATCTATTTTATTCTCTTCCTTTTCTCTGCTCTGAATTATGACCCTCCTGCAAATGAAGGGTTCTTTGAAAGTTGTATCCAACGTCTTACTTCTAACTTGAGTAAGTGCATTAGACAAAGAGATTCTGACACCAGATAAATGAGTAGAATTGGAAGATATTATTTGTAGTGAATAAAAATGGGGATAGAATGGCAGTTTTTTTAAGCAAAGAAAAAAATGTGTCTGCCTACTGGGGTTAAAGCACAACAAAGATGCAATGCAATTTCACCCTTTAAAAATTCCTGTTGATAAGGAACTAGCAAGGTATCTTGAGCGTAGTAAAAAAGTGAAAAGTATTTAGTTTGTAGGGCTGTTATTGGATAGAATCGTTGTCACATTCCCCAAGGAATCATCATTTGAGGACAGGATGTATTTTGTGATTTATCACAAAGAAATGGCTAAGTTTTAGAGGAAATGTGTAGAGACTTTTTTTTTTTTTTTTTGATTGACAATACAGCCTCACAGAACTCTGAAAATTTGCTGGCTACTGAAATGTTGTGCAGTTACCTTTTTTAAGACTAACTAGTTTCCCCCTGCAAAGACCTGGCAAGAGTTACCTTACACCTTGGTGCAGTTAGCAGAGGTAGTCCTTAATCTGCCTGTGTGTTCACTTAGTACGTTAAGAGAGAAACTTGGATGATTTGGGACGGCATTGCAAATCCTTTCAACTTTGTCATGTGTTAATATGAATTTCTGTTTGGTTTTTAAAGGTGTTTTTGAAACTTACCAGTTGGTACTACTTGGCCATGTTTTGGCAGTGGCTGGGTATTTTCCTCCAGTTCTGATAAAGAGGATATTTGATGTTTCTTTCCTCAGCAAATTGGACACTCAACTGGAAGGTAGGTATCTAGCGCTCTGTTGAATTTGATGATGTAGCACTTGGCATAAAATGGGATTGTGGACCTTCTGTTGTGGTTTCAGCCGAAATCGCTGCAACTGGACTGACAGATGGCCCTTTCCCCCCCCCCCAAACGAGAGGAGAGGAAGAGATAAGGAGATACAGAAGTTTAGAATGAACTGAACTACTTTAATGAAGAATTAATATTAAAATAAAAAAGAAGATAATAATGAAGTAGATACAATATATACAAAACCGTATCAAGCTCCCAGGATGACAGTCCTGTCACCGGCAGGCACTGGGGAAGTCCCA
>JAOXNO010000078.1:37851313-37919757 GCA_028565335.1 Limnodromus scolopaceus
CTTTGGCAGGGGAGTTGGACTAGATGATCTCTATGGTCCCTTCCAACTCTAAAAATTCAGTGAAATTCAGTGAAAATCCCTAGGGTATTTATTTTTTCGGTTCCTTTTTCCAAAGCTTTATGAGGTTTAGCCTTCCCAGGTGTGGTGGGTTGATCTCAGCCAGCCACTAAGCTCCCACCCAGTTGCTCGCTCACTCCCCTGCAGTGTGATGGGGCAGAGAATCTGAAGAGCAAAAGCAAGGAAAAATCTTCCTGAGTTGTAATTAAGACCGTTTAATAAGTGAAGAGAAGAAAAAAATATAAACAAAAAGGGAAGAGAAAACAATTCATGGAAATACCGTCACTCACCACCAGCAGACCATTGCTGGAGCAATGACTACTTTGGAAAAACTCCCCTCGTTTTATTGCTGAGCATGACATTATATGGTGTGGAACAGCACTTTGGCCAGTTGGGGTGCCAGTTGTGTCCCCTCCCAACCTCTTGCCAGCACCAGCCTGTACACTGTGGGTGCAGAGTGAGAAACAGAGAAGGCTTTGATGCTGTGCAAACAGTCTTCAGCAATAGCCAAAATATTGGTGTGTTACCAACGCTGTTTTGGTCACAGATCCAAAGCATAGCACCGTTCGGGCTGCTATGAAGAAAAGCAACTCCATCCCAGCCAGACCCAGTTCACTGGGGCAGACGGCATTCCTGACTTGTGTTTCATGAGGTTGGAATATTGTTTTCCTCCCACCTCTTCAAATGTAGACCTTGAAAATGCTGGTTATCTGGTTTTGCCATGTGAACAAAAACAGATAGAGGGAGGAGGTGCTTTTGCTAAATCATGTGAAGATCAAGTATCTAAATAAATAAGAGGAAGATGTTTTGACTAGTTTCAGGTAGTTGTTTAATTTTCTTTTTCTATGAATTGTCAAATTTATCTAGTAATTGTCTTGCTGCAGCTATCAATACTGAACTAGAAATACCACTTCTCACAATTCAGGTAGAACCTGAAAGTAAATACACATTTTTGTTGTTTACAGAATTGCTTTGGAATTTCTTGATTCAAAAGCTTTTAGCAAAAACTCACATCACCTGAAAGGAGAACCTGCAGTGAAAAAACGACACCTGGAAATGCTGGGGTACCAGGTTGTTCAGGTGAGCAGTCAGCAGTATTTTATGTCCTTTCTGAGTTGGATCAATAGTGCAGATTGATACTTTTTCTTTTTGCAACAGATTTATAGATAGTTTAATAGTTAAAATGCACCTACTGGAGAAGAGCAATTTTTGCATTTAGGGGGGAAATTCCAAGATGTTATCAAGACGGTGTAAGGACTTCATAGAACTTGCACCTTCTCTGAAAGTGGCTGCAGCAAAGCTGAAGTCAAGAGGTCTCGGTCTTCCCTTGCTGCAGGCAAACCAGCAATCTCCATGTAGCCTGAGTAAAGGAGGAAAAGTGAAACGAGTTTCAGTTCAATTCACCAAAGATTTCTACACTAGAAAAAGGTTGAACAAACCCTCCTTGAGTGATAGGGAGACAGTTATGGCAGCTGCAAGATGGGATATGGAGGCTGCGTGTTTGCGGCAGTGATAGTGCTGTCACAGGGAAGACCAGCGGCCAGCCGTAATTCACAGCCTCCAGCATAGAAACATTTGGGTAATAGAGGCTTGTGAATGCAGATTATCCTCTATACATAATTATTCACCTAATTGTAGCTAGGATCCCTCTTTAAGTGTAAGTCTGGCACATTTATTTTTTTTTTTAACAGGATAAACATCATTTCTTATATTGCCCTGACAGTAAACATTATACTGCTGATACGCCATTCCAGCCTGATACATTAACGTTACAAACTGTAGTGACCTGGGATTTTTCTCTTGATTTGGGTTTCAAAAAGTGGGAGATGGTGTAATGGAGTTGCAGTAGCCTGTATTGTGTGGGTATCTGCTTTACATCTCCACAACCATGCTGCTTTTTGAAAGCAAAGTGACTGTACTTACAGGAAGAAGAATCTCACATTGAGAAATGAATCTTTTCAGTACTAGAATAAGCCTGGCTTTTAGAAGGACACGTGATAAAATATCTTCAAGTGGAGAACATCAGATATCAGAGAGCCTTTGCTTTGCTGTAAGAGGGTATGTGGCATATACCAGCCAGTATTAACACTCAGTTCGTATGATTCTGTTCTACAGATTCCTCACTTTGAATGGAATTCTATGGTTCTGTCAACAAAAGGTGAACAGCTAGAATATCTGAGAAGGCATTTGTATGGAATACAGTGATGTCAGACATACAGCCCAAAGTATTTTTTATACAAACACTTCGTGTACCATTAAACTTCTTGTAATGCTGCAATACTGACTTTCAAAAATCTCTTTGTCTGTGAGTCAGCTGGACCAAGGCTTGCCATGGGGCATCAGGTATCAAGAGATTTAATCCTCAATTTGTTAGAGATTGCAAAAAGCAGGTGACAGTACGCCATGAAGAATGTGACAAAGATGCTTAAAATCCCCCATTATATGGAAGCCATTCTTCAAGTACATGAGTCTGTGACAGTTTTGCCGTAAAATTATGTTATTATGTCCTAAATAAAGCACAGAGGCTTAGCTGGACAGCTAAAACTGTCCAAAGAAAAAGTTGGAAGTACTCTTTACTGTGAGAGAGAAGGCAGCAAACCTGCTGGAAACTATGTCTGTCCTCCAGCATGTGACAGAATGAGCAATAGGGATCAAACAGTGTCTGTACTGTGAAACCAAGAAACTGAAATGCAGATTTACTAAGAATAGGACTGGCATTACAGCCGTTCTGCTTCCATCTTCCAGAACAGAGGTACCGTGGGTGACTGTGTCGGGGGAGGGTGTTGTGCCATGAGAAACCTCCAGCTGCTTCTCCTCCCCTGTGATGTGGTGTGTGCAGAAGTATGGCTTGAGCCATCTGGATACCTAAAAGATAGGCTAATTCTAAAAGTCTGGCAGCCACTCAGAGCCTTGCAACAGCTGTACTCCAGTTAAATGCAAGTTGGAAGGGATACCCAAAAGATTTATACAAGATAAGGAAAATATAATGCTTATGGCAGACATAGGCACTTACCAGCAACTGGATAACTCATTAGATTTATTATTACAGTATTATGCATTGGACTAGCCCTTGCTAGTAGAAATAAAACAAAATTAGACAAACCATCTGACCTGCCTGTTCTGTAAATAAGACTGTGTACAAAAGAGCAAAATTAGGCTGAAAATGGAAACCAAGAGTCAAGACCAAGAAAAGGCTTCAGAGTGTCACAACCGCCTTGCTTGCTGGTGGTGAAATACATTGCTGGTTTATTTATCGTGTCGCTCAACCATCTGCCAGTTACCAGGCTTCCTGGGATAGCACTCAGCCAGGGTTTGTCAGGAGGTTTAAGATACTGAGATGTAGAAGGGAAAAGTGGAATACCCAGGAGAACGATCACTGTACACTACAGAGCGGTCATACTTGTGCAAAGCAGCCCGTTTTCACAAGCAGCCGTGTGGTGACTGCAGCTGCCGTTACCTCCTGACCACTGCTGGCTGCACACATCTCTTTCACACACACAATGTGTAGGTGGTTTCTTGCCTTTTTAGTAGAAGCAATAGACACTCTCTTTACCATTTCCTTTGAAGCCTGGCAGAGGTAAGCAGCTGCATTTCCAAATTGATCAGTACACAGCTGGCTGGCGCTTTTTTACCACGCAGTAGTAGAAGAAAGTATTTTTGTTGTCTGAATACAAATCAGGACACTAAGGAAAAGCAACAGAACTGATCTAAGCTGGAAGATGGTCTCCTTCTGAAGCAGCCCTCATGTTTGTGGGATGACTAAAAAAACTAGTAGATGGTTGCCTGCTTAGGCTGTCAAAAGGACAAGGGCTCCAAGATGTAGATGAGTGCTTTGAGGAAATGCTGTTGAAGGCACAGCACATAGACTATATGCGCATTATGTTTTGTATATGGAGAAGACAATCATAAATACAGGTTAGGAGCTCAGAAGCTGGGCTACAAGTCAGAGGGCTCCCGCGTGACCCTGCTTCTGTACAGATGGCCTTCAAGTGGCAACCTTGGAGCATACGGGAGTTGACAGTGGCTGTAGCTGAAGTGATCAGTCATGGATGGTTGCGTATTTGCGCTGAACCCTTCTTTTCAGGCCTCCAGCAGTCACCCAGTGCCACGCCAGGTACGTTCAAGTTGTGTATGGTTAAAGTTATGAGTATTCACAGCGGGGACAGGATTAAAACCTGCTATGAGTGAATTCACAAAGGGCAGCTAAGAAAAGTAAAATATAGTGCAAAAGCACAGTAAAACGTGCTGCTTTTGATCCTTTGCAGTCATTCTTTCTAAAGTGTAAGAGCAGATGGGCTGGTATAAACCAGTGATTTAACTGGAGCAAATGAAAAGATGCTAAAAACAGCTGAAGATTTGGGTATTAAAGGGGAAACCAGAAAAGATGTCCCACAGCTTAAGTACCGGTGTACAGTAGCACACTGAAATGAGCTACAATGGCTGTGCCTGTGCCATATGTTTACCTCTGTCCCCTAGGAAGGCAATGCAAGGGGTCATTTGATAGTTGGAATTGCTGCTCAGTCAGGTGTGGTGAGCTACTTTTCCAGTTTTCCTGCTACATCAGTTGTAATTAGGTTTAGATTTATGACGTCCTTTACATTTATGACACCCTCTTTATTCAATGGAGAAATCCTTTGAAGAGATACTCTATATGGTGAGCATGCTTCTCTTTAAGAAAACCGATTGCTGTACTAAGAAATCTGTGTACTGTCAGTAGGATAGTGATGATGAGCTGATCACTAAAAGAGACACAATCAAGCGATACTTTTATAGTTTTAAAAACAAAGTTTAATTGTTAAAAGTTTCAACATCAAAGTTCATCAACTCTTTATTAGGTGGAAAGGTCCTCTTTGCCGTAGATACTTGCTGATGATCAATTCTAGGACTTTTTCATTAATGCTTGTTAATGGCCTCAGATCTCTGAGAAAAACTTCCATAAAATACTTGCTTTGGAAATAAATACAAAAGCATAAAAAAGTGGAAAATCCTTGTTACCAGAAGCCTAAACACTGTAGGTGAAGCAGAAGAGCTATTAACCTTGAGAACTTCTCTCTCTTGCCTCACATCTGGATACTAGTACCGCTTTGGCTGAGGTTAGTGTTTCTTAGGCCACGTAGCTTTAGGTTCCTTTTGTTTTCAATATGCACTTCAGTTTCAGGCTAAATTCTTTGTAAAAGGCTCTAATGAAAATATTTTCAAGATATGGCTGAAGAATGCAGGATTTACATACACTGCTGAAGGGGGAAATCAGGCTGTACAAACAGCCAGTTAGAATAAAATTAGGTACCTACTAGTTGTATTTAACTTAACAATTAATTCCTGGGCATTGTTTGGAGGAGAAGCTGCCAATATCCTGGATTCTCTGAGTGTAAGGAAGTCCAGCCAGTTTCATTGGTGATTTCACAGAGTAAAAAATGGAGTTATCTCTGAAATCTTCATTTATTCTAATCAATGTTAATTAGAATTCTTCAGGATTTTAAACATTGGCAAAAATCCAGTTGTTGATTAGCCAGTAAATGTCTTAAGACTTGGACAGACAGATGAACTGTTTAACAGTATAACTAGTACGCTGCTACAAAACTCTGTACAATTTGGGGACACTTTCATGCAACAAACCCAGAAGAGCCTATGGAAACTCCCTCACCACAGCACATTTTCCAGCGTTTTGTTTACAGTTTTGATAACTTGAAGAGGTTTAAGCGTGTGGCCAGGCAGGAGGCTCCAGTAGCGTATCGGATCTCTTTCAGTATGCCAATCCATTCCTTCTTTTCATCATCATACCTGCGTTTAACAAAAGGAGGTCAGAACATAGCTTCTTGAAATTAGATTTGATGCTTCATCACACATACATGAAAAGAATAGTCCACATGCTGCAAAGGCTTGTAGCAACCACGTGCTGAAGGATGCCGCAAAAAGGCTGCTTTTGTCCTCTAAAGCAGAACAGAAGGATGTTCTTGTGCATGTGAGTTGTCCTTTTCCCAGTCCCTAAAGCTTGTTGCTGGCCTGTGTCATATTTTAATTACTCCTATAAAAGCTTCTTCCTTGTGCTAAGTATCCCTTCTGAATTCTTTCAGATTCTTACACATAAAGGTGTTTTTTCTGGGAATCCTTTCTATCCTTCTGCCAGTTAAAACTCCTGAATTTACTTTAGCATCTGAAGAGTCACAGCAGAGATGTGATTTATTACTGTTACTGTGATTTAGATTTAAAAAAATTTAGGAGTTAGAGATTTCTGATTCTTTCGGAACTCATTTGACTATGTACAGACCTCTGTTTTACAGCCTTTTCTGTGTAAGAATGTCACAAAATAGAGAATGTTTTTAGGGTACACTTACAAGGCTAAACCTGCCAAGAGATATGGCAACTTACTCTCTTAAAGAGTAAAAGAATCTGAAGATCGTGACTCAGTTCAAATTACTAGGAGGTGGAAGTAGTCACAAGATCCAAATCTCACGTCTATTTGTTGCTTTCTGACAAACGTTTTTATCTGTCAGCAAGTGCATTACAACCTGTTCTGTGGTTCATTTCCAGAGTTAAACAGAAGACTAATTTTACCCTCCGGTGTCTACAAACCTCAGTTTTAGGTATGGCTTTCCACCAGGAAAATTAAATTAAAATTAAACTTACTTCCATATGTCAGTGACTTCACTGGGTGCAAATTCTTTAGATTCAAGCTGAATCATTGCAAAGCCTCCAATGGCATACAGAGCTCCGCTTAAGGTGACTAAACTGATGGAACTTCTCTCTTGGGGAAATTCAGGCATAATCTCCCACCTAAAGATGAAAAGGAAACCCGAGTTAAACAAACACATGAAAAATACTCTAAACTGAACGCATTAACATAAGTCTCTGCGTCACATAAATTCAGGTGTCAAGGAGTGCCTCAGTCAATTTTTTAGTAAAAGGAAAAAACTCTGAGATTATCAGCAGTGAATTTCAGTGTCACCATCCCCACAAGGACTTCCTGAAAATCTTAGGTGATAGCATGACACCATGATGACATCTCTTTCCAGTGACCACTTCTTACAGGTTGCCTGGCCCCATCATCAGTAATATGCTTTATACTGTATACAGATGTATTGCTCCCCAGCTTCTCTCATTTTTTCTCTATAATAGTTTCCAAAATGCGTATTTATTTCAAGTGGCACTGACATAATAATTTCAGTAAAAAAAAAAAAAGTCACTGGAGCTTGGTAGCATAATTTCAAATTTTCTGCCAATTCACACCTATGAACATATAAAACACAGAGACATCCCACATCTGGATAATGTCAACATCAAAACTACTAGGCTAATTTGTGTCTCTCGCTTGTGTGACTCAACTGTAACAAAACAGTGTAAACCAAGCCAAGAACCTGCAGATTTTTCAGACCAGGAGCTGGACGTGATTCTGAACAACAGAAGAGAAGAATGGAACAAAACGACCTTTACTTTCCTTTGCTTTCTATAGAAAGTGTAAAGTCCAAAGTTCCCTCATAGAATTACTTCTTGCATAATTCACACTTCGTATTGTTAAATTTTATAAGCAAGTCTCTTTGGGATAGCATACATTTAAGTTAAACCTTTTGTTGTAGGTTGATGGCTGCAATGCCACCTGTCAGTGAAGACAGCACCGCCAAATGCGTTTTCATCCAGTACAATGTTTATTTATAAAATACAGGTGCATCCAGGACCACTTACAAGTTTGAGCTATCATAATAAAGCTATACTAATATTATTTTAAATGAAACTTTGTAAATAAGATGTTAGGAAGGAAAAGTAACAAAAGTAACCAAAAGGAAAATTAAGAGTAGAAAGACACAGGTATATATGGTATAATCTCCTGGAAAATCATACACATTTGGGGGATGCTGACTGCGAAAGATTCTGGCTGTGAGGAAGAACACTGGAAAGTATCTGGACCAAGTGAGCGAGCTAATTCCAAGGATGACTTTTACTCACTTTTGTCCTTACTTTTTCTTTATAGTATTTCAGAGGATGCATTTAAAATTTAAAGTATTCCTAGAGTTTTCATATGAAATAAATAAGCAGAATTATCTGCCTGTCACTGACTAGTGGTAAATGGTATTTTCCATGACAAGGTAAGTGAAGAGCGAGACACCATAAGGCCATGTACCCAAAGCTCGTCCTGTTTAGGCACCTGATTTCTCTTGCTGGGGTTTCACGCTTAGTACCAGTGCCGTTTCAACTAGATTGTGTGCCCCCTGCCCATCTCTCCCACTTCTCCCCTGTTATGCCAGGACACCTGTTAGGTGGTTGTGTCATCAACTACACGGGGAAAGTAATCAGACTTTAAAAAGAAAAAAGATTAAAGGGTGGATATTTTTCACTACATGAGCTCTTTGATCGTGTTTGCAACGTAGCCATACTCGCATAGAAAATGTTGGGGGGGACAGGAAAAAATGGTCAGAGTTCCAGGCTCTCAGGTGCTGCTGGCTGCTGAAGATGTGAATGTAGACCAAGTGTCTCCGTGGGAGCACAAGCACCTGAACACCTTTGTGACTTACCTTGGAGCTCCCGAAAGCCTGAATGATAAAACACTAGCTTAAAAATAGCTTGCATATTGTACTCACTTATTGGTGGTCAGATCAAAAGCTTCAACAGATGCAGTAAGACCTTCTTCAGTGACACCACCTGCAATGACAATCTTGCCCTTGTGGATAGCTGTTCCAAACATCGAGCGAGCCACTTTCATCGGAGCCAGGTCTTTCCAGTCTCCTTTCTTGGGATTGTATACAAATAGTCTGTTAGTGCATTTCCTGGGGAGGAAAAAGAAAACCAGTGATAATTTCTAATGATCTTTTGGCTTGTTCCAAGTGAGGTGGATTGTGTGGGTTTATGTATAATACCTCCTTCCTCTCCATGAGATCCTTTCCTGTATCTAAAGTGGGAATCTTTGCATGTCTACAAAGCACTAATCACATCCATAGAACTAAATCAAACATTAAATACTGCTTACATAGGGCAGCAATTTCACTGTATCTTCCAGGAGAAAGAAAGACAACATCCTTTCCCAGCATATTCTCTTCAGATGAGTGTGTGGAGGAACATATGACAACAGTTATAACAGAAAGATTATGCTGCTGTTTTGGGCTGATTTAAGATAAATGTCCCCTGTACAAACACTGAGAAATTACCACCACATGCTCAGTGTGAGTGAAAACTTTGATTTTCCAAATGTTATACCCATTAAGGTGTAACAGGCATCACAGGTCAGAAAATTTGAAAAACTGACACGGTAATTCCACAGCAGCTATGTATTTCTACCTGGAAGGAAATAATACTTTTAGTGAGGGTCCTCATAGCTATATATTACTAATGTGCCTGCAATGTAAGTAAAAATTGCCTGGAAAATAAGTATGGTCATTAAAACAACTGGTTGGGTTTTATATGCAGTTTTACCTTATCATGAAAAAGAGACCCTAAATACCATAATGTGCTCCCCTCTGCCAAATTGTTAGCAACCTTAATCCAGAGATGCGAAAAAGGGAAACCCCGATTTCTGAGTGTGAGGACACATCATCTATAAAAGACCAACCCAATATAATTGTTATAAATTGTCATGAAAAGACTTAGAGACTCACTTATCATCAGTTTTTCCGCCAAGACAATATATCAATCCATTGTTTGAGATAGTAGCGTGGCCATAGACTTTGATGGGTAGTTTTTTGACCTCACCCCATTTCATTGCCCTGGAGCAAGAAGAATATCAACATTAGGCTCTCTCAACCAACAATGGGCTATTTACATGTCCTCAGTGGGCATAGTTAAATTTTAAACATACACAGGATCATAGCACAATACTGAATCTAGAGACTCCTCAGTGCGAAGGTCCTTGCCTGCAATTACATAGATCTTGTTCTCTGACTCTCCCAGCCCGAAGAGACACCTGGCCGACGGCAGTGGAGGAAGAGCAACCCACTCACCAGCGATGCTGTCCAGCTGAAAGAGTATCAGAACAGGAAGAGTTAGGACAGGCAAAAAGTAAAAATCCACACAAAGACCATCGTTCCACAAAATGAATCTAATTGCACTCAGTGTCTCAGCAGCTCATCTGCTTGCCTGAACAACCTACCCCTCCCTCGGTGCAGTTAATGAAGGATGACTTCTACCCACCCATGCTTCATGGTGCTAAGACCTCACAGAGTCAGTGCCTCACAGCTGTCTGCATCTGCTCACCCTCACAGAGTTTCTTTGCCTTTTTATTAAGCTCTTCCTTGTTTAAAGGTCCCTCACTCTCTGGGCTCCCTGTCACGTATTAGAAAGAACATATTCTTCCTGCCCGAGGGGAGCAGACACTCCTGCCATTCCACACCTATACATTTAGCCGGTTGTGCTCATCACTACAATGAGACGCCAGACATCCTCACACCGTTCCTCTGAGTGATCATGAATTAGCACATGGCAAATGGCACAGATGTTTCTTCTGCAATTCCTAGAACAAAAGAGGTGGTGGTTCATCACAAATATCCTCAAAAGTTCCTCGGATCTCTGAAAGCACAATGAATAAAGAATTCACTTATAAGCGAAAACAGGCAGGCAGCGCAGCTCCACTGGCAATAAGATTGATGGAAGTACTCCCAGGGCTGTCTCAAACCACATCCCATAGGCTGAAAACACCTAAGGAGAAGCAGCAGGAGGAGAGAAGAAAAAACCAAACCAACAAACCAAAACAGTATTTTCCTAGAACTGTGGTGCTTAATTTTTGGTTTGATCTGAGAACTTATAATTGAACCTGAACATTCTCTAACATTCAAAAAGAATATTTTCACTCTTCTGTTGCATATAGATTTGCTTCATGATGTACAGGAAGGGAAGGTAAAATGTGAGTCTGCATGAATGTAGTAAAGGCATTTGATAGAAAGCAGGAGAAAGTTCAGGCAAAGCAATCAGATCTGGGTTTAGCTCAGTGACATCCCTTTTCCAGAAGCCTGTTCCACAGTCAAGGTCTCCATGCTAAAGCACATCTCCCAGATTTGACAGGTCACCCTTATTGGACAGGAAGTTTTATTGCCACAGCAAAATTTAACTCATGAACAGGAATTGCCCCGGTAGGTGGATCTGAGTAACGTAACAAGGAGAAGATGTACCCATCACAGAGCACAGCATGGTTAGTGAATCAGTCTCGTGGATGGCATATCTACTGATGATAGGGCAAAAACTAGTCATGCATTTTTGAGCCAGTGGCAGCCTTGTTTTCTCCTGGGTTGCTAACTACCAAACAAAATCGTAACAGGTGGAGAAGGGGAGATCAGTAAGTGAAAATCGATTTGGCACCACGTTAACATTTTAAGAGGGAACAACAGCCACGTGGGTAACGCAGACAAGTATTTCACCTATAGGCAGCAGCTTAATGATGGCAAGCGAGAGAGCAGGATTTCAGGAACTGGATGTGGACATATAAGGCAGGATTCTGAAAACTTCATTTTTTCATAGCAGTTGTGAGGTTTAGTTTTTCAGCCTGAGACTTTCTAATAGCCTGAGACTTAGACTATTCGGTTCTGGATTGTATACATTATGACATCAACACAGTAATTTTATTAGAAGAATATTTCTGTGACAAGTTTTGCGCTTCAGTGATTAGTGTTTTACACCTTACATAAGGAGATGAAACAGTGCTAATCCCTCTCTAGCAAACCAAGACTTCCCTCTCATACATATAACAACTGAAACCAACTCTTTCATTGAGTGTGAAATCAGTGAGCCATACCCCTATAAACATTTAGTATTTTCCTTTTTTAATACCTGAAGTCTTTAAAATTCTGTCACTGCTTATCGCTCTGCTTTATTTCGTACTGAAACAGGACCTACTTTCACTCTTTTAGGCAAATGTGCCTAAAGACAGGACACGGTCAGCAGCATATTTCAGAATTCATCATGAGAGTTTAAATATCCCCCAAAGCACGTAGCCAGGTAGCTAAATACACAACAGACTTAGTTTATGGTGTAAGGATGCCAAACTAGTTTTGTTAATTTTTCTGAAATATGTTGTGGAAGTTACAATTTGTATTAATCAGCCTTATAAACTTATGCAGATTTACAGAGATATAAAATTATGCTTTTGGTTGAAACATGGTATTTAGTGTACTGACATTGACAGTTTGCCAGGAAAACAACCGTCTACCTCTAAATTACATATTTCAGAATGCCCCTAGGTTTTCAAATGTAGATGTGACAAAAGGACTTCTGAAATTTTAGTGACAAAAGTGGTATTTAAAATACACACATTACTGCCATCATCAGAATATTTCAGATGCAAAAAAAAGAAGGACATCTCATTTGTTCTAAAGCTGTGAACACTCAACTGTTGTGGAAGTTAACAGAAATTCACAAAAAGGTATTTCACAAAAATATGACTAGGCTTAAATTTATGTATCTGTACCATGAAAAATCTGGGCCTTAAACAATGAAAGCCGGTGCCTAGACACAGTATCTTTTCTGAGATATCACCAAGGGCTTGATCTTGAAAGAGAAGATACAAGTCCCTTGGTTTCATTTATCTCTCCGAGACAGGAATAGCTCTCATAACACTTTTCAGTAACTCCTACAAGCACCTATTGTTGCACCAACAATCATAAAGCTTATACCTGGAAGAAGTATGACTGGAAAGGCTGATCCTTGTTCTCCTCTTCCACATACAGTCCTCCAACAATGTAGACCTGGTTTTGTTTGGTGACTATACTGGAATGATTTCTGGGAATCTGTTCTGCCAGGGCTGTTAGGTAGCATTCATTTTCAAGAGGATCATAAGCTACAGCAGCAGTGTCATTAACCAGAAGAATGAGGTCTTTGACAAACATGCCGTGCCTGGGAAGGTCATTTAGGTAGCCAGGCAGCAAATCTTCATCCCCTACATCACCATTCACCTCCCCTTTGGTTGACTTTTCCGTATTTTTGCTAGAGGAGTCAGGCAGTTTTCCAGCAAAAGCATCCTTAATAATCTTTACTTTTTTCTGAAGGTCTGAGTTGCTTTTAATTATATCATCCTTCTCAACGTGTTCTTTGAAATATTTTTCTGGCATAAGACGAAAACGTATGCAGTCAAAAATTTCCCCCAGGCTTTTTACTCTGTTCTCCTTGTCTGTTCGGACCCATCTCATTACTGCTTCAAATACCAGTTCTTCCTTCTCTACGTTTAAGCTGTCAGGTGAAATAACTGAGATAAGTTCATGCGGGGCAAGCTGCATGAAGTCCTCTTCTTTGCAGATCTGCACAAAATGATCTGAAACAAAATCACGGGCAGAAAACGCGAGTCTTGGGCAATCGAGCAGAACACCCAATCGAAGGATAGCCAGACAGTTACCGACAGCGAGCCTCTTCTGAAGATAGGAGACGCACACAGTGAATACAGAAGGGATCTGAAAGCGACTGGCCAAAGCAAAGATATCTTGCACGTTAGAATCATTAAGATCAATACTTGCTGAATAAAGGTATTTGACAATCATATCCAGGACGTTGGGGTCGACGTTATCCAGGACCACCTCCTTCTTTTTGTCTTCATTTTGCTCAGATAAGAAATACTCACGAAAATAAGGGCTACATGCTGACAGAATCAATCTGTGGCAAGGCAGGCTCCTGTCACCGGCTTTTAGAGAGCAATCTACAAACTTTTTCTCTTCAAGGAGCTCCTTGAGGCCATCCTGAAGAAGGGTGGATTGGTAAAGTCTGAGCTCTTCAGTGAGTTCCCTCTGGGAATCCATTTCACAAACAGTTGGGAAAGGGGAGGGAGCAGAAAGCTTTAGCTGTTGTCTGCCCAAAGGTCTGCCTGTAAAAAAGGCAGACCAATGTGCTTTGCCCTGCCTGAAGCCTCTGCAACTTAATCTCGCTACCTAAATATAGGCACATACTCCTGCAGGTCGGAATTTAGGATGGATGGTTTGGAAAAAAAAGAGTTGCTCTGGCAGCTGTCAAAGACTGAAAGAAGCAACTGTTGCTTCTAGTCACTATGGTCAGGTTTTACCATCATTCTCCACATTGGATCAATGAGATTACGTGCAATTTAAGACATTATTTGACATGAGTAAGGACAGCAGAGTCTGACTCTCAGTGAGACAGCTATGAGTGAGATTGTAAATATACATGTTACCAAATATTCTGAAATAGAAATATTATTAATCAAGTTGTCAGCTGCAACTACTATTCACTTCTTCAGAGTTGCTTAATATATCTCATTGCTGCAGTTATAAAGATACCAACTATAAAAATACCAAAAAATTCCAGAACTTTGCATTGATGATCTGTGCTCTATTTTTTTTTTTAACATACCCATATCACATCTATAGTTTCTTCAGATATTGATAATAAGGATTTGAAATTAATTTTGAGCTTTTTCTTAATACCCATTTGGCTGTATTTATTGGTAAAAAAACCCCTAATGTTTAAACATAAAATAGACATTATTCAGGTAAAATTCTGTTTTCTAAAATAATTTAAAATTAAGTCTCCACCCCTCCTTAATAAACACTGTTCTTCATTTCAGGTAATCAGTAAACATTATCAATCCTTTTATATTCAACCATATCAGAAACTGAAAACAGTACATAGGAAAGGTAGAACAGAGAATGAAACACATGTAACATTACATGTTAACATTATTTAGTGGATGTCCAATTTAAAAAAAAATAAAAATAAAAAAACAAACCCTGAATTTAAACTAAAAAGCCCCAAATCAGCTAAGTAGTTTGAGAAATGAATGTGAATTTAGAAAAATCATGCATATGTCGAAATTTTCACAATTTTGACTGGGAACATTTAGATTTTTATTAAAGATGGTAATAGTGATCTAAAACAAGTTTGACATTTTAAGTTGTTTAATGCACCTTGATGAGGAGCTATATTTTTCCCATATAGTGAATGCTTCTTACCCATATGGTAAAATGTTCTTTGAATGTAATGGAAACAGGATAAAAACACAACTATTTGAATGCAAAATCTACAAAGAGGTATAACATTATCAAAGTTTATTGAAATCATTATTGCTTTTCAATATAAGTAGTATCTCATTAAAATATATACTTTGAAAGATTTTCTACAAACACCACAATTAAGAGTCACACCACAGTTACTTTACTATAACAGTCAGCTGCTAAAACAACAGCTGATAGGAGATCTCATTTGACTTTTTCCACTTATAGAAAATAGCGCAGAGGTCTTATGTCACTAGAAAACGTAACAGCTGCATCTTCCTTTGAACAATAAATGACTCATTTCTCTCTAACACATAACATCATAAAGGTCTAATGACTCAGACACAGAAGCTATTTGTGTGTGCACTTTCTTCTAGACCATTCCTTAAAAAAGTACTCTAGCCAAAAAAAAAACCCAACGAAAACCCACAAAACACATATGAGGATATCTGGATTACAATTAAGTACCTGGAATGATACGTGGTGAACATTTGACAAAATTATGAGACATGAAAACAGTATTGCTTTTATACCACATGCTGCCCTATCTCAAATGGTGGTTCCTGTGTACACAGGAAGAAGAAGCCTCCTTTTTTGACATCCTTCCAGGTAAAATGGCAAGGACTGCCTGACCCTGGCAGCCAACCACAGGGCAGTATGTAAACACATAGGCCATCAAGTTGTAAAAAAAAAAAAAAAAAGGTGGCTACCTGTCATAAAATGGTGGCTGAAACACCATGGCAGCCCCTGTGTTATTAGGGGAGGGGGCTTCCTGCTCCAACAACCTTCTGGGGAAAGCAGGATGGGCTGGCTGGTCCCGCCAATCACACGCCTGAAAACACCTGGGGTCAGAGTGTGTCAAAACCTGTAGTCTGCCAATGACAAAGCAGTATGAAAACATGTAGGGTGTTACATTTCACATAACGGCAGCTGAAATAAAATGGGACCTGCCACGGCTGCTGTGGGGATGGCCTTCCAGCTCCTTATAACCACACAGCACGAGGGAAGGTCTTCTCTGGTCCTTACACCATATGACCAGCAGATGGGCGGGGCTTCTGTGGCTTGTGGAACATGTGACTGTCCATGGTGGGCAGGGCTCCCACCAAACCCTTCTCACAGTAGATACTGGTTGTCCTCCCAGTACTTACAGAAGTGACGTAATAAATAAAAAGCTGTTACACATGCCAGGGGTTTGAATAATGAATAATCTTTCCTTTATGACATATCCTAAGGGCATATTATCGAATACTTGCCTGCTCTTTAGGTTTGGCATGTTCCTTCTCTGCTACTCTGGTAATTCTAATACTCTTCTACGCATCTCACAAGGCCACTAAGAACTGAGAGTCCTTCCTTGCTTCAGAAACAATCGCGTGCCAATCTAACTCAGGTCATGACTTCCCAGAGTCCCTGGAGAGTGAATCCGTCCTTTAGCTTCTCTATTGCGAGTCCCAGTTCTTCTGAAAAAACAGGCTCCCGATCATGTTGCTTTTTTGAATGTATGAGATAGGAGAGAAAATAAAATAAAGCAGAAGGTACTTTTAAATTTTATTATCACATTTTAACAACATGAATTTGATAGTATGAAAAAAATATGTTCTTACCTTGTTTTCATCAGCAAAGTAAGCCTGCAAAAAAAAAACAACAAAAAAGAACTTGCAACCTTAAAAATAAAAAGTCTCAAAACAAATGTGCTAATAATTCCTTGGAGTCAAAACTGTATTTGGTAAGTTTTTTTTTAACAAACCAGTCTGTATGGTTTTTATTTTTGTTTTGTAAACAAGGTCAGAGTTTTTTCTATGTTGAATAATTCACAAAAGGGCTCTAACAGAAGTTGGTGATTATGTTATTTTTCATTAAATACCAATCTTTGAATTTTCTATCATAATAAACACAGATTTTTAAATGGTACCATTTTCATATTACATTTGTTAGAAAGACAAATACTTTATAAGGAACAAAATGTTAACATGAAGGGAAACTGACAGCATCCCAGCATTCTCCGCCTCATGTGCAGCAGCATTTATTATTCAATTTCAAAAACTACCCTAAAAAGTGTAAGTAATATCAAAATTTAGTTAACACCATAACCTAAGAAATGAAACTGAACAATGGAACTGTTCAGAGTAACTGAACAATTAACCAAATTTTTCTACTCTCAGACAGAGCTCTGGGCCAGAGATACAGTCTTTCCCATTCTGTGTGTTTAGAAATTCAGGCTCAAACTCTTCAGGAAATCAAATCTCTGCAAATACCCACAACTCTAGAAGGCTGTGGACCAGGAGGCTCTAGATCTTCGTATTTACCAGAAAGAGCCTGATCTTGCTTCAGCTGCCCCTATGGACAGGTGAGGGGCAGCAAGGAAAGCCTCTTCCTGCTCAGCTGGGTCTCAAGCTATACAAGACCACAGAACAGCATCGCAGCCATCAAGCGTCATGGAATATTGGTGTGGAGCCACTCCTCAGGTCCTGGACAATCTTTGTCTCCTATAGCAACTGCCTTCTAATCATTTACAGCTTCCAGTTTTTGTTTTAGAACATGCAAAGCACAGTTATTTAATTCAGGTGACGAAGGCACCAATACAGCAAACAGAATCTATCTTTAAGGAAAAGATGAATAAAAACATGCAAAAATTAGAAGAAAAAAACCTAATGCATTTAAAAGTAAATTTTCCTGAAATCCGGGGATACAGACACTAAGAAAGTTTTCTAAACTGGTGTCAGGAGTGCAAAGGTTGTCAGCAGTGACTTAAAATTATGGCTGCCTTTCTAAAAATCTTTGAGGTTTGAATCTTAGATGAATGGTGAGTGTACAGATATCGCCATCTATTAATCTACTCCAAGAGAAGGAAGACTTGTTTTAATATACTGTATTTGATTACATTATACTGTTGGTTTTCAAGCTATTCCTGATCTTAACGCATTGAGAAACTGCATACAACTATTACTTTAAATATCTACTTCTATTTTGAGTAATAGTTTAAGTTAAAAATCCCTACACAGAATAAATTCATGTAGTAATCAAGATTTTGAATAAAAGGCACGTAGGTGTGTTTTTAAATATAGAAAGTTCAGTTATAGCTTATCTTTAATAGAGGATTACAGCTGCACATTACTTATATTTGAATAACCAAAAAGAATTATTTTATTTTTTAGCTTTCTGTGGAGCAGCTTACCACAAAAGCATCTGTATGCTCATCAGATTCTATTTCCACATCATCTTGAACCTGCTCCACTGTTAGGTTTTCAAGAGGCTGAGGCTGCAAATTAAAATACTGAAGTAAGTAAATCCACATATCTAGTATGTTTAATATATTTTTATTACTGCTGCTAGCACAATATTGTATCTAATTTAAAATAAATGAGCGGAGTACCTTTTCTTCCATTTCATAATCCACTCCAAATATAGGGTTAGCTGAATAAACTCTGTGAAGTGAATTAATTTCTTTCACTGCCTCCTGTAGTTTCTCCACAGGGTCTATTTTAAAACCGAGTACATATCCTCCACTCTGTATAACAGAGAAAAAAGAAGACATATATTTATTAGTTTTGCTTATCACTTAAACAACTTTTTCCCCTTGATAGGGATTTGCAGTTCAATGATAGCAAATTTCTGTTTGCTGATAAAACTTCATCTGTATTTTGGTACTAGCTTATTTTCATAGAAGCAATACTCATGATTTATTTCTAGCTACTCAGCAAATGTTTAGTCTGTTAGATCTTGATGGTGTTGTTAAAGAAACTTTCAGATACAGCAAATAAAGTTAGGGTGTTTTTTTTTAAATCACCATTAAAAGCATTTCTGACTAAGGTCAAATTAAAGAAAAATCATTTTGTCTCTTGCAGCAAAACAGACACAGAAGTGAAAAAGATTAAAAATAGTGGTCTTAATTAAGTATAGAAGTAATGAGAACTGAAATATAATCTGTCAGAAGACACTGTTTTTAACAGTTATTTTATTACTTTAACTAGCCATGCTGGTCTGTTGCTGCTTCGCTTAGAAAAACCATAACTCACAGTAGCCATATTGACCTTAACATACAGACACTTTAAGCAGTGCAAAGAGGGCTTTTTTAAAGTTGTGTCCAAAAGGCCACATGGAAGGAATACTAAATACCTTAAAACTAGCCCTGTGACATTTCAGAATTAGAGAACTATTATATATAAAAATGTAACCAATGAAAAAAAGCTATTAAAGCTTCTTACCTGCTGAGAACTCTCTATCACAAGCGCCAAGCCAAACTTTGAGTCTCTTATTTTTATTGAACGCTAATGGTAAAGAGGTAAAAAATTGTTTGTTAAAAATTCTGGAATTACTTGATAAAAATCTGCTGTATCTATTTTAATTTTTTTTTTTTTTTTAACACAGTACTAATTATAATTACTGGTTCTGGAAGCTTGGCTATCAGCATTCCCTCCCATTTACCATTACATATCTGAATGCCTCAACCTCGGGGAAAAGTGTTTTTATCAGAAGTGGTAACACTGCTAGCAGTTCCATTTCTGAACATCAGGTTCACAGATCATTAATTCCAGTGTATTTAGGTGGCATGAAGAATCATATTTTGAAAATTGGAAATACAAGCCATTTTCAACATCTGTACCTGCCCATGATAGCCCCCAGTTGATCTGGACAGAAAAAATAATAATATATCTATTCTGTGGTTGATGCTGGTAAGATTAAATTCCTCCCAGACTGCAGGACATGAAATACTAATTTTGTCGAGCTGGGAGTTTTAACTGAAGACTTGAACTTATGCAATTTCATTTTGAAAATGGCTGTTTTAAGATACTTACAATTTGTAGATATGGTATGCTAACGTTAAAGCTGTCATTCATATTTGCATGCCAAACTATTCTCACATTGGTAATAAAAAACGTTCCCAAATTTCCCTATTAAAGAAAAAGGTATGTTAGGATTGCTATGAAGCATAGAGCCTTTTTTCCAAACACGATGATTACTGCTATCCTTTTAAACACAAGCAGGATACAGCTTCGTATTGAATTCAAGAAGAGCCTCATTCTTTCCCACCAAAACCAGTCAAAGTGCTTCTACTGACTGCAAGGAAACAAGGTCCAATCTGTAAAGCATACAGCACCCAAGTGGCGAAAATAGCTGGGAGTACCTATTACTGCAGCAAAGCAGGATCAAATCACAGCACAGCAGACCTCAGAGGAGTACATGAAGAATCTCAGAGTGTTCTTAACTGTACAGGTCTGGAATTGGCGTATAGCGTAAGTATAATGGCATGTGGGTTAAACTTAGGCAATTGTGGACACGTGTGCCAAGGGAATGTAGAGGAAAAAACTTTTTAGCTTGTCGGGATGGATCCTATTTCCATTCTGGACTAAAACTGCACAGACAGAAATAGCTGCTCCCATTTTGTTTTGTGGCTCTGGGAAATACTTGCAACTAATGCTCTGTAAAATAATAGACATGTTTTCTATTTTTTTTTCCTTAATATCTTTTATTTTTCCATGTTTTAAGACATAGATTCCTACTCCAGTATATTTCCGACTTCCAGTAATCAAAAGACAATGCAGTCTTACACTGCAATCACATCTGCATGTAAATATACAAATATTCAGCAGAGCACTTCGTAAACAACATGATTGACTTTCAGGATTATACAGAGCTTTAGACTCATAAATATATCTTTTTAACAGGAACTGTACATATAGTTCCTTGCATATTAGCCGAGTCATGTAGACTTCTGGTTGCCAAAAAGAGACTTTGTTGTACTGAGTAGCAAATATGTGGGATCAGTTTCTCCGCATGCATCAGATGATGAACTGAATTAAGGGTAATTCCTTCGAAGTTACAAAACTATAGTAGTGCAATTGCTAAATGAAAGCCAAAACATTTTAACTTGGCTGTAGTCAACATAGTTTCATTTTTCACTATACCTGGTCACTTGATAAATTCCAGACTCCATTGATTTTATCATATATTTGCTCTTGTGGCAGTAATCTCAGTTGCTTGTTTTGAATCAATGCACTTCTCAGCTTCAGATCACGATACATTTTAGAAGTTTCATAAGCTCTGCAAAAAATAAAAAATACACATTACCACTTCAGTGGTTTCTATTATTTTTACTGTTTGTTTTAGCACCAGTATGAAATGCTGTATATTTTCAACTTTTCTTATCACCATGTTGCACAAAAATGAGAGTACTATTAAAACTTCATCAACGTAAACCATTATATTTCAACTTTCCTTAATGAAGTTATCTTTAAACTTAAAAGGTTTTTTTGACATCTGTTTCATTCTCCTGTACCGTTCATGTGTATACTATTTCGTTCTTTTCCTTAAGATAGTCATCTCCCCGCCTCTACTGCAAAGAGTAAGTCTTCCGGGTCCCATGTTATACATAAGTATGGACATCAAGAATCCTTTATTTTTCAGCATCAGTCAACTCACAAACATCCAATATATGTACATCAGTATTCCATAGCTCTTAAATAGAAACCCACGGTAATGCATTATGCACACATTCATTCAAATGACTTATCTTTAGGTGGGAAACATACACTGTTTTGTAGTCAATTAGAGTTTTGACTTAATTCTTTATTTCCACTACATGGTCCAAAATTATGGGAAATTACTACAGACAGAAACTATAGATAGAAAATGCACAGTGAAATTAGCTCCTTTATACTTTTACTTGTTCAGCTAGTTTATACACAGAAGGTATACAAACTGTGATCAATGACTGGTATTAACACACATTAATTTTCATTACGCACAGTTGTCTACTAGAATTTGTGACCATTCTCTCCCTGTCTTCCACAGATTGTGTTCTCCTCTTTTGGGAAAAGTTTTCTTAATGTTAAATACGGGCAGTTATCTCAGTTCATCAGCAGTAGCAACCCCACATATTTGACTCATTGAACTTTGTAAATGAATATGCTACCTGTGTACAGCAATAACTGAAGTGAAGAGTCTGGGACTCCCAGGGACAACATTGGTAAATATGAACTCAAACCGTGTATTGTTACATTTAGTCAATATATACAGAGCTTCTGTCTGCCCTCGTAATTTCTGTAATGAAAAAATGAAATTTAACATTTTGACAATATAGCAGTTTGACTGTACAGGCAAGAAATAATCAACGTATTTTCTAAATTCTTGTTCTAAATAGTATATCTGAAGATGTAATCCTGATTCTATGACTGATCTACTGCTGTCTTCAACTGAACCCAGTTCCATCGACAGCAGAACTAAGAAAGCCTGCCTGCTATACATTTGCACTATCACGACTGAAACAGTATTTTTGGCTTTGCTACCACATGGCTGCCCAGGGAACATACATAATCTCCCTGCTAGTTCTTTGCTGCAAGCCAAACAAATGGCTTCACAGTTGCATGTAATTCAGGCTATATATTTGAGAGCTCTCCTGCACAAAATCAGTGCCTCTCTAGATCTTTGTTAAATTGAGATACAATGAGGCATCATGTGCTTGACTCACCTAGAGAGGAGAAGAATCACCAAACAGTGCAACTCCATGAATTTTACTGCCTTAGGAAACTGACTACAAGCACACTCCTACAGAAGCATAAAACTTTCTCAACTTTTAAAACTAAACTTCCATTACTATTCTATTACTGTTCTTGCAAGTAAACATTGAGATTGTTGATACACTGCAATAAGTATAAACAATGAATTAGAACTGCTTTTATTATTTTTAAAAGTATTTTTTGAAACTTACCGAGTTGGCAGTTCTTGTAGTTATATTTATAATGCAGTTGTAACCAACAGCTAAAAGTTAGGGGAGAAAGAAAAAGAGAACACTTTTGAGTACAAGAAAAAAAATAGTCAAAATTAGAAAGTACAATCGTGAATTTTGTAGCACAGCTTTGGATGCTATTTGTGAGAATTACACATTGTGGTTAAAGGTCTGGGCCCTCATCACAAAATCAAAAGACTCATTTAAGCTGGAAAGGCCCTTGGGAGGTTGTCTGGCCCAGTGGTCTTCTCAAAGCAGGACCAACTCCATCTGGCTGCTCAGTGGTCCAACTGAGTTTTGAATTTTTCCAAAGAAGATTCCACAACCACTCTGGGAACCTGTTCCACAATTTTACTGCCATCATTGTGAACATTTTTCTCCTAATATCAGATCAGAATTTCCCTTGTTTCAGTGTTTGACTGTTCCCTCAAGGAGGTCTGTATCATCATGATGTGCCCCATAAATTTCACCCTTATAAATAAAACTTTCTACATTGATATAATACTTTGTAGAAAAAGAGCTAAGGAGATGACAATAAAAAAAAGAAAAAACACAAAATGGAAAGTATAAATGGAGAAGAAACGAAAAGAAGAAGAGGACAAAAGTTATAAATTTCACTTTGCTTCTTCTACAGTAATGCTCCGATAGAAAATAAGAACAGAAACAATCCAGCTGTTCTTCCTAAACAAACAGACGCTATAAAATGGTGCTGGGCTAAATCTGAATGTCAATGACAGTCCTGCAACTGATACCAGTAGTAGCACAGCCAGGTTAAAAAAAAAAAAAAAAAAAAAATCAAAGGAGAACTAGAATTTGCTTTGAGAAGGTTCTGCTTCTCCAAAGGTCAGATGTGACAGTGGTTATGCAGATAAGAATATTCAGTCTTTATGGAATAAATACTTATGAAAATAACAGAAAAAGACTATTTCCTAGGTTGCTTACAAGAAATTTTCTAAAACTAAAAGAAAGAGCAATGGTCAAAAATGGCATCCGATAAAATATTGTTTTGTCTCTATATATTCTTTAATTTAAGAAATAATGCATTATCCTGAAAGCTAAAGAGTATTTTAAGCTCTAGAAGGCATAGGTAAGAATTCCTTGAGCTTCTATAGGGCTGAACTATTCCACAACATTCTTTGTGATCTCCTCTAAAAAAAGTCTATTCTAAAACTTAGAAACACAAGAAAACAATTTCTTTTAAATTTTATAAATACATATAAAAGTAGCAGTGTGTGCGCACACATTTATGTGAGTGCATGTATGAGATAGCAAATGCAAAAGAGGAAGCAGGCAGAGGGCATAAGTTTATATAGATAATGAACAGAAAACATATTTTCAATCTTGATTGGGTATTGGGAACTGAGCACTAGAAATAATTTGAGTACAAAGTAAGTGTATTCTGCACCTGTTTCAGCAAATTAAATTAAATCTGAGTAGACCTGCTAGCTACTCATACAGTTAAAATTAGAAGCTTATACACAGCTTATAATAGTAAATTTGGAAAGGCAAGTACTCGTGGGGAATAAAATCTGTAGGACAATACAGAATGTAAATAAACAGGTGGCAATAAGAGGTACAAGTAAAGCAAAGTGTGAAGAAACTCAAACTTCTGTTTCTTTCTAAAAAGACAAATGAATCCTACATAGACCAAATGAAAAATATGTCTGAAGTACTCTTCATTTTCTGTTCTGAGAACTTAACACCGAATATCAATATTTTGCTATGAATTTTTATAACAGTTCCTATCAATATTTTGCTATGAATTTTATAGAACAATATATATGTTTTATAACATATATATATATAAACTATATTACAAATAGATTCATTAGTAACAGTTTATTTCAGACTTTACAGAGCAACAGAATTATAGTTTACTATTCTGTACTGCAATCAATACTAGTGTGAAAGAATAGCATGCCACCACAAAGGAAACACAAAATTTGCAGTTGTTTCACAGGAGATGATACTTACAGAGATTGACTCTGGGCAGTGACAATGAGCGCCAAATAATCCTCAAATTTGTCACAAGCAGTCTACCTGGAAATGAAGAGTGTAGACATTTTTAATCTGCTTAACTTCCATTAAATTAAATGTTCCATTCAGTGGTACATATCTACCTCTAGTTTTGAAACACCAGAATATTCCTTCCCCTTGAAAGGAAAAGCACAGGACACCCCAGCAGAAAAAAAAATATAAAAATCACTAAACGCTTTTTTGAATGCTAGAAGAGAAAATCCAGCAAGGAACAAATTAAACAACCTTTAATATATCCCAGCGCTCCTTAAAACCAAACCAAGAACAATTACTGATTTCACATCACACTGCCTACGGTAAAAATGTGGAGACACAATCAGTACAGAACTGCTCTGGGGAGGAGAAGGGGAAGGCAGTGAGTTAACTATCACAGCTGTCTTCATGAATAACCTCACCCCTTTATGTCACATGCAAATTGCTTTGATTCTGTACCCAGTACAGCAGCACATCGAGCCCCAGGAAGGGTTACTTCAGCATGCTGGCAGCTTCATGCCCTTGCATACTATATATATATATATATTCCTTACTGATTCAGTTTAAACTAGGTTAGGAAAAACTAATCCTTAAACAGGATTAAACTAGAAGATCCTCACAATGTTTATAAATGGGTTATTCTTACAAAGCTTTCAATTCCTAACAAATTCTGAGACAAGATTGTCACATTCCTGTAACTGTGAACAGATCCTATTTGAAAATACTCCAGGGGGAGACAGATTTGTGAAATAGGCAGGATCTATTTTCTGCAACAGACAATTGATACTGAGTTCAATGGAACCAGACAGGGCTTTCATGAACCTATACAGGTTAAATATTAGCAAGTTTACAATTTCCCTGAGTATGTGGTTACCTCTGTCTCCATTGTTTCCTTTGGTATCTTCAACAGACTCTAAGCAGTCTATAAGGACCTCTCCAGGTCTCATTTTCATTTGCCTAAAAAAAAAAAAAAGAAGGAAAAAATTACCTAATGAAAACCTAATGGATTTATCCTCCAAAAGAAGGCCATTGCTAGCTCCCCATTTTGCTTTGCTTTCTTTTTTTGCTCAGCACATTATACAATCAAAAATCCATATAAATATATGCATGCATACACACAAATAAACATTAAATACTTGAAATTTTTATCACTACATCTGGCATATGAAAAATATTAATACCTTTGCCATTAAATTATAACAGTAAATAATTCTGTAGCAAGTGCAACCAAGCAAACTATATTCCAAAATAAGGAGAAAGTGTGTGAAAATGTGAGGGAAAAGCAGAAAAGAGCATTCACATCATTTTCAATTGATAGTTTGTTGCCTCTTGCTGTCCCTTTAGGGTATAAGGAGTGGAGCTAGGCTCAGGAAAGAACAGATGCTAGTAAAGGAAGTCTAAAATATACAACAACATGTGAAATGCTCTGCTAAATTTTCCACAAAAGGTGTAGTTTGGTGTTTTTTTTGTATTTTGCTTCATTTAACTAGTCTAACAACTTAATTACACAACAACAGATATAGTGTGAAATTTTGCTGTATTTTAATTGTATCATATTAAAGCAGCCAAAACTCTTCAGTGGATTGGCCCAACAGAAACAAAATGCATTATCAGGAGGGGAATTCCATGAGATAATACTGGAGATCAGATCGAGACAGTAGGTTTGGACTCAACAATACCTCACCAGAACAGCACAAAAGATATTAGACACAGGAGGTAGCAAGAATAGCAACATTAGCATTAAAGAAACATTCAAAGCAGGCTCTGTCTACATGACAATTCCCCAAGAAAATAAGGCAGAACTGCTTAAACATCCAAGGTACAATTTAATGTTTCTAAATTTATTTGCAGGCAGCATGTCTGAGGGACAAGGGGTGCTCTCAGCAGGGTGCACTGAGTAGGAGGGAGATGAAGCATAACTTCAGCCGTTCTTTCAACCTCCAAATCATCATTGATCAGTTGCTAATTTGTAGCTCCATATGATACCTAAGGCAGATTTTATGTAGTTTATAAATGGTTAAACTGTGGAGAACCTTCTTTTAGAGGAGAAGTGTAGCGATTTTAGCAACCATCCCAAATGGTTTCAAGGACTTAGTAAGATAAGAAAGGATGTATGTGGCCCTGAGAACATGGTGACCTAAGACAGAGATGCAATAAATGTGGAGATTGTCTGCCAAACAGGTGGTAGCAGAGAGATCATTAGTTTTAATGAGCAATTAAGTAATTAGAATGTTTTGTCAACATGAACAGTGAGCCGAAGGACAGGTGAAGAAGATGAAGATTGAGGAAGAAATGACCCTCACTCAAAATGAAGACCACCAGAAGGCACAACTACGCATGCCCAAAAGCTTATTATAATATGTAAATGAATTCTCAGAAATGTACTGAATATGCTAATGTTTCCTTGGAATTACACTGAATATGTATACCTGTTGTGTATAAATTTAATTTGACAACAGAATTCGGTGCACAATAGGAGGAGCTATCCCCTGCGCACCCGGCGCCGCAATAAAGAATGCCTGCTTTCTAAACTTTAAATTGAGTCTCAGAAAGTTTTATCTGCCGGTTTGCGGTAACACATATTACAAAAGCCAGGCAGGGTTTTGTCACAGACACCAGAGCAGAAGCGTTATGTCTCAGATAAGGCTGACAGCTCACCAGAGGTCAGGGCTCACAGGAGTGAGGAAGCACTGCCTCCCCCAGGATGTACGCGACAAACCTTCAGCTCTGCCCCCTCGGGCGGGGGGGCACAGCTCAGGCTGCCAACACCACAGCAGGGACACCGAGCCCAGAAGGTGAGACCAGCGACAGATACCGTTCCCTCAGACACACACCTGAAGTCTGATTTTTATTTCTCAGCGCCAAGTGACGGTACAGGCAGCCGGGAAAAGAACTCCACCAACCACAAACTCCCCAGCCAGCCCGCCTGAGGCTCAGCGGCGACACAAGCCCTTTCCCGCCCGGCCAGGAAAACACGCTACCCCTGCTCCGCCGCTGCCGCCTCACCCGGACGGCACCCAGGATGCACCGCGCCATTAATGGCGGCCGCCCTCAGCCTACTGAGGGGCAGGGCTCAGACTACCGACAGACGCTGGGCGGACCCGAAAGCCCCGCTGGAAGGGGAGGGGAGGGGAGGGCAACGACACTCACTGCGGGGAGATGTCGAAGCGGACATCTCTGTCCTCCCACAGCACGTCCAGCACCGCGCTCATGGCTGCCGGCCGCGGCGCCGCTCCCTCCTCGCGCCGCCGTGGCAACGGGGGTGGTGTCTCGCGGTCCGGCCGCCCTCGAGATTGGCTGCGGCGCTGCACGTGGCTGGGGGGCAGCCACCCTCGCGCCCGCCTGCCCAAGCCCCGCCCACGGCTCGGCTGAGGGAGCGGGCGCGTGGGAGGCGGGCCCGCCATCTCGATGAGGTGGATTGGGATCTATTGTAACGTTTTTCATTTGGGATAACTTGAGTTTTGTATCCAGCCGAATTTTAACGGCAGTATCCTACCGCTTTCGACCAAAAAAAATTACTCTAAATAAGTACGACTCATGGGAAGAAACTTGCCCTCTGACAGTCCTTTCCCTGGAGCTGGTCCCTGAATTGGTGAGGAGCCTTATCAGGGCCCACTGGGCAGTCGGTAGGAACGCGATGAAGTCAAAAAGGCCAAGGGCGTCCCTCAGCCTGTCCCTCCTCCCACCCTGGCCACCGCTGCGGCCCCAGCAGGAGAGCGGCTGGGGGCTCTTCAGGTAGGAAGGGCAGGAGGTGTTCGGCTTGAGGCCAAGTTCAATGTTTTTGTTGATATGCTGAACTTACCATTTGTTCACAGGAAGAAAGAAACCCAACCCAACCCAACCCACAAACCCAACCTAAAATTATCATTGGGTTTCATATGCAAGAGTGCCTGATCTGAGGTGTTCGATCCTGTTAAGGGCTGTGGCAGAAATCCTGTTCCGTCGTCAGGAGCACGTTACACAGTAAGTGTAGTTTAGCTGTGAGGTAAGCTTTTAGTCCTGTAAAGGTATCATTATCCATTCTCTGTCCTGGCAGTAAACCCATAAATGTTTTATTAGAAACAAGCTTTTAAGTATATAAGTAATACAAAAACCATCATATACAGGCAGACATAAAAGTAAAAAGCAATATGGCAGTGAAGGGCAATAAACTCTATGCTGCATTTGATGTTTTGAACGTAATTTTTAAATGTTTTTTAAGAAAGATAAAAATAGTAAAATGCATTTAAAAATTAGACTTGGCTTTCAGGAGAGAAACACGTCAAGAACCACTTTGGACATGAACTAACCTAATTTAGTGATGCTGGCTATTGGTATAGTCGCTCCTACAAATCTGTAGATGTGTTTTAATTGTATTTGTCATGTATCTTGTTAGCTAACGGAAATTGAGGAAAGTTTACAGAAAGAAGGACTAAATGTATCTGTGATGTGGTTGGCGAAGGTAGGTAGCTGAGCCACCTCCCTACCTTGTGACCTAGAGAGCAGGTAGGCCACAAGTTGATGCACTTGCTGTATTTATCTGTGCTGAGTAGTAGTCTGCATGTAATTTGGAAATTGATATTTTATGCTTGTAATATTAAAATGGGATTTCTGGGAACACTGTCACTTAAAAAAAGTGAAATCTTCACTGCAGAATCCATGCCAAACATCAGATTTCTGTAACAGAGAGAAAAGAAATTACATAATTTTAATGACCAAAGATTGCTTTCCAAAGCTATATATATAATTTAAAATGAGATATAGTTAGTGATTGTACAATGGTAGTATTTAAAGATCTAGGTGAAGGAAGGGCAATTACTGTGGTAAATGCTATACTCATTTTACTATACCTTAGTAAAAAGGAACTTTTGTACTCTTGATACTGCTGCAAAATTGCTATTTTGTTACATAAGAACTACATCATACAATATATGCAAAAAGAATTAAAGTGAGCTTGCATAGGTAGACATTTTTTTTAATTAGTGAGCATATAACTTCATAATATTAACATTCTTTAAATTAGTGGGTTTGATTTTACATACCCTGCTGAATACTTGATAACAAACACAATCAATCAGTAGCTTCAACTTGCTCATTATTAATGTAGAGAGACATTCCTACCTCCAGAAAAAAATACACAAGTCTCTCTACATTCTTCTTCACTCTCAAAGCGGTTTGCATTTCCATCGCAGCCACCATACCAAAACTGAGCACAAGCATTGGCTTGTTTGTCATAATACCATTTTATGATATAAACACGGCATGGCCCTTGATCCAGCCTTAACTTGCACCGGAGGTCCAGAATACTTTCTAAAATAAAGAAAAAAAGGAATAGAAACAATTTAGTTTGTAAGAGTCAATTGTATTGCATAGATTTTAACTTTTAAACTCTGAAATTATTTTTTTTAAATAACATTATACAGCAGCCTAAGATTCACTTTTACTTCTAAAGATGTTAGCGTTGAAGGCAAGTTAAAAATGCATCTCTGTAGGTCAAATAAATTGCTCCTGGACTGGCATGGTTCTAATAACTCCAGAAATATTATGGCCCCACATACAAGAAGAGAAAAGAATATGATTTATCAGCAGTCTTGTGAGCAACCCAAAATTGTAAGCCAAAGAGCTGTAAGCTAGTTGCATTTGCTATTTTTGAGCCTCGAGTATGACCATCATCTTTGTGCAGTACATTGCTTCAGTACGTTAGTTCTCTTTGTGGTGTGGGAGAAGAGGCATGGGAATAGCAAGAAGAATATAAAACTTCAGGCTTTCTTTTGTAAGGTGTTTGTACTACTTGTCTAATACAATGGTAGTAAATATGTACATACTAGGTGAACTTGAACGTAAAGCTTGTTGGTCTAATGATTCCTACAGATATGCATTAGAGGACTGTGACATACTAATCTAGTCTCACTCACTTTAATAATACCATGAGATAGAACATACGTTTCCTTCAAGTTTAATATTGTGACATCAATATTCTGTCTTTGGCAATTGGTATCTTGATGCTTATAAAAAAAAAAAAAGTTATTGCCAGAGACAGGATAATAGTCATGCCTATGTTCCCAGGAAGCACGGGAACATGTTTCTATTGCTCTCTTCTGTTGCTCCCATCATAATACAGTATTACTGGAACCCAAAAATGTGAATCCCCCAAATGGTGAACAAAATACATTCAGACATTTCATATGAAAAGAATCAACTGTTTGAACAGCCAGCAGCCAGCTAATTACTATACTTTCCTTCAAATCACTAAGCACTGTTTTTTCTTATTTATCCTCTGAAGGAGCAATCTATTTTTTCTGTCCAATTCTGAAATCATTATCTTCTCTGTCTTTAATGAAGCCTCCCATCTCTACAGACTGCCCCTACTGGGTTGACTCATTACCTGCTCGCTGGCCCACCTCAGCTAGCACTATGTTCTCTTTTTGAGAACACATCTGCTGTAAGTGGAGCAGTGGGATTTGGAATTTGGAAAGACAAGAACTGGTGAACAGGCTGGACAAAAACTGCAACTGTATCTGTTTTAAAATCCTGAAGTGGATTCTCTTCCACAGCATGGGTTCACGAAATCTTCAGAATGTGGAACAAAATCACTCTGATTTATAGCCTTATGAAAAGTTAGTATCAGGATAACAGGGAACAAAATGAAAAACTAGTTATGAGCTATAACCTGGTTTTGGTGAGAGCCCTGCGGTTGAAAGAGATGATGTCATCACTTTATCTGATGATGATGGTTTAGATGGCAATAATGGTACCACAGCTGCAGGTGAAAAGAAACAGAATGAGACACTGATTTTTGATTGGCCAAAAATGAATATGAAGAAATGAATGATGATAAAAATACCTCTAGTGTGCACTGTTAGCAAGGATGACTGTTCCTTCTCCTCTTGTTCCTCTTCATAGGCTTCATATACTACCACAGGAGGTACTTTGGTCTGAAATAAGTATTTGATTTTCTTTGCTTTTCAGACATTGCTGATTTCAGACATTGCAATTTCAGACATTGTTCATTTCAAAATGAACAAGCTCTTCATCACTTAGAGATTTTCAAATGTTTTTCCTCCCCATTTACCCTGACTTCAGTGTTAAGAATGAGGATTATAACCTCACCTGGTTGGTTTACCAGGAGGGTTGTCAATCCTAAATCTGGGATTTTTTTTTTTTTAGTTGACCTTTACAAAATTTTATTTATAAACTTAAAAATACAGACTACAATTGAGTCTAATCACTATTCCTAGACTTAATTATTACAGTGTAATTGCATTTTAATAATGTTATGTTTCACACTGTGGCACAAATATTACTGTATTAAACACAGGAATAATAATCCTTGTAACCATATCAGAAATAAATTAGATAACTGCCTGCATGCCATTAGATAACTGCCTGCATGCAACATCAGAACTCTTACTTGGAACAACCAGCTCTGAGCTATTAGAGTACCTGTCCTGTAGAAAAGTTGAGGGAAAGTTACACAAGATATCAGGCAGCAGAGAAGGATATATGTAAAAAAATTTTGCTCATTAAGGCCTGCTAATTTTCGTACCGGAGTTAATGGTCGAGGAAGATCAAGACTCAGAGGACTTTCTACTGTAGATACTCCAGGTGTCTGTGCTGAAAGTGATTGTCTATTAACATTGTTGTTCTGAAGTATGTAATGTAAAGAACTTGAAGATCCTGAATGGAAAGATGGTCCACTTATGCTCGCACCATTTCCATTACGGTTGTATATTAAGGTACCGTGTTCATCTTCACAAAATTGGTTGACTAACTTGGACTCCAGAGCTGTTTAAAAAAAAAGGTTAAAACCTCATCATATTGAGAAATTAAATGTATTTTTTGAATTTGGATTATTTATATACGCAAATAATACACATATAATCCAGTACTCCTTTGGATTATTTATATGCATTTAGGAATGGAAGTGAATAAGTAGAATTTACCCCAGTGGGTTTGATTCTGGTTTCCAGTCCAGCAGATTTACAGTACGTGGGCACTTACCTTAGAAAGCTAGTTTAAGCAGCTGTTTTCCTACACTGTAGGTGGCATCCCCCGTTGGCGTGATGAATCATTGCCCTATAATGTGTCTCCTTAAAAGAAGGGAATCTGTATCTCTAGGTTCCTATTACTTTGCACCTTGTAACTAATCCTGATCAGCATCAAAACATACCATATCCACAAGGATATGTTACATGCAAAGCTTTCTCCCCCGCCCCGCCCCGTTCTGAGAAGCATCAGATATAATGCAGAATAAAACTGCAATGAACGCACCTGGAAGGGTATTAAAGTCATCAATAAGGTACATGTGTTCACTGTCTGGATCAGAAGCAATCAGATTTAGTTCACGCACAAACTCAACCTGAGCTGGATCTGAAGTATTTACAATTCCTATTGCATACATTTCGATGTTTGCAGCATGAGCCTCTCGAACGACAATATCTAGTTTTACAGCTTCTCTCTTGTCTGCTTGGCCATCTGTTAGCACAATAGCTACTTTTCGTACTCCTGTTCGAGCACCAAAAAATCCTTCCTGGGTTGCTTTACGGATAGCAGTTCCTGTGTAAGTGCCTTCTCCCATGTATTGCATTTTTCTAATTGCTTGCTTAACATCCTGTTGAGTTGTGTACTTGTTGAGACCAAATTCTAGCCGAACTTCTAAACTGTACAACACAAGGCCAATTCTAGTAGCATTTCTGCCTACGGTTACTCTGTCTACTAAAGCAGTTACAAAGTCTTTGATAATCTCAAAATTTTCTGGTCCCACACTCTCGGAGCTGTCAATCACAAATACAAGCTCCATAGGAATTTCCTTACATTTAACACCACAACCTGCAAAGGAAAAATAAAGAAAACAGGTCATGATGACTTGACTTGGTATCCTTTTGGCAAGGAGAAGAATGTAAATGTCAGGAAGAAAAAAATAGAATCAGAAATTAAAGATTTCCTGAGTACTTACCACATATCTCTTTAATTAATTTAATTATATCTTCTCTCTGGATATGAAAAAAATTAAATATAAAATATTTTACAATTTGCCTCTTTCAAATAAGGTATAATATTGACACTACTGAAGATTTTGTTTATAATGACTGTGTCCTTACAAGGACTTAATGAAAAAATCTTACTGTTTAACTTGCAAACTTGATCTTCCAAGCTTGGAGTGAGTCCCACATTTTACATTTAACTATTTTATGAGACATTTAAGAATTATTAACCTGACAACACAGTAAGACCTTTATCTAAAACAACTAACTAATGTTATTGTAAAGAATGTTTTGTGATTATTTTGTTCTCATTAAAATTTAAAGTCAAAACCCATTCATATTTTAGCATGTGAATAATACAGGTATCCCTTTTAGCTGTACTGGGAGTGTAGAAATAGACCCAACTTCAGGAAGCCTATTGCTTGTAGTGAGCTGGCATATGACAGAGAGTGACAACTCAAAACAGAACTGGGATTTGTGAACCCTGGTGTACCTGGCCCACTGTATTACCCAGCTTTCAGCAGCAAAAAAAAAAGCTGCTGCCTTCAGAGCTGTCTGTTCGAAGAAGTTATAGGTTCTGTGACATGCAAACAAAGTGTTTCTCATTATTAGAGCAATCATTTGTTGTATTTTTTGAAGTGCATGACAGGACACATTTGGCATTGAGTCGGTCTTTCAAATACAACCTTTTGCTACTGCTGCTCAGCTTTCCTCATAAACCTCAGTAGTATTTATATACTCCCTGACATGCTTTACTGAATTTGGGTCTAGTGCAGTTCAGGCTTACCAGAAATATAATTAAGTTTATAGCATGATAGGCCACAACAGGTTTGAAGATATTTAGGCTCCTAAATACTTTTTAAAAGCTTTCCCACAGCAGGTACACACCTGGGCCATCTAACACTAACTGTAAAAGAACACATAGGAGAAAAATACCTAAAATCACCAGGAACTTTAAATTCCATTTCAGCATAAATTAGATGAGCAAAAGTCAGAAATCTTTGTGTGGTTTCTTTCTATATCAATACTGAGATCACTTCTAGTCAGAAAGCTCTTTCCAAAATAATTAACACAGGATACATTTAGTCTGATGGTATCTTTGTTTATATCTTGCCGTAATGGGATTTAAATAATGGAGTTTGCTTACTGTTAGGCCTTGCTCTCCCTTTGGTCCAGTTTTGCCCTGTAACAGTGATTGTTAATTAAGCTACTGCAATTAGGAACATTGCAATTCAGAATATGACTTCATCAATATCATTATTAGAATAATATTTGGCAAATAAGAACTTTGGCTAGAAAAAGTAGTGTTCTTGTGATATTACCTTGTGCATGCAGTATGTACAGCCTCCTCAGGTGGTGATGGGAATTGGATTTTTGTAGGAACTGGATGACCTCAAGTCTCCCACTAAATCACTGATTGTCAGTTTACATTAGAAAGGGAGAATGTGTGCAGATCTCTCCTGTCTACCATGTTGTGTTTGTTTCCTTTCTCAAGAGACTGGACGCCTGCCTGACATCCTGGGATGATCAGAAATTCTGCTTCATCGTATGTGAGTCTAATAGAGCCAGTGTCAGGGCAAGAACAGTGATGGTGTTTATGTATCCCTACTTAAGAGTATGAAATGTCAGACTAGAAGGGTGCCACGTTTTGCTTTCCAGCTTTTGGGGGCCTGTCCATCAGCAGAAGTTACCATTTCACCTCCCTTCATCTGTTCATCAGCTTTGAGGAAAGTCTGAGCTGCAGTTACTTGGTAGCCATAGAGCAGAATTGCATAGTTTTGTCTTAAAACATCACAATTGTCTTTCACTGCCTGAAGAAAGAAACCACATCTGTGGGAAGTGGGATACTGAGCATGGAAGTGTCTTCTTTATGCTTTTAAAGGTTTTCATAGTTTCAGTTTCTTAAGTATTTGATTGTATGTAGTTAAATAGCAAGAAGAACACATAACCCAGCTTTATTTTTAAGCAGTTTAAGAAAACAGACGTGATAAACCTGAGTTACTCACAGGTTCTCCAGATAAACCAGGGTCACCCACATCACCTTTTTCTCCTTTTTTCCCCTTTTCACCTGTAGCTCCTCGGTCTCCCTTTAAAACCATGTTGGTAAGCAGACAGAATATGCAAGTCAGTTTTTATTACACTTTTCACATTTCTCTCCAGCTGCCTTTGTCAAATTTACCTTAAGCTTCTGACATGAGTTAGAAATCTTTGCTAGAGATTATTTAAATCAATTCGTATTTGTGAATTTTGGCAATAACTTGTAGTATTGGCGGAGCATTTTAATGAGAAAAAGAGCTGAATCATTTTGAAAAATGAACCATCTCAAACAAGTACATGCAGACAGAGTGGTTTCATGGGATATTGCATGATGGAAATTATTGTCTGTATCTGAGAAAAATAACATAACAGTAAGGAAATTGAGAAGAATGGCAAGGACGTAGGTGGAACAAATAATGGGAATATCACTCTGAGAAACCTTTTGGCCCAGGAAAGGGGTTTGGAACAACAAACAGATTCATTTGTGCCTCCTGGTTTGATTTTTAGTAGGCTGTGGGGTTTTGTACGGCCTTTCTGAACTGATGTGATCACACCAAAAACTGATTCCAACCCACATTTCTCTTTTTCTTAACATTGATGTAGTCCCCAAATTTTGCATTGTGGGTGTGTAAAAGAGAGGCAGCGATATTAAATCTAATATATATTTTTTTTCTAATTGCAGTAGAAGATAAGCCTCATATGATATTAAAATAAGCAACACTGAAAGAGATGCTGCTATAAAATATTAAAACAATCATGTGAATGACTGGGGTTTTCCCAAATCCCCATTCCCTTTTCACAGAATTCGCATGAGAGTTGACTGTAATGAGCATTTCCAGTATGTTGGCTTTGGTCTAGGACATTATCTCTGATTTAGATGTCATACCTTCTGTCCCAAAAGCCCTTCTCCAGGGGGACCTCGTGGTCCTGGCATTCCTTGAATTCCTTGTTCCCCCTAATAATAATCCAAGTAGTGATATTAACCTTTTGTAATTATTCGTCATGCGTTAATTTTAAATGTCAAAGAGAAAGTGTCTGAAACTGCATTTTAACAAGTGTCTGGAGGCTCACTAGCTTGTATTTCCCAAATACTTCATCAGTATGTCTACTCCTAAAGATATATAATATCAAAACATTGCCTGACTATTATTGGTTCTAATTCTACTGTTCCCTCTTTCCATCTTTTTTTATTCCTTCTCATTCCCCCATTCTTATTTCTGTCTTTTGAGTCTGTCTCATCTGATCTATGCTTTGGGTAAAAGTGCATATTACAGAGAAAAATTAGTATTACACATAGGTTCAGGATGGAGACTCTTTCTCTACCATAGGGGGTAGTTCATATAACTAATTCAGACTGTGGGTATTAGAGTTGTGAAAAAGGGAATGGTATTTTTAATTTTGTATGGCTATCTGTCACTGATGAAAGATGCCCCTGCTTCCTTCTCCCTCAATACACACCCCCCTGGGCTTGTTGGTTTACAGCAGTAGAGACAGAACGTACTTTGTAGGTGCTCATGTTATCCTCTCATTTTCTAGCCTGAAGCTCTCCTCATACACGAAACAATGTGAAATCTCCTTAACATTGTGATGGTCAGATTGACCATTCAACACAGGTTAAATATTAAAGACACTGAGTCTTTTTACCTTAATTCCTTGAATACCTTCACCAGGAGGTCCCAGAGTGCCAGGTGGCCCTGGGCGTCCTATGGTTCCCTAGAGAGAAACCCTGCATACGTTAAATAGAAGATTCATAATAAAAATGCCCAATAAATTGTTAGACCACCATCTAATTTCATCTCTGTCCTCTACCAAATTGATGTCTCTTTATAAGTAGTGGGGATAAGATTGCTCTAGTTGACAAAGACTCTTTTTATCCTTTATTGGATCATTAAAATCAAGCTTACACTTCAAAGGAGTCACTCAGGGCTTAATGCTTGTTGAACATGAATCACCTTGCTAATAGAGATATACGTTACTTTGAAGGATGGATTGTGTTGGTGGAACATTGGGGACTGAATTAAAATGTAAGAGAGGATTATTATTGTTATGTTATCTTTCATCACCATTAAGCTTACACGGTAAGACCTAGAGACATACATACTAATGTGGCATTGCAAATAAACACTTGTTGCTAATTTATAAGCTGTTTTTTAAAAGAACTCCAGAACTTCAGTTCCATATGTTATTCATAGTAAGCAATCAAAACCCACATAGTACAATAGTAATTTTATGCCTATATTGTAATTCCAGCATCCCTGCATGAAATTCTTAATTTCCTCATTTGTGAGGATTCTGTCCACATGCCAGTCCTTGGGACTAGCTCTGGCTGGGAAATGCTTCACCACTGCTTAGCTCTGGACCTAGTCTTCATGCCAACATGAACTGAATCTCTGGGACCAATAAGCCACATTGTGCAGGTAATACATTATTATGTTGCAAAATCTTTGCATTTGTCGTTGTTCAGTTTCTTTAAATTTACATTCTAAAACAGGTCTTTTGTATTAATTGACTTGTAAAGCTGAGCTGTAGGAGTATAAGAGTTTCAAATTTGGGAGGTTTCATAGTGAAAATTGCTTTTTATAGTTACAATTATTTCCAGACCTTTGTCATGGTGTGTATTATAATGACACAAACAATCCTTTCTGTGGGGATTGGTCATCATATTGGTCATTAGATTATTATTGATTTAGTTTATACAGTAAAAAAGAGGAATTAATTCTAGAACTCAACAGTATGCCTGTAGCTGCACCAGTAGTATAGGCAAGACATGGTAAGTGCTTGCCAGGCCATTAATTCTGATCAATACTAGGTCTGAAGAAATTTTTGCTACTTAATTGCAGCTAATGTCTGCAGGAGCTAAATATTTTGTCACTGATCTTCACTGCAAGATTATAACTTCATGATTTATCATATGCAATAGGAAGAAGGCCGTAGTTTATGGCTAGTCACTGGAAATGGTTTTGATTTTCTCCAAGATAAAGATACTGTATTCCTTAGTTACCCTATTTGTCGGATTAATTGTTTCTGTTGAAGAGTGAAGACAGAAAACATGTAGATGTGCATGCATGATAACACATTTTTATACTATACATTTTTTTTCTTTTTTAGAAAATAGGCAATGGGAGACATAATTATTTAAATTGCTTACTTTTGGTCCTGGCAGGCCTTCTCCTGGGGGACCTGGGAGACCAATTGGTCCTCTACTACCGGGATCACCCTGAAAGTCGATACTTGAAAAAATAAGTAGTGAATACCAAAGTTTAATTTATCTCTAGAATTCCCAGCATCTGTTGTACTCAAATGGGACAAAGAGAGAATTATTGAACAGCACAGTGCAAGTCAAAGCAATGCTAACACATGATTATTGCAGGCAGAACAGGAACGTTATTTGGAATAAACACTGGCTAGTGGTCTAAACATATTCAAGGCATGTACAGTCATTCATGCAATAGTTACACAGGAATTACAATTCACATGTCATGAAATGAACTCCACGTTCCCCAAACCAAAAAACCCAAGTGTTTGCTTGCTGCCTGTCAGTTGAATCAGCCTCTATCCTCACATTGGCACTGTCCTGGGTTTTTTCCTATCAGTGCTTTCAGACAGCTAGGGGTTGGAGGTGAGTGGAAAAAAGATGTATGCCCTTTTACGAGACATTAAGCATATTTAAATAGCTGTAGTCAATCCTTCAACTGCCTGTATAGTTCCAGTAATCCCGGAACTAATCAGCATCAGAATGAGTTCTGAAGTGAATCTTCAAGATCTTCTATGGGATCTACCTTTTATATATGGACAAGTAAGTTAAAGCTGAATTAAGAAGGTCTTCTGACTGTGACCTATGGGTAGGAATTATATCTGCGTGAAGAAGAGTACACACATGCATTTACTTTTCTAGAAGTTAAGGTCTGTACCTTAGGTCCTGGTAGTCCAACTCCATCTGGGCCTGGTTCACCAGGAATCCCAGGAAGGCCTGGCAGGCCCTGAAATTTTATACATAGACAGAATATTAATTTAATGTATGGCTATATCGACTATATGCTTTTGTTAACATTAATATGGTAGTATCTTGAATATATTATCTTTTAGTGGGGTCACTATGGTCTACAATTAGTTAAATTCTACCCTGATAAGCTAGAAGTGGTGTCAGTGGCGTTTGCATTTGTTGCATGTCATGCAGGAGGCTTGCATGTATTTGAAGACAAAAAGAGTCTGATCTGGAGAGGCAAGTGCAGAAGCAGTTCTGCATCAGATTGCACAAAAATATCAGGAAGTATTATAAATTGAATTCCAATTTCCATTTTGACATTCGTTCATTTTTATTCCTCAGTGTGGCAATTGCATGCATTTTTACTGTTGTCTTTAGCACAGATAAACAGTAGTGTATCACCGAACTCCCTAACTCTTGCCAGCAATCTTCCTGGGACTTCCTCACTGCACAGGCATGTAACTGCCAGAGCTGGTGGAGCACACAGTTGAGAGGACGAGATACGTGAGGCCAGTGCTGCATACCTGTGCAAGGAAGGGAGAGGAAGGAGCCTTTTCTCTTTGTTTCCTTTTTTCAGGGAGTGGTCATATCTACCAGTAAGGACCTCTGTAAAGACTGTGGATAAACCAATTATTTGCCACACCTGCAACAACCTAATGAACAGAACTGGGGATGATTTGCTCTTCTAGCTCTTTGGACAGTAGTTGCTTTTTTAGTGGTTTTGGAAGATAGTGTTGCCCTGAGTTCACACCCATGTGACTACTTCAGGGGGAGATTTTTTTTTTTCCTTTTATGCTGAAATACATTTCCACGGTTAAGGAGCATTTTTAGGCTTTTAGACCAGCAAATCTATGTTAGGCATGAAGGCTAATCACTTTGGTGTAGCACCTATTTGTTCCCAATTCAAATTAAAAAAAAAAGTCTATAAACTTACAGGTGGGCCAGGATAACCATCTCCTTTTGGCCCAAAGGGCCCTGGGGGTCCTGGAAGACCTCGATCACCCTGATGAAGGCAGGAAAAATAGCTGAGGTGAATGCAAATACAATTGCTACCAGGAAATTTTCCGTGAAAATGAAACTTCTTTGGCAAAGTTGGTTTTGTCTGTCTGTCTATCTGCTAAGGTATTTTACTATGTGAATGATTACTGTAGGTTATTAACTTGTTCACGTTCTTCTTCCAGTACTTAGGGCATCTCTTCTCACGTTGCCAGTTTGGCTGAAGTCCTGAGATCTTTTTGGAGTCTGGATTGCTCTGTGTCAAAATGAGCAATGAAGCAAAGAAGCCTGACTGAGAAAATGTAACTGTGCTTGACAGGTAGGCTGTTGTAAGCACATAAACCAGATGTTCGCTCTGTATTGACCCCTCATCAATTAAACCCAGTCATTTTTCTCCTGGTTCTCTGCGTGTGAAAGCTTATGGTTCATGGAGTCTGGAAGACTGACCATCCATGGTTTTCTGGCTCTGCAAATCTTTGTGTTCTGCCCGTGTGGTGCGACATACATGTTAAGAACTGTGGAATGCTTGGCAATCCTAGGTGATTTGCTGTTGCTTCACCAAAATCCTGCCTTATTTTACAATTCTACCAGAAATTAGTTTACCAATTTAGGAGCTACCTTTGCCCCAGGAAGCCCAAACCCTGGTTCTCCAATTGGTCCAGCAAGACCAGGTAACCCAATGTCACCCTGCAATGAAAAAAATATAGACTCTAGTTATGTATTTTATTAAACACCAAACACAGTCAGTGGTTTTGGATTTCTGATATACAAATTTGTATATATCAAATGTAACAGCTAATTTTATTTATTGCTATCGCAAACATTAAACACCAAAAGCAGAAGAAAGAAAAGTATTTTGATATCCAAGGTTATCCGAAATAAAGAAATGAACATAGGTAGGCCACACCTCAAGCTGGCATACAGTTAGTACCAGGGCATGGTGGTAACTAAACTGGATAAAGTAGGTAACTGTGTTCATAGGAAAGAAGAAGTTTTAGTTGACCTCATAAGGCTGAAATTATTTACATGGATAATGGCATGCCACCTTCACGGTTTTCACCCTGTGTTTATAAGCACTAGCAGCTGGAGTGTGGATGTTACCTTTGGTCCAGGCACGGCTCTTCCAGGAGGGCCTGGCATTCCAAGGCGTCCTGGCATACCGGGCTCTCCCTGCAGTGAAGGAAGGAGAGTAAAAATTATGAATTTTTCTGAAAGTGAGTATGAGCATCTCATGGAGAAAACATTTATCCAAAGATTTATAATATTAAATTAAAATTCTATTAGAATTTCTAATATTCTGTTCTATGTGGAAGTCTGTCTGAAGAGCTGATAACAAGCATAGTTCTGATTTTTCAATAGAAATTATGTTCTTCTCAGTTACTGAACAAATATATGTTATTAGAAACCACTTTATTGGTGTACTTGAGACTTGGTCTAGCACATCCAGCGCTCAAGGCTTCCTGCCTAGCTGTGTAAGTATGCTGAAAACGTATATTTTTCTGTTAGAGGAAGTAGATTTTTTTAAATAGTCCTTTCAGTGTACTTTTTAACCCCTTTTCATTTTTTCTCTTGTGTGAGGACTTAATAAGAAACTGAAGGAGAAATCTTGAGTAGCCTTTCTCTCACTTTCAGTGAGTACTGAGTATTTGAATAGAAATTCCATATCCATAAAAGAATATTAGCCATGAGTCAGTGTAAGGGAAAATAAAGTCCTGTCACATATGTATATGCTGTACAACTTACTATCTTCTCAAATATTTCAGCATAAAAGTACCAGTATTAGTGTCCCTTAACTTTTTCCAAACTGACTTCCAGACAAGGAAGCAATATGGTAAATGCAAAGTTCTTTTAAAAATGCTTCTAGATGTTTATAGGGTGTGTCTTGCTAAGAGAAGCCTTAGCTGAGCTTTTTTTTTTAAATTATTTTTTAAGAAGCAAGTTCATTCTGGGACAGTTTCTGAGATCTGCAACAAAGCACAGCTTTGAGGGGCTATTTTACACACATAACATGGTGATAAACCTACTTTAGCTCCAGCGGGTCCAGGCACTCCTGTTGGTCCTGTTAATCCACGTATTCCTCTCTGACCTTGATCTCCCTACAAAAGTGGAGAAGGCATGTCATGCATACCAAACAATATTAAGAATGTGCTAACTGAAATTAATTGTTAATATCAGTAAAAGATAGTGAAGTTGGTACACATGAGCTGTTCCTATTGCCTTCATTGGCAAGTCAGTTAATTCTCCTCAGTAGTTGCCCAGTTTTGGATTTGTGTAGTTAAAGCTACATAGATTCCATCTGAATTAAATTAACTGATTTACCATTGAAAACTATGAAAAAGTAAGAATCAAAAGGAGTCTTAAAGATTGCATCCTTGCAGCTGGAAAATCAAGTTAGGTAATTATAAAAAAAAAAGATACTAAGAGATAATCAAAACAGGAAAAGGGAATTTGATTGAAGGTACTTATTTTTAATTCAATTCTAGGGCCAATCAGTTGATGATGATGCCCTCCGTGTATACTTCTGGTCAGAAAAAGCTCAAAATAGATAGTATAAAGTTAGTAAAGGGATAACTGCTATTTAAGCATATTATTAGGCTCTAATAATTACAACAAAGTGAAACAGCTATAAGTCCAGAATAATTCTGAAAAAGTTCTAACACAGTAATTAATTTTATTGCTGCATCATGTTATCTGCATGTATTCCCTAGCAAAGTAATCTGAAAACAGGTAGATGTCTTGATTTTCCTTTCTATGCTGTTTTTCAGTCCTTCCAGCTTCTTGTAATTGTGATACTTAATATCTTTATTTCTCTTCTATTGTGACATTTAATTTCTGTGTGTCTTGTCCAATGTCTTGGACAGCTATCCTGGCATCTTCCAGTGCCTTTATTTCAGAGGATACAATTTCTGATACAGGAAAACGGAATTACTTCTTCACCTGTGAATCAATACAGAAGACCAGTACAAGAGCCAGAATCTAAAAGATTGATCCAGTTATTTCTACTAAGAGAACTAGTATTCCCAATTAGCTCTTTGTGAACTTCTTGGACCAGATACTACCACAGGTACTGTAAATTGTGAGCCACTGTGTGCTGTTATTTAAAAAAAAAAATTATGAAAAATATTTCCTGGGTTGTCTTTTATTAACTTCGCTATTTAAAAAGTTGTTGGTTTAGGCTGAGGCTGAAATAAACTCTGCAGTTAAACGCTTTCAGAAGCACTCTTTAACCTGTTACTTGAGGTGTATTTTTTCATTACTTATAATAGAACAAAAAAGAGAAAGCTTTGAAAAACCTATTCCTAGAACATTATAATTTTGAGTGTCACCTTTTGTAAGAAATTCTCACCTTTTCCCCCTGTATTCCAATCCCTGGAGCACCTTCAGGACCTCTAAGACCAGGTAACCCTGGTTCACCCTGGAATAGAAAAATCAAAGCAGCATTTCAGAGATTTCAGGGTACTGCATAGACATTGTGCAAGATAACTCTATATCCACTTGAACAAGCTCATTGATATAGAGTCAGTGGCAAAGCTCCCACTAACATCAGCGGGCCCAGGATTTTCTTCCCATATTCAGAAATTGTAAAACTGTGGGTAGAATGCATGAAGTAGTGTGTTTCCTTAGTGATGGCTGAACAGTCTGAGTATATAATCTTTAAATATATGGGGTTTCTGATTCTAGGAAAGCACCGTGATCGGGAGGCTACAGAAGGTTGCCTGTAGCCATTTTAGTGGTTTCCCTTCTGAGTTGCAACTCATTTGGTGGATTAAAAAGAGTCAACAAATGTAAACAAGAAAAGACAACCCCCCACCTAAAAAAAAAAAGAAAAAGAAAAGTTTTCCCTAAAAAAGTTTGTTTGAATTTTTTTTTTTCAGTGAAAAATGTGCTACTTTTCCCCTTGAAACATTCCCCTTGAGTGTCCATGAACACTTTCTCTTCTAGATTTCAGCAAAGGGAGAACAGTAGGAAAGCTTGGAGGGAAGCAGGTAGACTGCAGAGAGAGATAACCAACCTTTTGTCCAGGGGCTCCATCTTCTCCTGGAAGACCAGGCAGACCTGCCAGTCCTGAAGGCCCTGGCTCACCCTGACATCAATAAAAAGTAAGTCCTTCTATTAAATGCAGACTTCGTACTATTCTTTGTCTGAATCAAGAAAATCTGTTTTTAAAAGTTTACTAAACTGTATATATATTTAGAGCAAACATTTTTGCATATGAACTCAAATCTTGCAGTTTTTTTATAAAGACAACTGTCATGTATCTGGAACTATCCTACTGTACGATTGTTTGAACTGTGCGTTTTATCTATGCAATTAATATTATTGGCTATTAACGCTCCAACTTTTATTCTTAAAAAAAAATGCCATAATTTCATTAAGTGGCAGCCTTTAAAGTAAGTATCAGATAGAGCTGACTGTGGCATGATGGTTGACATCTTGCTCATGAATATCAGTGCAAATCTATTAACGGGGGTGGAATTGTCATCAGCCCAGGTTCAAGAGCCTGACCTGGTTTTAGATGAAATGACCAGTGCAATAACCAGTTTTCAGTGCTTTTTTTTTCACCAGTTCTGGCTATAGCTTAGCTTACACTGGGGACTGCGAGTTCTGGCAATTGTTTAATGTTCTGGATGGTTTTCTGGGCAGAGCTGTAGATGAGCTGTATGCAACACTGACTTGAGCATGGAGAAATATGGAAATTTTCAGTCACAATAAATCTTACTACTTTTGTACAGAACTGTTCCCATTTCTAGAGGTTATTGAAAGTCTGTGTTAAAAATTGTAATGACTAAGAACCTAAATTTTATTTCTAAACCTATTTTTAAGTGCCTACAGAAAGGATACTCAGGAAACACAAATTTCAAATCCAAATAAAGTTATTCCTCTATTAACAATGTACCTTAGAACCAGGTTCTCCAATACCTCTTTCTCCTGGCACTCCAGTCTCTCCTGGCAATCCTTGTTCACCCTGAAATAGAAATTGTTTTTTGACAGCATTATCATGGGAAAATATAAAAGCATATTCTTTGTTGCACATATTTAAAGAAAGAGTAGTGTGATACTGTCTTTAGTATGATGTGTTAAACCCTTGGTCACAAAGATTGGGGATCTGCAGCTTGTTTTGAGCTGTCACCAGAAAGTTGTGTGTGGAAATGATTAATGCTGTAAATCTATAATTATATGTCACTGTATATGTTTCCTGCCAAAGTAGCTTATATTTCAGGAGTCTATCTGACACCCACAGACAATTCACCCTTTCCTTTCTTTTTACCAGTGGTAAAGCACATCCCTGCACAATCACTTAAAATGTAAGATGTGATCTCTGATGCTGCAAAATACTTTAGCTGGCATGGACCTTCACCCACTTACACCTCTAGTTCTTGTATACTATCCTTTAATATCGTTTAATAGATTGAGAATTTTGTCACCTCTTTCAGAAAATCAACTTTAATCTCCATTCCAAACACTTCAAGTGTGATGCGTTTCATTAACAGTTTTGTATTTTGTGAATCAGTCAAGGCAAAATTATTTGGACAGTTTTCCTTCAGGAAAGGTAATCTTCATTATACCTTGGACGATTCTTAACTGCTAGATACAGTAAATACACAAAGTCAGGTGAGACAACAGGCAGCAGATGTAACAAGGAAGGCAACCAATTTGTAGGGTAGGAATGTATTTTTCTGGAATGGAAAGAGTACAGTTAGGGTAAAACAGGATATTGAAATTTTGGTGGTGTTTTGTGTTAAGTGCAACTACTTTTTGGAATTGCTGTACTGCACTTGCACCTGTTACGATGAAATGGCAAATTCAAGGCAGACAACCCTTTCTATGGAAATGTATCAGACAAGTGCAGTTCACTGCCTGATCTGTAGTACCTCAAAGGTTCTATGGTGAACCAAGCCAAAACCTAAATAGATAGCTATGGCATTGGTGTATCAAGACTTTTTGTGGAGTAGGATCTGCTGTACAATCAAATAATATTAATAAAGGAAATAATTTCCTGCAGCTGTGTCAATACTTAGATTGGTGTTCAGTACTTTAACAAGCAGAAGGATAGAGACAGACCGTTTCTTAATTAGGAAACATAACAGTAAAAAGAGCACAGTAGCTTTTACTTGAGAAAATTCCCTAACCTTTGGTCCAGGTAGTCCCTGTCCTGGTAGCCCTCTAGAGCCGGGTGGTCCTTTTGGGCCCTCCGCTCCCTGAAAAGATTAGTTAAGTAGTTAATAAAAATAAAATATTCTCTGTTACTACACATTTAAGTGTTGGATGAGGGGGAAGTGAAAATGCACCTTCTCTCCTTGAATTCCAATTCCAGGTAATCCAATTGGCCCAGGTAAACCAGGAGGACCGAATTCACCCTGGCAAACAAAGTAAAATTGCGTAATTGTGTAAAGATGCAGAAACAATCTGGGACAGCTCTTGCACCAGTACGTGTTGACTTACCCTCTCCTGAAGTCAGTGATGCTGGGGATCTGACCTTTTGTCTTTCATATATGCATTTATTCTCTGCTGGTTCGATGGCAAACAACTGCTGGTCTCTTTTTGCCTTCCTAAACCTTAACTTTCCCACAGAATTAGATGCTTTTTCTAACATTTCTTATTTTAATATGAAGAGATATTAAAATAGGTTGGGAGAGCTTATTAGGCATAAATGTCTCTACAAAATACCTGATTATCCAGGGCTTATTGTGGGTTCCTTGCCTCATTACACGTTTCATGGTATCAACCTTGTATTATGTAGATTTACTAGCACTTTGTTAATCCCCTGGTGTATTTACTGCTCACCTTTTCACCTTTAATGCTGATGCCTGGAAGTCCACGAGGGCCTTTTGGTCCATCAAAACCACGGTCTCCCTACATGAAAAAATAATATGTTAACTGTAGAGAAACACAGCCGTTCTCTCTAAAGTAAGTAGAGACACTGTTTGCTCTGTCATCATGAAAACCAAAATGAGAAGAACCAGAAGGTAGCTCCTGGATCTGTTTTCCAGGATACCAAAGAGGTCGTCTTTTCAAATGAGCTTGCTCACAATTTGAAATTGCCAATGAAAGAGCTGAACAAGCTTCTTTTTATCTTTCTGCCCACTTCAATTGCTTAAGGTCCTGTTGTGTTTACACTCAAATCAATAGCAAAACCACAATTAATTTAATGAATGAGACTAACTGAAAGCTGAATTCTGCATATTTGTTTCATGGGTTAATCTCATTTAAATGTGGCAATGAAGATCCGGTTCTCACTAAGAATTTTGCCAGAATAAATACCAGGCCAAACTGTATTGTTGTAGAAGTCTATTTGTAAATATCATTGTCTTTCTAAATGTTTATTTACAAAACAGTGACCTTGGGGAAAATGCAGGACAGAATTAAGGACAGAAATATTGTGCTTTCTTGTGCTTCTATTAGAACATGTTGAAACAGATTGTTAGCTTGTGAAATTGTCACAGAATCACCCAAGGCAATGAAGTTTCGCCCCAGACAGGTCTTTTCTCTCCCTCGTAACCAATTCCATCATTTTAACTTTGACTGAAAAACATTATGGGGATTTCTGTTTAAAATAACATACTTTACTCCTGATGCCTTAGGAACACCTGCCTTAATTTTCCTTTTTACTGAACTGTGAGCTTGTAGTAAAAATGTTCTGAGAAAAGCAACTGTAAAATTTGCTTCAGATTAGCAAATCACCTGTTTAAAATGTGCTTAAAACCAGAGAGCTGACATACTTGGCAGCCATAAATAGGATTAGAGATACGAATAGACTGTTGATACATGCTTGGCTCCAGGTCAGTCTTGGCAGTAAAAAGTAGTAATTTTTTTATAGAATCAAGGGTTCCAATAATGCTGGCAGAATTCCATATTGATTATTTTATTCTGCCTGTCTTGATTCCTCAATAGTTTTGGTTAGATTATGCATTCTTCTGTACTTGTTCCCACTGTGCATTGGTGCTGTGCTTTACTTATAGTGTTTCTTCCCACACAAATTGGTATTTCAGTGGCAATGGAGTGTTTTCTAAATGCATTTTCTTCAAATTGCTTTTTTGCTTGTGTTCATGTATGAGATCTGCTAAGGAAATACAAGCCATCAACAATGATGCTAGATAATTTATATAATTCATCATAAAATATATACTGGATGTCTGAAGATACTATGTTGCTAGCAGCAGTCAAATTTAAACCTTCCTGACTACAGCCTTGTGCTAAACAAAAATCGTAAGATTTTTAGTAAAGGAACAGTTGGGGCCTGCACCTGTGAAACAATTTTGTATTGTTTTCCCCAAATTGCCTTGGTACATGCATAAAAATGAGTGAACCATTTAGTTATTTATTTAGCTCATATACAAGCTGTGCCACTTTGTTGCAGTAACCAAAGGTCAAATGACAACTTGGTCTGGGACTTGGTTTGCAGAGGGCAGCAAAAGGAGCTTGCAGTGGTTCTAGTGAGTCCATCCATGTAGGTGCAACTACTGCTGTCATTACTTCCACTGGATCTGAAAATTAATAACAGCAGCTTTCTTTTCCCACAAACTGAATTCAGATTTCTGCTAAAATGTATAAGCTAATGGCTCAGGTATTTAAGAAGCTTAGAAGCCTGTCTTCAGTCACAGCAAAGATCTCTACATAAGGATTTAGAAAAAAGCAACAACAAAAAGCTACATTTTTCATCTAGGAATCACTTTTATAATATTTAAAGTTAGGTGCTCGAGGCTGTTTTAAATTATATCTGGAATTCTTTCCAGGCTTAGATCCCACAAATCAAGGTGGATTAAATGTCAGCTTTACAGGTCCCAAAGGTTAGCTGTACCAAGAAGTCATGTTTGGACCAACTAAATTCTGTGAAAATATATTGGGTTAATTGATGCTGAATGTTATTATTAATTTACAAGCTACTTTCTCCGATTCCTATGTCTGCTATGGACTTGTTTTGGCATGTACTCATTTAATGGTGCTACTCAGGTCTTAAAACCTTTCAACTGCTTTACCTTTGCTCCTGGAAGCCCTTCTCCTGGGGAACCCCTTTCTCCTTGAACACCTTGTGGTCCTTGAGGCCCCTGTTAACACAAGTTTAAAATGGCCGAGAATATGTATTAATCACTCAAATCAACAGCAGCATGTTCTATGTCATTGTTGGTTTTAAACTCATCTTTAATTGTTGGTGTAGTTATAACCTGTTAAAAATAATACGGTAATATGATATTCACAGTGAATAAATGATGAGTATTCTGGCCTGCAGCAATAATAAGGCAGGCAGTTTCACTTTTCTTGTTACTTATGAACCACATGTTATGTGGCTAAAATTCCTATTCCTTATACTTTTGAAATCTTCACTCCCTAAACTTTAGTTTGGTTTACTAATTGTTACTAATCCTTATTAGTGTATCGATATAATCACAAGAGACAGGGAGAACCACATTAAAGACCATACAGAGTAATACTGAAGAAGGAGCTGTAGAGAGATTTGACTGTAATTGGTGAAGGGATTAATCGCATGCCCTTCTTTTTGAAAGCAGATCTGATAGGAGCACAAGGGGCAAGTAAGACAACTAAAACCTTTCACTAAATGCAAGTTCAAAACCTGTGCATGTTGAGCCTGCTTTACAGTGTTCTCCTGCATCTGTTGTTTTTTTTTCCTCAGATGTATTCCTTGAGATTACACAATCACAGAATGCTGGTGGATGTAGCTGTGCGTAGCCTAAATATGCTTCTGCTTCTTCTGCATACAGCTTTAGAATTACACCTTGTTCGTAGGTAAAATAATTACAGTGCATTCAGCCATAAAAAGAAAACTCTTTTGAAGCAAATACGCTTTAAAGTAAACTTAAAAAACACCTTTAGTATATTTTTTTAAATCAGAATCTCTTATTGTACCAGTGTGGCTTTTGTGGCTTACAAAGATGTGCATCGCAGGCATCTCTTCCCCCACAAAGTGGCTTTTTTCTCAGTGCTGTTATTGAAGAGACTTGGGAAGCATTACTGACCCACTTTGACTGACTGTTACTGCTGGCCTTATTAGTAATGCTCTTTTCTTTGGGCTCTTCAATAAGAACTCACTCCTCTCCAGTAGCGTATTTTCAGGCAGGTTTTAGATCAGTCAGTTCAGTTACCAAACCATCTTCCTGTTTTTCATGGGAGCACCTCTTTTGAAATGATTATTGCAAAGCTTTCCTTGTCAGTGTGGAAAAGCTACTTGTGAAAAAACTTCATAGAATGTCCCTTATAGTTGCACTAGGGATCTTTCATCCAGGTGATGAAAAATGAGTTTGAGTCTGCTGTATTGTAAATAGCTCCGTAAAAGGTGCAGTCTGACACTTTGAAAAAAGCAACCATAAAATCGGCATACTGATTTTCTGAATTACCACAAAGAGGTTGAGTTTATGGCTATCAGGAGGAGGAAGGGAACGAAAAGAAGGAAGAGACTTCTGAGCCAAACCTACTATAAATTCTGAAAGTCAGATTTTTTTTGTGTTTCCCCCTCTGTTATCTCCAGTAAAGGCAATACTAGTCAAATCCTTGCTTGGGACACTTAGGCAATCTGAATGTCTTTACTGAGGTTGTTTAGGTATGACTGTTTCTAGTGTTACAGTGGTTGAAAGGGAGTTTCTCCCTCAAAGCCATGCTGATGTTAATGTTCTAATGATACTGAAAAGCAGTCAGCTTCAAAGTTACCACATCTGGATTTGAATCTATCGGGGGACAGATTTATTTAAATATTTGTGTGGTTTTGTATTAGGTGTTATTTTTTCATAGCTGTTTTGGAGACTAAGATAATTAGAAAAGTTAAGGAGTTGGAAACATTTCCAGTTTATTGGGGGAAATGAAAGTCAGACAATGTCGCATGTATGAGAGTGAGAACTAGTGGAAGAAAGAAAGGTGGTATCATTTAACACACATATATGCCTTTTAACAGGGAAGCACTGAGAATTTTTCCTTTCTGTCCTACTTCCCTCTTACCAAATGAAAAATAGACATACCGTAAGTCCTGGCTCACCAACTCCAGGTGGGCCAACAGGGCCTGGTCTTCCTGTCAAGCCGGTGTCACCCTTCAAACAAAGATGTATTTTGAAAATGCCTGATTTAGGTATTTCTATGTGTGCAGCATATAGCAACTCCTCAGACATTCTGTGCTTGAAATACTTGATGTAGGAGAATACAGGAAAGGTAGAGAAAATCTGAGTGTCCTCAGAGTCATACAGCATGCAAGGCCCAACAGAGATTGAACTGGTGCAGTTTTATAGCATTAGGGGACAGCCTCATTTCTGCATCTGAGAGAAGACAGAATCCAAATGGTTAGTTATTCTCATCATATGCCCAATACATTATGTATTGCTTATTGTCCTTTTCCAAGAAGTCAGTATTTCTGTCATAGTGTTTCTGTTTTCTTTATGCCAGTCATCCAAAGCAACAAGCCTGTTTTTCACAGGATGATTTTTGTTTAAGACTATATATGCATTTTCACTCAGCCGTACACTGCTTGGGTTGAGTTCTGACAAGCATAAGAACTACCGTTAAAAAATCCTTTAAAGTACATACTTAAAATGTACTTTTTTTTTTTCCAGTTTTGATCAACATACAAAATACCTTTCCAGTACTATAAAAGCAGCATTTGGGGGCTGGAAGTTTCTCATGTACCAGCAAGTATATTATCTCAGCTGTCTCAGTCTTCATTCTTATCCTATAATACATGTAATATAGCAGATGAGAGATGCTTGTACCTTTGGGCCTGGCAGTCCTATTCCAGTCTCTCCAGGCAAACCAGGTGGCCCAGGGAGACCTCTTTCACCCTTTTCAAAGAATGAAAAAAGAAACAATTCTGCTTATAAATTGGTATCTAGGGAAATCAGTTTAACTCAGTTTGTAACTTCATTTTTTGTATATCCTGAATTTCAGCCCATTGGAATTGTCTTACACAGCATTTCATCTGTTCACCCTTTTGTTGCTTCAGAATTTCCTTTATTAAGAGTGCTGGAATTTCCTGTACTAAGTCATCCCAGATTAAGTAAAAGGAAGAATATTTTGTTTCTTGTGGGATATGGGAGTTTTGACACCCAACTGCTCTATGCCTCACTGTTGTCCAGCAGGTTCTCTAAATATGGTGCAAAGGAGATAGCAAGAGAGACATCAAAATGCCCTCTATAAACTTATTTTCAAGTCTTTCTCCACAACAATACGCATTTCAGTAGCTGAAAAACACATTGGCCTTGGCTGAATTACTCAGTTTATGGGTTTTCTGAGAAGCAAAGTATAACTGTGGTCTCTGTTAATGAAGTTAAAACAGTTCTCATAATTGTCTCTAATAGCCAGTGGTATTTGAATCTTCCATTAAACCACTATGACAAAGGAATCTAGTCATCACAGAACCACAGAATGAAATAATCTCCATTGGTATACCTGGAGTTTACAATGGGGTAAGTAAGAAATAAACCCAGCAAATCTTAAGGATTTAATAAATGTAAATCACACATTTTTCAAACAAACAAACCAAAAATATGTTTACAGAGGGGACTGGATCTTGCAGTGAAGCACTGGGTGATTTCTGAGGCCCACCTGCAGAGGGCCCATTGCAAGACTGCGGCCTGAATTGTGCTCATCCTCGTGACTTGCACATAACTTCAGCTGAGCATCAGTAAACAGTGGGAGTACTCATTCTGACCTATAGAATTCTTCTTGAGATTGGCACTTATGAAAAAGAAATAGTTTTAAACTGTAAACTGAAGAAAAGCAATGCAACACTGCTGCTAAGTAATATTCTGTGATGCTGCCATATTTTAACTGTGAGAAAAGATTGGAGTGTGATTTTGACCTGAATCCAATATGAAGAGTAAATTAAGATCTTTCTTGGGAACCCTGTAGAATACAAAGAGTATATGATTTACTAGCAATGTCACATTAAACTGTATCTCATACAAGAAGGGTATGGTATATAAGGATAAAAGCATTATTGTTGTGAGGCTGTATTAATACCTTTTAACCTTAAGAAAGAAAAGAAATAGTGCGGTTCTTGCCTTTGATCCTTGCAGGCCTTCAGGCCCTTGATCTCCAGATTGTCCTTGTGGACCCTATTAAAACAGGAGTGGTTTTAATGAGATTTTTCAAGCTTTCAGAACAATGGTAGCTTGAAAAACAATGTCTGATTTGCTGTAATCTGCAAGAAAATACAGTACAAACATTTTAGAATGCAAGTTTTGATTTCTGATGCATGCATGTACAGATTCAGCTACTCAACTCAGTTGGAGCTGGGTCTGGTAATTGGAGGAGACAATTTGGCTCTCCCTTTATTTGAATACAACTAAAGGTAATCTATAGTCAAGATTTACCGAAACATCTATGATGTTTCTTGCTAAGCTTCTTGACCTTCAGTTCAAGAATATTGGGATGAAAAGAGACTAAAGTGTTTCCATATACTTCTGTGAGATAATAAAATAGTTAAGATACTGAATGAGAAATAAGTGATTTTGGTTTTTATGGAACTGTATTTGCTGTGGTCTTTGAGACTGAATGAATTATAAGGATGATTTATTTGTCTAGACTGCTCCTCCAAATTCTCGTTAATTTTGCTGTTTAAGAAGATAGATTTTGGATGCCTTGAACGCAGTGACTCAAAGTTTCCATGATGGTTGTGGTATATTATTTCAGAGCTTTGAATCCCAGGGAGCAAGGTATTGTTGTTTTTGTAATTTTTTTCTTTTTCTTTTTTTTTTCTTTTACCTGTAGCCCTCTTGTTCCTTTGGGGCCTATTGGACCTTCAGGACCCTGAAAGGCAGGTGAAAAAAAGGATACTCTTATGTCTATTTAGATTTGGTCAAAAACACTTTTAGAGAACTTTTTACAAAGATATCTTATTTAGATATCTTTACATTAAAATAAAAAATAAAGAAGAGTTCAGCAGCCAGCAAGTATCAGAATACAGAGTAAGAATGAACAGAGTTAATTATTAAGGACCAGTAATCCAGGATTAAACTCTGTTTGTTTCATTTAAATTATTCACAGCAATTATATACCAACTCTTGAAGACTGGTGTTAGAAACCTTGATTTCATTTTCACCTCTCATTCCCTTTGCTTGCTACTTCAAGCCTTCTGTCTCTGTTAAAGTCAAGTAGAATTTTTCCATTGTTGTAAACAGACTTAGGCTTGGGTCTTAAGAGGAATCACATGAGAAAAAACTGAGAAAGTTACTGCAAATGCTATCCTTGCTCACTTCATCTTTTAAAACTGTCATTAGTTAATTTCCCTCACCCTTAGAATTAATATTTGTCTTAAATCTATCACCATGGTTATTATTCAGGGAATTGTTCAGTTTTTCTGTATTTTAACTTTGTTTCCCAAAAGCCTAACAACTTTGTGGCTACTTACTCTGTCTCCTTTTATCCCTGGGATTCCACATTCACCTCTTTCACCCTAGAAAGGAACAGGAATAAATAATTATGAGGTATATCAAACATATCATCCTTATTCTTTGGGTGTTTCAGTTGAAAACCTAAAGGTTATTCTATTAATGACATATAATAGCAATTGTGCTGTAAGTTCATTGGGGAAGCAGCATTGTGCAGCAGCTGGTTAGATGATGTTATTGTTCATTATTAGTATTTGTAAAAAATATGGCACTATACATAATAAATAATAACAACATCAAATATCTACATGTAAGCAGAAGTTCTGACTAAAATTAGTACCTTCTCTCCTTTGTATCCGGATTTCCCCTGGGAAAATAAAAAAGCAAAGCAGGTTGTGAGGATAAATAACCCAAATGTAAGAATGTGCATATTCACGGTTAACATTCTACTCTAGAAAAGCAGCATTTCAGCTTATAATGAACAACTAGGTAGAAAAGGTGATCTCTGATAAACATGGCAATATGTCTCTAAATACTGCACCTTCTGGTCATGATAGATCCTGTTCTATGTATGAAAAAGTCTTATGAAAGTGTCATTTTAGACTGGGATTTTGATGATGTAAAAACAAATCAGCTAGAGTTCATATTTCCATCTTAGTGAGAAACATGCTAAAATAAGAAAGCCAGAAAAAAGTCACTAATTAAAAAGGATGGACTGAATAAATAACAAAATATAAAGTAGAGTGATTTATATGTGAATTAATTCAAAGTTAAACACTAAGAGGCTGGTCCGACAGTTGCATCCTATATGTATTTCACTCAGCTTTTTCATTGCTGTTACACACTGGATCCTTTATTTGCTAAATGAAAAATTTACCCTGACCCATAAAGATGCAGGCAGTGTCAATTTCTATAACGGTCTTAGATTATCATATCAGAGCTTTTCACGCTTTTTTGGAGGGGCTATGTGTTATTAGAGAGTATTTTCTAGATCACTCATAAGAATTATTCCCTTTCTTTAAGCAGTGATAATGTTTTCAGTTCTTTTGCTGTTAATGAATCATTAGCTGGTAAACAAGAATTGAAATTTGTTATTATAATTAAAAAAAAAAAAAGTGGTAAAATGGTGTTTTGCCTTGAAGGAATGTTGCTCACTGGAGAAGAAGGGGAAAAAAATCTTTTTTTACCTCTGTTCCATCTCGTCCTGGGATTCCATTAAGACCTGGCTCCCCCTATGAATAATCCAACATCAAGATCAGTAAAATCAGGATAAGATAGTATTGTCCTGATTATCTGAGTAGATATCTCAATGCAATACAGGAAGCATACCAGTTCTTTCATTTTGCACTCTGATGTTTTTATATGTTAGATGTAAGATTTTAATATGTAAAGAAACTTAGTCTTTACTACAGCAAAACTTTAAGAAATTCACAGGTGGAAAGTACATTGGTACTATTAGAATAGTCTTTCCATATTAATGAAGTACCAAATCTGTCTCGTAAATCTGAAAAATCACTTCACCTTTGCTCCTTTCAGGCCTGGAGCTCCATCATCCCCAGTGCGACCCTTTTTACCCTGAAAACACAAAATAAAATTCTTTTATGTTAGTCAAATAACTTTATTTTACAAAATATACACTTTTGTGTTTTGTTTTGGTTTTGTTTGGTTGGGCTTTTTTTTAATATTTAGGATATTTGTCTCCTATAGATTTATTTTTTAAAATTGCATTTACCATAACCTTGAAATTAAGTTTTTTGGGAGCAGCAGGACCATCTCAATAGGCAGCTGTTTTTCTCTTTGTCTTTGTTGTAAACAGAGACCTGTTAAGGCCTCCTCTGAAGAAGAGAGGTGATCAGATGTTTTCATAGCTACCCAGCTTGCCAAGTGGTTGTTTTGTTTTCTTTTGAACCCTTTGTGGTGTATGCTTTTGTTTTAAGGGGTACTTGCAGTCTCCAGGTAAAGACATTGAATAATAACCCAAACAAAACTACTGTTTGCACAAGAGACTACATTTTCAATTAAAGTGTGCTGTACTGTGCAGGAGAAAGCTAGTGTGTATTTCTGTTTATGTATGTACAGGAATTTCAGGTCAAAAGGATGAGGATGGGCAGATCTCTACAGTTCTGTTTCAAACTCTAACACTGTCACTTCACTGTGAGCAAGGACCATAAGGTACGCTGATGCTTTAGTTCAATGTTAGGGTTATAGTATCAGACCATTCAACTCCCAGAGTTCTTTTTGAAACATAAACCCTGCAGTCACCAGGGTTTAGATCACCAAACCTTGTATGAAGCAATCCCCTATATTTGCTTCGGGGTTCTACTTGTAGGAGTATTCTGAAAGAAGTTCAGTCTATTGTACCCTCTTCATAAGTCTCTTCTCACAGTTGTTTGTAATACTTCAGCTGCTTGCTCTCTCTTTTGCTTTCAGAGAGTTTTTCAGATATTAATGTTTGTTTTTTAGCCTAGTGAGATCCACTTGGTCTGGTTGTCTGATCGTAACAGGTAAATTATTGTTCCACACAGGAAAGTTGCTCCTTCCTGCCTTTTAAACTGCTGTGGCTAAAAGCAGAGTCTCACCACATCACACTAATCTTTTTTCAGAGGGGGTGTCTCATGGTATTCTCAGGTCTCTGCGTTTCCTACTGGTGTGACATTTCCATGCAATGTAGCTATGGAGGACTACGTATTGAACCTTTAACTTTTATTGTTTCAGGATTTGGGTTCAAATAATTTCCTAAAGAAATTCCAACAATGAAATAAATCTTGATTTGTACTGTGTATCAGTTATTTGAGAAATGACAGCTACTTACAGCAGGGCCAGGAAGGCCTCTTTCCCCCTTCTCACAGTTACATGTGGCAACCTGGGGACACTTTGAATGAAAACAGTCCCAATCAGCACATTTTAATAGAAGAGATGGAAAACACATGAACATTGCTTTTAATTTACTGTATGACTAGTCTGAGTACACCAGTAGTGACCAGAAGCCAGTTATATTTACATGTTTTACAGAAATCTTTTAGCTGTCAGTTTACCACTCATCAGGAATGTGGCCTCCTACACAACATCGAAACATCTGTGTAATTCCTACTGCTGAAATTTCAATTATCTCAATAATGGCTTTACCTCCAAACTCTTCACAAAGTCGGTTTATTGGTATGCTGTGTCTATGACTAAATTTGTTTTGATTACTAGTCACTGTAGAGATAGCCAAGACAATGAGGTAAGAAAACATCTTACATCCTTTTTCCACTTTACTGGACTATATGTAGGACAGATCATAGTTTAGCTCTAGCTTGATCTATAAACAAAACATGTTATGGATATATACTTTTATTCGTTTAATGCAATTCATTGTAATAGTTTCTAATCTTGTCACCTCTACCATCATGTGTCTCAGTAGACATCATTATGGTATGTAGTTATGAACCTTTTTGGGACCATTACATAATACAGAATTATTACAGATACTGGCTTTATTTTTAGAGGAGGAGTAGGGAATGTTAGTTTTATTTTTTGTTTTATTATTTATTAAACTTCCACTCAGCTTGGAGATGTCTAGAAGTGACGGGTTTAAATATCATTCTTATCTAGATATCCCAGTTAGTAACAATATGTTTTCCAAAGGTAACGTTGAATGCCTTACTACTTCAGGATTTATTTTAGCAGAGAAAAATCAACATGCCAGTGGAAAGGAGTGAAAAATAAAATGCTTCAATTTTGGCAAACACTCAAAATATTTAGCAATTATTTAGTTTAATTTAGCAATTTAAATTTTATTTAATTTAATTTAACAATTTCCTTGAGCTGCTCATCAGAACAATCTTTGCCTAAGATAACTGTACCTTAAGTAGGAATAACATCTTTAAAAGGAAATCTAACTTTATTCCCCTCAAAATGGCAGCCAGACCTACCAGTGCCTGCAGTCAGGGTGACACAGTATGGACAAACTGCAAAAGTGCAATGGTGGAGTTCTGTTTGAGTTCCTTCCATTTTTTAAACTCTATTGCATTGGAAGAGCATTAAGGGCTAGAACTGTACCACATTCTGTTGTGTGTCATGTTTTCTTATCTGCTGAGTCTGTTGGATGACGTGCTAACCTGAGTACTCACGCATTGCTCTTTTTCAACTTTGAAAATAAGGAAAGTAAATGACATTAGGATAACAAACTAAAGCTCTGTCCCACAAATACAAAAGTATATTTTACTTGAAGGCAATTCCATTAGACTTAATATTTAACTAACTTCCTGAGCTGTCAGTTTTCTGAAATTATGTTTACATGTAATTGTAAATGTCTATATTAAGCAGTATTTCTGTACTTACCTCTTTCTCAGACAGATCTTTCTGTAAAAACAGATATTCAAAACAACATTTAAAGTCATAATCCAGCTCTACAGGAAGAACATTGAAAAATGTTAAAATAAATTGCTTCAGCAACTAGTTAATTAAATTATGCAATTAACATTAACTAACATTAGTTAAGCTTTAATTTCTGAGAAACATTCTAGCAATCTCTCTATTCTAAAAAATCATTTAAATAATTTCAATTCTTATTATAGATTGTTGACTGCACAAATCACCGACTCTCCCTGTCCAGCCATAATTTGCTAAAATTACGACGGTAAACAGACCTAAACCAACAGTTAGCTATATGGGAATATGGGTACAAGAGAACAACGCAGCCAGAAACTACATTGTTTGCAAAGTGCTGAATAGCAGCAGCTCTTTAGTAAGAGTGAATGCTACATATCCTACACTTGAGAAAATCAGAAACTCTTCTATGCATGTTGTTAGGTGTACACAAAATGAGAATAGTAAGAATGCCTTAGAAAATATTTGACTTTCACAGTGCTCACATGAAGTCGTCATCGTTGAATTAGCTCTGGTTTTTTTAGAAGATGTCTATAGCTGAAGCACCCACATACAATGCATTCCCCCCACTTTTCACAACTGATGTAGTCTCTTGAGAGGACATAAATGTTTTGATGAGCAGCAATGCAATACACATCTCTAAAATTCACATGTATGCAAATATAATTATGCCAAAGCCATTATTTAAACTAGACAGCAGCCCTGTTCTGAAAAGAAGGCACCTGAGGGTGGCTGCCTGTTTGGAATAGTAAAATAAAGTGTGCTTAGTCACTTGAGAGGTGATATGCAGGGAAACCAATGTAGAGTGGCAGACTGTAGAAGTGAAGGGCAGACAGACAGGAAGGCCAGGTTGGTACATGCTCTAGGCCTGTATGAGATCATTTAGGTGCCAGTTTCACTGAAGAAGTCTCCTGGTTGCTACTCATATTTCTATTTTATATCTCTGTGCATGCTTAGATCAGGACTTCACCCACAGCTTCTGTCACCAGATTGATAGGCTAGAGGATGGCTCTATTCTCCATACTTGGCAAGGAATGTTTTTTATAAATTAAGTTCACATGTAGAAAAGAGGTACCCAAGCAAAACTTCAAGTGCAATTTACAGATTTCCTCTTGATTATGTGGTAGGTTTTTCATGGAAATATAAAGATGTCTATGGCCAAGTTCAGATTTTATCTAAATTGACATATGTCCGTTAAGGTCTACAAATTTGTTTTCACTTCTGCAAGAGCTACATCTTTTTTGGCACAAAAGGCAATGCTGCATTCCTGCTTACTACAGAAGAAAGCACTAGGATGTCAAAAATCGCTTGGTTTTTTAAGAAAGGAGGTTTAAAATACCTTTTTTAGGAGGAAAAATAACTTCACAACGGGTCTCTCTAAGTCTAAATTAGTTTCCAACTTCAAATATTTTGGCTGGCAAGATCTGAATGGTGGGGAGAGAAAGGAAACCTGTACTTTGGCACAGTGATCTTATTAATAAGTGGGTTGCTTTAATATGTAAAAAGTACAGGTTTCTTCAATAGCATAAGTGTTTCAAAATACTGGAAACAATACGATTTTTCAGATATGTTCCTATAACTATTTCAAATTCTTTCTCATACATACCAGTTCTTTGAGAACCTTCTCCACAGTTTCTTTCTCCTGAAGGTTGAAAACAAACCTGGATGCTGGGACGCTGGCCAGGAGCCGGAGCTTGGCAGCATTGCTAACCTCCTCAGCCACTCTGGTCATTCCCATTGTGAAAAATACAATTCCTTGGTGTTTAGCATCAGCTGTAGCCGCAAAAATATCTGGGTTTCTTGGATGGTCCACTCCATCGGTGAAGAGCACAGCTACTTTCACGCTACTCGGAGTCCCTTCACTCATGTAGAGTTGTGTGAGGTTAGTTATAGCATAAGTTGTGTAGGTGCCATGACCTATGTAGGTGATGGGAGCAATGCGTGATTTGAACGCTTCAGGACCTTTCCAGTCATGGAAAGTTTGCTCTATGAAAACAGTGCTGCTGTACTGAAGTAAGGCCATCCTCCAGTTAAGGGTACGTCCAGAATTAAGCTGCAGACTTTTCATTCTGTCTGCTGTTTCCAGTACAAATTTTTTCTGCTGTTCGTGATTATAGTCCTTAGCACTTTCGGAGCTGTCCAGTAAAAACGCAATTTCCAGAATGCAGTCTTTATCTAGAATAAATAGGTAGGTGGGTGAGTGAAGTGATTTCATACTAAATCTCATTCTATCCTTAACCCTTACATGTATTTTAGGCTTCAAAAGTAGGAGTGCAATTATGGAAATATTAGAAAACATCTATGATCACAAGTGTGAGACTCTCATGAAGATAGAGCATATAGAGGCTGAGGAATTTGTTCCAGAACAGATGCCCCAAGGAATAAGAAACTGAAGGTAAGGTGATGTAATGTAGTATGAAATGAGGAATGTTTTTGTGGTTTTATACATTCATTCTGTCCTCTTGCCCAGTATTTCACTGCGTATCTTACCAGGATGAGAACTGGGAAGGTGGAAGTCATCTACAGGAAAATGAATCTTACTGAATAAGACACTGGGATATGACTTGACAGAACTAGATTTTGTCCCTGGTCCTGACACGCACATCCAGTGACATAAAAGTTTCCAAAATCAGGGTCTGCAGGGTATTCATTTTCTCATCTACTGATGATATTACTTCCACAAAAATACAGTTATATGGGCTGTTATTCCTGTAGTGACAGTAACAGGCTATCAGCCATATCATAAAAAACTCCAGAAGTAATCTCCTTTACTGAAATCCACAAAAGGGGAGGGAAAAAATGGGAGTAAAAAGATAAAAGTGCAAAAGGCGTGTGAAAATGTAGGATGAAGCAAGCCTGGCTGATTGTAAGCAATATCTTAGAGGACAAGTTAGCCAAGTAGTCCAGTATCTGAATAAATGAATCAGGGAAAAAATCCCCAACTTATTTTAAAATTACAATATTCACCTTGATCACTTGGGCTGGGATATTTTTCTACAGTATTTGACAGACTGTGTTTAGGTTTTGGTCTTCTCAATCCATATCTTTTTTCTTCCCTGAGATTTTCTGCTGAAAACTCATGGTGTTCAAGTATCCACAAAAGCCACCAGAATCTGAAGAACATCATTTGTTTGGTTTCTGTTTCCTAAACAACACAAATAATAGTACAGACGTACAAGGACAATAAAACATTATTCAGTTTTGTTTCAACAGGTTCCATAGCAGGTTGTATTTTAAAACATAGTCCCTAAAAATGAGCCAATTTTTTTTTTTTTGGAAGATCTTCTCCAAAATATGTTATAAATAATAAACAGAGACATACTGGAGTGATTTTCAAGCATAGTGCATATAGTCCTAGCACATGACAAACTGGAGACAGACATTTTACAAACATGCTTCAGTTGTCTCTCACTGCCTGGTAATGTTTGTACAGCCAGCACTTCTCAGAAGCCTTAACCTTGGCTGTACCTGTGCGGATGTGGTGTGAATTCCAAGTGTAATTCACAGGGGTGTTTTTTTTAAGCCTGCTTTTTCCAGAGCTGGCATGGAGAGAAGGAGGTACAGAAGCAGACCTGAGTTTTTTCCCTATTCTCTTTGTTTAATAACTGAGGATCGTGCATACTTCTCCTTGCTATCCCAGCCCCCCCTATCCTCTGCAGTCCCCCAGAGGAATAGCCATGGCCTGAGGGTGTTGTCCAGGCATGAATGTACCTGCTGTGCAACCCTCTGGACGCAAAGGCCCAAAATGCTGAGCTAGAGGCTCGACAGCTACCTATTGATAAGACTTTTTCCTTCTGCAGGGACTGGAGCGCTTGTCCTGGGCTCACAGACACCCCGGAGCTCACAGGCTGCACAGGGACTGACAAATGAGTCCTGACCCGCTTCGGTTTCATTGTCGTCTCCCTGCAAGCTCTCCCCAGGTAGGTACCATGCATAGCAAAAGGGCAGCTCAGTGGCAAGAATGAACCGTTCAGGACTGAGCATCTCACAGAAGTCCCTAACACAGCCGTGTCTGCAGGGTTTCTCAGCTCCTGTTAGTTTAAGGCAGGAATTCAGGTGTCCAGACACAGAGAGGATAGGCGGTACTTACCTTGATGCTCCTAAGCAAAAGCTCTGCGGAGATGCAGGGTGCTGCCCCGGGCTTGCTGTCAGCTGAGTTGTCTTCCCTGTGCTGGATGCTCTCTGAGGAAAGGAACATGAATTGGGCTGTGAGCTCCTGTAAGAATCGGTGTCATGTGTCAGGAGGGGCCAGCAGACAGAGGCAAGGGGAAATGGGAAGAACAGCAATCCTGGCTCCCTTGTCTCTCCTCCTCCCCAGGCTATGCATATGCATGCGAGGTTTAGTCCTCCACAGCCATTTCCACACATAAATCCTCATCTGTGCTTGCACATGTATGGAATAGGACTGTTTGCACCCCAACACGCTTCCCTACACACGAGCCCAGTTGTGTTCACTCTTCTCCAGTCACTACCGCACACCTTTCACCCCCATACTTCTGCACATCTGTTGTGCTTTGGCAAGGCAGCTTTTGGTACTGGGCATCATACTTTCAACATGATCATAGCAGTCCATGTCTGTAGGACTCCATTGAGACCTAAGTGAATCTCCTTATAATGAGGAATTCCTATTACTGCTATAGTAGAAAAATGTTTACTCTCCCATGGACTGGGCCAACTGAAATTTCAGTTACTGGTGAGATTGCCCAGCATGAGGAGGTCAAAAAAGACAGACCAGTCTAAAAGTCATACAGTTTCTCCAGGCTTTCAAAAACTGTAATAGAGAACAAGCACCTCATGCCCTCAAAACCTAAACAAGATGGCTATGGATCCTGAAGGCTATCTCTTTTACCACTGATTGCAGCTTGTCACCTAATTCTTCAAGTATCCTCAGAAAGCTTTTGCATTACAAACATATCAAACAAGTGGCTCTTTTCCATAGAAATACATACTTTTTTTTTCCATGTGGGCCCATCATTTTCCACCTACATGCGCACAAAGAGGACTCCATGCTAACTGCTGTCCTGCTTTCAAACTTAAATGTCCACCAGCTCAGTCCCGTTATGATAGTCACAGCCAAGGAAGCTGAGGGGATTGTGGGGAAAATGAAAGGGTGCAACTTTGGCTCCAAATTAAATAGGTGTGAGAGACTGGTAGGACAACGTAGCTGGATGCTGAAGCCATTTGCTGTGGTTCAAACCCTGTTTTCTATTTTCCGTCTTTACCTGTAATTAGTGCTAAATTGGTGAATTAGGATGGCGAAGTGTAACTCTGTGTATGGTATGGCTGCTCATCCTTACCTAAGCTGAAACTAACTCAGCTACAGCTATTTGTGCTACAGTTACAGCTAACAAAGAATCTTCTGTCAAGGTTAGAAAGAATTTATGTTGATTTCTCTTCAGCCACTTTTCTTTTTCTATGCTACTGACATACTTAGATTTCGATTAAGGCAAGGAATGAGAAGACAATTTTTTGCCCTTTAGGGAATACAAATAATATGGTGTTTAAATGAAATAGATATAATAAATCTCACATGGCCCCTAAATCTTGCTGAGAAAAAGTCTAATTCTAACAAGAAAAAGCATGTTAACTATGGTTGGGATTGTGTGCCTCCCCTAAGCAAAACATTGTCATTCTTTCATTTTCACTGCTAATTCCTACCTTAAAACATAGCTGGCAAATAATTTCTTAATTAAGTAACTATTCTGCTTGTACATTTAGTAGCAAGTTCTTGACTTCAGGATATTTCCTTTTATTAATGAATTATGTTTACCCTCAGGACAAATGTCTCTTCTTTTTTTGCCAGGTGCAACTTTAAAAGCTTAGTGGGGCCTCCACATTTTTATAGCTATTTGCGTGGGATGCATGGTATTATTCTGTTCAGAATTCCAGGTATGTGACGTACCATCCAGTACACTTCTAGACTTGCTGTCTTCTGAAGTTGTGTTCTTCTGAATACCCGCACAGTTCTTATGGTGACAGTTTATGAAAACCTAGACGATACCAATGTAAAATATGTATGCATTGATGCATCTGAGGTAACTCTTAAAAATAAAAATTAACAGCAAGCTTTCTTGCCTCATTTACTGCAAACTTTACCAAGTGCTTATTTAACATTTTAATGTCATTATAATGTATATATTCTCTTAATAGAGTAAGTGTCTTAGAAGCTACTATTAGGAATAATTATGCTGTCATTTAAATGTTAGAAATTTACTGCCACAATTCAATTAAATTTTATTCTTTTTAAGAAATAAAAATGTTTCATGTTTTATTAAGGAATCTAGATATTGGATGCTTCAGCACACAATTAATTATATTTCTATTCACCTACTATTTAAACATATCTAAGTATCTTTGATGCTCCTGGGAGATGGCACTACAGACTTGCATACTTAGTTGACTAAATTGGGCTCAGTACCCCAGCTCACATATGCTTCCAACATGAGACTAGTTGGCATCAAGATTGGTAATCGTTTCAGGAGTCAAAGATTGAAATTAATATAAAGGCAATGTTACTATTTCACCAACTGAAGCTGAGGTCACAAATATTGCTGCATGTCCAGATCTTTGGATTTTTTCCATCACTGTTTGAAATTCAAGAGTTCTTAGCTGTCTGATCTCAGTATTTCAATCTAAGAAATTAGGCCTAGCATTTTTTCCAAAGAATAAAGGGGTATATGAGAACTATTTAAAACCACAGCTAAATAGACGATACTTAAAGAAAATTCCTCATCGTTTTAGAACCACGAGGAGAGATATCATGAAGAAAGATACACTCTTCCTGCAAGTGAATGTGTTTAAGCACTATTAAGAAGGGAAGCCAAAGTGATATTATACCCCTTTGTCACTGCTGTTACCATTGTGTAGCTGGAGACAGCTTCAGAGCTACATGAGGTTGCAAGGCCATTTTGAAGGGACACTGAATAAAGAATTGGTGCATAGAGGTGCCAGTTGGTGTGGTGTAGCATGACCTCTTGTGTCAGCAACAGCCTTCACCATTGCTTCCCAATGCACAGAAGCAGTAGCGAGTCTGACTCTTTCAAGCTTCCTTCCTGGTGCTGTCTTCTTCATCTGTCCCTCCCCTCTGTCTGTGGATGCCCCTCTTACAGCCTGATCTGCTCAACTGTGACCACTTCATCCATTGGTTAGCAAAATTCAGTACGTTATTGAGAAGCCTTGAGTAATTTCTGTTAAGATGGATTAACTAATGTCTTCTGGCACGGTATCTTGTCACTGGAATGTGACAGAGCCCTGACTAGTCCTTCAGCTGTCCAACAAGCCTGCGACAGGACTGGAGATGGAGTAATCAGGAGCCAGCGTAGCTGGCAGAATACCATCTGAATATTTCTGTATGCTAAAGGAATACTCAACCACCAGGGAGGCCAATTTTTGGGAGCAGCCTGAAGCGGACAGAACATGCTTCCAATTTTCCTCTGCTCTGCTTGTAATTTTTTTTTGTCCCAAAGAGCTTGACATGATGTGTGTTTCCATTTTTTTTGCCACCTCAATGGGAATAATGCACATATCTTGTCTGCGGTGAACCGTTAAAAATGCACATTTCACACAATCTTCTTCTAGTGTTTCATGGCCTCAAGATAGTCTTGACCATTTAACCTGACTGCATCATGCTGTAATGGTATTTCAAGAGTATTTATTTCATTATACTGTACGTGCCAGTACATGACAAAAGTGCCCAGAAGAAACAAAAACCTACCTGACTTGAACTCATAAAATAATGAAAGCACACCATTGACAGTATTTTGAATCCTGATATTAAAGAGCAATGTTATAAAGAATGTGGTTTACAATCCCATAAGTTGTATCACATGTGTGAATTTTAGGAAAAAGCAGTTAAAAAGTTCAAATGCTCAAAGAAATCAAACAACAAAATTTAAAAATTAAAAACTTCACTGAAAATTGTATCTGAAGAAGGGTAAAATAGAAACGTGTATTTTACTTTTTGACTGCAAAATGTGTTTTAGTGGTTTTGACAGCTCAGGATTCAGGCTGAATAGTCAGCTGAGTATGGTAAATCTTGACAAACTGATTTCTGTTTGCAGTCAGTTTTAAATTTTAAAATTTAAAAAATAATTTTAAATTTTTTTTAATGTGGACCTATATTCTGTGACAAACCCTGATTGTTCTATATGAAACATGATTTTTTAATGGCACAGCCTTACAAAACCTGTAATGAAATTTTGGTGTATGCGAAGGTAGTGGCAGAACTATTGATTCCAGTGAGGCCAGGATTTTATCTTCGCTTTTTGGTACAAATGCTGAGCATGTAGTCTGAAAAAGCTGATCAAAGCAAATCAGCTTTATTGTGTTTTCGTCTAGACTCACTGCCATGGAAAATGCTGTAAGCAAGGTCTTTGATGGCAAAGAGTTACTCTTTTTGTGGCTCCCAACAGATTTTAATGATTCTTTGGGACTGGAATAGTAAACAAGGTATTCTCTTTTGCAGCTGGTATGAACCTGGCTCTCCGTTTCCCCTTTTTAAATATTGCTCTTCTGCAACATTTTTTCAGGAGATGCAGTGAGAAAACTTAAACTCTAAGGAGGCATAGAAGGAAGGAGGCTGTCTTCAGTACTTTTCCATTTAATCTCCATACAATACAGCCATGTATGCTCACTCTGAGCATTTTGGTGGTAAGTAAATACTCATAATCTGTCTTTGTGTAGTATCAATATATTAGCTTTTGTTTTGTTTTGAAGATAATTCCTTATTTCTACTTTTATTCTGATAGTTCTTCTTTCATTTTAGTTTCTCTCACGAAGAGATATTTTCCACCTTACAGCCTAAGTATCTAAACACATCAATACACGAGTAAGTTATTTTCAAAAGTATTTGTAGCATTCAGCCGAACAAAGAAAAAAGCATATAAATAGAAGAATAGATACATTTTTAACATACTAAATACTTGCCTGAACATTTGATGATATTGAACATTTAACTAGATCAAGAATCCTTTTAAAAGGGAAGAGTGTGGCTAGTAGGTCGAGGGAAGTCATCCTCCCCCTCTACTCTGCACTGGTGAGGCCACAACTGGAATACTGCATCCAGTTCTG
>JAOXNO010000078.1:38065279-38078666 GCA_028565335.1 Limnodromus scolopaceus
TGACATGCTCTGGGTAGTCCTGCCTTGGCAGGGGAGTTGGACTAGATGATCTCTATGGTCCCTTCCAACTCCAAAGATTCAGTGAAATTCAGTGAAATTCAGTGAAATTTTGCAAAAGGAGGGGAGACAAATCACAGCATTTGTGAAGGCTCAGTACCTGCATTAGGGAACCTGGGGCCAGCTGTTGTGAGATCCTGAGGTTATGCTTGCTAAAAGGGACTTTCTAGGTTATGCTGAAGAGGCAAGCCCTGGTGAAGTCCAGACGAGTTCATCTAAAGCCAGTAAAGGCAACATCCCTCAGCATCCTGAGCTCTCCATGCTGTTGTACAAGGCTTTTTGAGGTCTACCAGGACAACCTGTGTTTTTAGGCTGGAACGGTGCTCCCCATCTCTGCTTTACTTTACATGTGCAAATGAAGGCGAACGGAGAAAAGACTCTTTGACATCTTCTTATTCCTGGACTTTTATTAGGACAAGCTTCCTTCTTAATGCAAAAGTTTTTTACGTGTCGTCTTTGTTTTGTTTGCTTGGAGAGAGCACTGGCACACACTCCAGGAAATTAGCTCTTAACTAAAAGTATTTATGTAATTGGGGAGGGAGGGGGAGGTGTGTGTGCACTGACTTTGGGGAAGTTCAGTCTACAAAAACAAACCTCGCTAACTACACTTGGTTCTGATTACGGAAGATAAATCTGTCAATGAGAGGCTAAATTTACCACGTGTAACCTCCTGTCCCTCGCCCCACCAACAACGGTCAGGCTGCGTTTATTTCCATTGGGCAAGCTCCAGAAAGCATTGGAAGGTGAAAAACAGTCCCCAGAAATGTGAAAAATGTGGAATGAAGTGGGGGCAGCAGGAGGAAGAGTAGGGGGGGAGAGAAGATTGAGTGACCGATAGCAACATTATGGGTACATTTCAGCTCTTTTGCTGCTTCCACAGCTGAAATAAGAAAGCCCAAGGTGCGTGCTGAAGCCCAAGATGTGTGTGCTGAAAATGCAGTGAAGGGAATCCCTGCTCCCCAGCTCCTCAGAAGAATTGCTATAGGTGGTACCCCTGCAATTGCAGAGCTGAGGGAGACACGCTAAAGCTGAAATGCAAAGAGGTACACGTCACCAAAGCTACCTTTGTGCTGGTCTGTACAGTCAAGGTGTAGCTAGCCCTCTGCAGTCACCTGCCATGAGGCCAAAGCTGGCCTTGGACACACAAGGCAGTGGCTGTGTTAGGCTGCTCAGAGGACGTAAGGAGAGTCGGAAGGACCAGGCAGCTGCAAATCTGAAGACACAAGGTGGGTCTTGCAATTGGCTGAGTAATGGTCTAGGGCCCTGGTTACGATAGAGTGGGAGAGAGATGGTTTTGAAGTGAGAGTTATGACAGCTGCTTGCAAAGGATATCTTCAGTACTACTTACCCTCATCAGTGTCACCTGCAGGACCCTTTCTTACAGGGACACGAGAGCTTTTGTCGCACGCCTCTGGCCAGAGCAAGATGCTTCTGGATATACTGGTGTGCCTGCTGCCACCAGATGATCCTAGCTGTGTGTGGCTTGAGACGCACGCCAAGGATGCCTGATTTACTGCTGATGTAGCTGTTTCTTTTTGTTCTCCCAACGGTTTGCTCTCTTTAAAGCTTTATTTGCATCCTGTAAGGAGCTGCTTTTGGTCACACTTGGTGGTTTCTGTTGCAGTCAAAAAGAGGGATGTGTTTGGCCCTGCCAGGGAAGAGTTTTGTGAGCGGATTCCCACCTGCTGATGGAGGGCTGATGAACCACAGCGTGGCAATGGCAAATTTTCCCCCAAAATCATATATATGTGATATATATATGTGATATCCCCAACTCACATGGAGGGAGGGCTCCGGTAACCACCTTCCTATGGGCTCTCAAAGGTGTCCATCTATCTGTGCTAACACGACGGTTGTCCCTTTGGTTAGCTTGTCAAGAAATAAGCTGGTTAAATCCTGGATGAAAGTAGGTAGGAACCAAACTTTATAACAGACTGACGAGGGACAAGGTGGCATGGCACCCACAGCACATGCTTCCCATCCATATGATAGCCACCACCTTGAGCTCTCCAGCAGGGACAGATCTGCTGACGATAATATCTCTAGGACACCATCACTAATGGGTCATGGGCTCCAATTTGCAGTGTGGGGGCACTAGGAAGGACATCATGCATCCAGAGCAATATTTCTGGAGCATGCAAGAGATGTATGCGTGGTTGAGATTTGGCTAGCTACTCAAATCTGTCATTATTTTTGATTAATCAATAAGTCACTGACGTCCGGTGGCCATGAACCAGAAGACACACCTGCTTGGTTCAGGGTTTTAGCCCTCTAAAGCTTTTGTGGAAGAAGTGCTGGGAGAGGGGGAAAAACTTGTTCACATGGTCATTGGCAAACAGAGACCCTCACTTCCAAGCTTGCCCTTGGAAGTGTTTGAACTGCCTGATCCCTTCTGAATCCTGGGGATATGAGAGCTGAGGAAAACCTACTGACACTAAAAGAAAGGGCAAACTACTGAAGAGCCCATCGTGACTTGCTGAACAGCTATGGAACGTGGCTGAGTTTGATGATAACCACATAGTACTGCAACACCTAAAAAGCCCCTGTTTTGTAGATTTAGCATGAGAAGCCTAAAGGAACCATCAGAAAAAACAAACAACAAAAAGCCAAACAGTGAGTTGGGGCCAGATTCTCAGTATAAAGCAGAGCAGTGACACTGGATTCACTGGAGCTGAGTGGCTTTCTGCCAAGTGAGGATTCGGCTCTGCTGTCAGAGCATCTCTGTGCTGCCTTGTTCTAGTAGCTTTGGCTCTCTCCAGTTGTCTATGCAATCTATACAAAAAACAAGTTTTTTTAACACACTTTGCAGCTGCCAAAATAAACCCTCTCTAAGATACAGACAAAAAAGGCATTAACAATGTGCTCTGGCTGTTGCATTTCCTCTGACTATCCCTACCTGGACCTTGATAAGCTTGATTTCTGTGTCACTTAATTCTATCTCCTCCTTAATGAGATTTCCACTGAAATGGGTTGGGCTGGGTTCCTGTCTGCAGGACAGCAGGGCAGCTGTACCAGCTGATGTCCTTTAAGAGACAAACTTTAAGAAGTTAGTCCAGGGAAAGCTGCTCCCATCCATGGCAGATGGATGGTTCAGACCCTGCCTGAAAAGGAAGGCCTGCTGGAGCTCAGAAGCTTGCAGGAACATAGGTAGCTCTGACTCACTTGGTGCGCACTGTGCCTGTCCATTTGAGGCACTTTGAGTGCAGGGAAGAGGCAACATTCATCCCCAGCAGCAAACCCAAGGGGTGAGGCTTGCGATGACCACTTTACACCTTACACAACACCAACACCCAAGGACAAAAATCCTCTCTTGGGCTTGAGCCAGAGACAGGGTTGGTTGGTGCAGATCTAACAGTCACCCCTACCCCTTGCCTAGCTCAAGTCAGGAGAGGAAGGGTGGTGTGTTTCTACCTCCAGTTATTATAATTCATCAATACACCTGTCACCAGTTTCCCTCTTAAATTTTCCCTTCTGCAATTTCATCTCCTCTTTTCATGTACCCTGTCGAACTCTCAAAACATATAAGCTTTTACTATCAGTCTTCAAATAAGCTGACTTGGGTTTCTTGTTTTCGTTTCTCACACCAAAAAGTCTCTGTTCAGTTCCTCTGATTTTGCTGCTGGAGTTTTTTAAATGGATTTTGGATAGATGAAGTAAATTCAGCCAACGCTCCAGATGTCTTGCATGCAATGACATAAGCAGTTTTCTCTTTCCAGATGGGGATCGGTAGGGACATTCATAGGCTCCATTCTAGAGGAATCTCATGGTTGTTTTCTCTTTGGTGGAACAGCATTTGCTGGAATACAAGTTTTAGATCTGGGCTGCTGTAAGGAAAGGAGCAATGGATTGTACATCTTTCCTGCAGCTGTGTTTGTACGGCTCAGTAGAGAATGGACCCAGAGCTCAGAGATGTTCTTTCCCTTGGGACATAAATTCTGCGGCTTTGTGAAACTCAGAGGTGGTTTTGAATTGGATCACAGAGACCAGATTAGGATTAGATTTTGGAGAAGGAATTTGTCATGGATTTTGGGAGGAAGGCCTCATTTTAAATGTAGCAAGGAGGATATGTTGTCCCAGCCATAGGGTATTTTTGCAGAGAGGATCTAATCTGGGTTTTAGGTCTTTTAAGTCAGGGTGCCTGAGACACAGGGGTGAGCCTGTGCCCTTCTGCTTCTGTGTGTTTGGGGAGGGGTGTGTGTGTGTTTCTTAAGTTAAAAAAGGGTGGGGAGACAATATACACATACTTCCTTATTTCCTCAGCATCCCTGGCAAAACCAATCACATTAACATGTGTGAAAATGATTTACAGCCCGGCCTTTACGCTCATTTCTCCTCCAGGCAAGGCAAGGCTGCACGAGGAGGGGCTGCAATTATCCCCTCCGCCCTGCAGAATTGCCACTTTATGGTGAAGGCTCCCTGATCCACTGCAGGGGAAAAACACAGAGTTTTTAAAGAATCGTTTAGCAAAGAGACAGGAGGAAGGTGCTGTGCGGGCTGGTCCCACGGGCTCAGTGTGTCAGCCTGTCGAAGGTGGGTGCACGGCTGTGGTGGTGTTGCCTCACCCACACACGGCCATGTGAGGAAACCACAGCCCTGCTGCCTCTCCCCAGGGATGCTGGCCTGAAAACCGCCCAGGGAAAGTCAATATGAGGGCTGGGGCTCTGTCCTCTGCTCCTGCAGTCCCAGGCCTGCTGCCTTTGGGGAGGGAGAAGATGGTGGTGAGGTGTCCCCCTCTGCTTATCCTGCTTCCTCGTCATCCTCAGAGGATGCAGGGAGACAGTTGTCCATCCAGGTCTTTGTGGTGACTACCATGGGTGGCTGCTGGGCCTGGTGATGGCAGGCCATGCAGGGGCAGTATGTCAGGGACATGCCTGTAGCCACCTCAGGGCCAGCAGCTTCCCCTTGCTCAAGATGGCCGCCACCTCCAAGGGGATGAAGGTGCTGCCACTGTGGCACAGAGGAGCCACAGCCCCGCAGCTTCTTGCTGTGGCTGCCACCGCTGCGAGTAAAAACATTAATTGTGAGACTGTAAAAGAAACCAAACCAAAACAACCCTTGCACACACATTTATTGCATTTATCCAAGAATTTTGTAATTGATGAAAATAATAGAAGGGCTTGGGAAGAACTGTAAGTTATACTCAAATCTTCTGAATGTGTGCAAATGGGTTTTATTAGAACTGGAGGTTTTAAAATATAACTACCACTTTCTGCTATAAGGGCTTGCCCCATGGAAGGGCTTCCCAGAGCAGGGTGATGGCAATGCTGTGGGGACATCCTCTCATGTTCACTCCCTGCAGCTTGCACAGGCCTGAACCTGGGCTCTTCAGCTCGATGCTTTGGCTAAGCCAAAGCTTCGGGTCAAAAAGTTCAACCTCCTGTTGAAATAGTTTGGTGTTCCTTTCTCAGTATTGGTGGGCCTGGGTGTGTTGTGAAACAGGTCATCCTCATTAACTAAAATGGTGCCTGAACTCTCGGTGGGGTGCAAGGCCTTCCCAGGGTCAGTCTGTGGTGGCCAAGCCTCAAGGAGCAGCCCAGAGCTCCACAAGGCTGAAGCCTGGACAACATCTTTGTGGTCCAAGCCGACTGTGAGGGAGTCCAACAGGGAACAGCATCTCTTCTGGGGCAGCCAATGTTCTGAAATGCTTCCCCTGAGCAAGCCCTGGAGGGGAGGCTTTGCTCCCATCTCTTGTGCCAGTGTAGGAAGGAAGCTATGTTCCTTGACCTGTCACCTTTCTGTAGCTTGTGGTGTGGCTTGTGTGGTCATCTCCCTCCCACTGTTCTTGAGCTGGCACCCAGGGGGCATCCCTTTTATCTTTTCCAGGATGGAAACATTGACCTGAGTGAAAAATCTCTGGGCTTGTCCATGGGTGTGCACTGGAGGTAAGAGTGGATGGTCCCATGTAACCTTGATCCAGCCAAGCTGGAGCTGGGGGTGGTGGGCTGTAAGCCCCGTCTGAGCAGAGGGCTGCTGGCAGCACAGCTGCAGTCCAGTCTCCCACCACCTTGGCTTGCTGGCACGTTTCCCTGATAAATGAGCTGCTACACTGGGGAGCAGAGTGGGGAGGAGAAACTATTGCCCAGACCGCACACAACAGCTGTGATCTTGACATGGGCCCCCTCAAGGCTGAGGCGCTCCTTCTCTGTTGGGGACAAGGTCTTGCTTGGTAGGGGATCTGCAGTCTCCTCCCCTAGACCTCAAACCCCCCAGTGTGCTGGAAGAGAGGGTGTTCTCCTGCAGTGTTTGGCTCCATGATCAGCTGCGGATCTCTGCCCTGTGTTGGCTCTGAGACTTGGCACTGGACTGCTCTGGTTTCGCTGCCGTCTGAGTAGCTTTGGCCCTGGCAAAACGGTTCAGGGGACAGCTTGAGTCCCCAAGACCAATTTATTGAACTAACTGATGTCAGGCATCTGCTGAGAGTAACAGGCAGGTAATTTTCCATGTCCATCTTGGATTGCATATGGATAAAATTAGAGGAAAAGGAAGACTGGAAAAGAAACAGGCTGTTTCTGCAGGAACAAATGAGTGTATTGAAAGGGAAGGGGAGGGAGGAGAAACTCAGCCCTTTTCCCAGCTCCCTTGCAGATTGAATAAGATGTCCAGTGCCCCAAGTACCAAATGGTCTCAATTTGTTCCTGCGTCAAATAGAGCTGGTTCTCAGTTGGCTGGGACCTTGGCAGGGCAATGAGGATGCGTTTCATAACAGCAGCTCTTGTCAAGAACAACAACAGCATCAAAAACCTGTTGAAACTGTGCTATGCTCAGAACAGAAAACACATGCGAAGAGGAAAAAAATCCCTCAATGAAAAAGCCAACGTAATTAGCCCTGACAAGCTTTGCAAACCGGAGGCAGCCAAGTGGTAGAAGAGGAGGGGAGAAATAACCCAATATCATTTTATAGGCAACTGTAAATGGGTCATTAGCTGTCTTCGAACAAAATGTTCCTTGGTGGGGAAAGCAAGGGGACAGGCCTGGCTGTAGGATGTATTGCAGAATGCCTGGCAGAGCTTTCTGCGAAACAAGCTTTCTTGAGATGCGGGATGAAAGATTGCTCTGCTTTCTCCTATTGCAAGGAGAGCTCCCAGGATTTTTGCCTTTGAGCTGGGCTTAGGGTGGCAGGGCACAGGCACTTGGAGCTCCTGCCTGCCTGGTTAGGCAAATGGGGACTGCTCTCTGAGGTACCCAGAGTCAGCTCTGAGCCTCTTCATATCATCCTCTCCAGCAGTAGAAGTTTCAGTGTGCTCTAGTGTCTTCTGAATAGATATGAATAACTGCAAGCTCAAGGTCCTCCTGCTTAGGACTTTGCTGCGCTAGGTGCTGTACAGTTGTCAGGGAGGATGTAGAGACTCCTCTCCTGATTTTAGAGCTCAGCTGGAGCAATGGAGTCGTGAGAGCAGTTGATGTAAAGTGACAGCAGTGGTAACAAGAGAATTGCATGCAAACCCAATGCATGCTTCTCTGGACTCTGAATCAAAACACATGTAAATCAGTACTACCTTATCCTGTCCTGTTGCCCCTGCCACACACAGCTCTTCCCCTCTCCATTGGAGTCTGGACAGGATTCCAGTGGCATCCAACTACTGTTTCCACAATCTAGCAAGGAAGAACCTTTGGGCTTTTTAGCTGAGACTAAACTCAATCCCTGCTGCTTATGGTCTTCCTAGGGAGACTGACGTTACCTTTCCACGTTGTTAATAAATAGTACCCTAGGAATGGTGGCCTTGGTGAATTTTGCCTTTGCTTGTCTTGAACCTCTCCCAGTCTCCCTCGATAATAAAGGCACATTCAGAAATGTTTTCAAAAGGGGAAAAAATGAAGAGATGGACTTGGTTGCTGCAGAGATAATCAGCCTGTTTGATACATACTATCCTAAGTGGCCATATTAAGGCTACTCAAGTTAGCATCTGAAGCCCTACATACTGGGAGCAGAGATATACTTAAGACTGCTGCATCCCTGAGCTTCCCGCATCAGGTTTTTTGGGGATGTCCGGGCCTGGAAGTTTCCATCAGGTCCTGGTGTTTAATAGGCAATAGGCAATAGATCTATTGTCTTCAAGTGAGAGTAAGTCTTTTTGAGACCTCTTATATTCATAACTCCCACAAAGTCCTGTGGCAATGAGTTCTGCTGTTAACTGTGTGCTGAGAGAAAAACATGTTTCCTTTTGCAGTGTTAAACCCATTACCCGATCCTGCTCCCTTAGGCTTTTGACTGTATGGAATAATGACCAGTTTTTGTATCCCTTCATAGTTGTTTTTGGTTGTGACTGTCCTATACATGTTAGCTCTTTGTCCCCCTTTCTGTTCATACCTTCTCCAGATTTTTCCTGTGCGTGTTGATGACCAGCATCCTGCTAGTACTTGGTTGATCACTGTTACAAAGGTGCTTATTTTTTTCACACTTTGTTTTCTACCATCTCCTCCCTTTTGTGAGAACCTTAATTTAGTTAATTTAAAAGCCTTTGAGGGAACTTGTCAAAAGTTATTTTGAAAATATAATGCAATACATTGCACTTCTCCCTGCATCTTCCATTCTGCTTGCTTGCAGTTCCTCTTGTCCAGCTTGGCATAAACTACTTATAGCTGCCAGCATTTCTCCTGAAACTCTCTTCAGATGTTGCTTTTCCCACTTCAGATATTTTTTTGATCCAACCTGAGCAGCACTTAGGATTTTCATGTTTGGGCTCTATCAGAGCTCTTAGGTGAATTACAGCCTGGTCCTGGCAGCTGAATTTTTTATCCATACTTTGGCTTCAGACAGATCAGGTCTCTCATGCCCTCTTTACAGTGAACCCAGACTGCAATTAGTTTTTTTGTGCTGGTCTTATTTTCTTGGGTGTGTTTAACAATAAAGTGTATCGTGTGCAAGTATGTGATATGAGTGGGGTGTTGGAGCACAGCTAGCAAAAAGAAGTGTTTTTCTTCAGCGCTGAGTTCTCACATTTGTTTGGATTGTTTGTTTCTGGTCTCCCCATGGAAGATCTGAAAGTTTCAGTTTACTTGTCCCAGAAGAAGGGTGAAACAGCTGGATTCAGAAGATCAGTACCTCCTGCTCACTCTCTCTTAATAAATTTTTAATTGACTCATAATACTATGTATCCTACTCCACAGTATTGTCAACAGCCTGTTCCCAAACAGCTGGCTGCATCTCTTGCTCTGAGAGAACCCACAGAGTGGGAGGAGGGAAGACCTCCCCTTTGTCATTGTGCAGGAATGCTGATGGATAGTTTTATTCTTATTATAAATTTAAAATACTTCCACTTGTCTATTACAAACAGCAGATTAGTTGCAGATACCAAGCATGCATTTCTTGGCTTGACAGTGAAGACTGTACTTTCTGGGACATCTCCTGTGCTCCCCTGTAGCAGACTGCTACAGACACTTTGCAAACTGGACTTGCCTAAAGTCTCTGCTGGAACTTTCCAGGAACATGACCTGGAAGCCCAGCAGGGCTTGGCATTAGTTTGCACCTGAATGTGCAGTAGCCAGACAATGAAGTCCTGTTGTCAAGGAAAAAATCCTCTATTCTTTAGTGGAACAAGAATTTCATTCCCAAGTTTCTACATGTTATAACAATGACTTTGTGCAAACTGAAAGACTGGCCCTGGGAGATCCCAAGCTGACACCATTGAGAGCAGTGGGAACTGAACGGCCCTGCTGACACCACTGAGGTTGTCCAGGTCACATGCAGTCCCTGTGTCACCTTGGCTGGCTGTTTGGGTTTAGTCCTTCAAAGGCCTGGGAACATCACATTCAAGAAGAAGTGACTTTGAGCAATCTAAGCACAAGTATTGCCTCTGATACATGCAATGCATTTAGGGAAATCCTTGGGTGCAGGTATCACTCCCATTGAGAGGTCCTACTGCTCATTTTGCAGTCATTAATGCAAGGTGGGGATTTGTAAAAGGTCTGTCAGAAACAGGGACTCAGACCCAATGGTAATTGAGGGGTATTTAGTGCATAACTCTGTTAGGCTCTCCTGGGAATGCCGGTGAAACGTCTTTGTGTGTCCTCAGCAGAAAGAAGACTAATATGGGCACAGAGGTACAACATGCTGGGGGTGGAAGTGTGTCTCTAGCCACCTGCAGTCTTTGAAACCTTCCTTCACCTCTTTTCTGTCCAAGTCTTTGAGGCTTAAAAATCTGATTTTTAAACACAGTAGTTCAGTCTTATCTCAGATCTTTGTCCGTTTCTGTTTTTTGCCCAGTGCTAGGTTCTGTTGGACAGTGAACTGGGCCACTTGTTCTTCCCAGCTGTGTCTCTTGACGAAGGCTTGATTTGAAAAAGTTTCTCAGCCTTCTGTGTGGTTTACTCCAAATCTTATTGGCTGGTTTTCCCATTCCCATCCACTGACAGACAGCACATCCCAAGAAAAGAAAGAAGAAAAACAATGAAACACGAACGCTGCTGCAGCCTGGGCTCTTCTGTTCAGGCATGGAGCATGTCAGAGCTCTGCCTAGCCCGACAGCATGACTACAAGCCCTCTGTGTCCCTGGTGTGTGCTTCCCAGTTGTCCCAGAAACACAACGCTTTTGTCAGAGACTGTTTATTAGCCCCTCCATCGGGAGTGGAAGCCGTTTGCTCTGGAGAAGCCAGCAAGCTTCGTGCTCACTGTGCATGATGAACACACGCAGAGGCCACATCCTCCCCTCCCAGTGATGCTCTGGTGCACTTCTGGGGACAACAGTTCAGTGGCATGGGTTTGCACCCCTTTAGGCAAAACTTCTTGCATAATGAATAGTCATGACAGGCCTGGTTGAAATGATAGGTGGTTTGGCTTATTGAAAATAAACAACATAAACTGCACAGGTATATTGACAGTGATGAGCTGCTGCTTTTAAGTGGGCTCCTTAGTCTTTCATTCCTTCTTCCCTGGAGACTTTTAATGCCTGCAAACAGGTCTCAGTTAGTTGTTTTCATGCTTTGTCTTGAACCATAGTGCAGTCACTGGTCTCTGTTTATCTTTCCTGCCATGCTGCATCTTCTCATAGTTCATTGAAGGAGTCTGTTTCTTCCTACGGTGCTGGTGAAATATGGAAACTTCTGTCTCTTTCTTCAAGACCATGCAGAATGAGGTGCCTGTCTTCCCCTTCTCTGGGTGAGAGCTTCAGTGAAACAGCTTTGGATGGTATGTTCAGGTGGTATGCATGCTGCTGCCGCAGTGTGGAACGGGTTCAAGGAGGGCGGGGGACATGTGTGTGTAAGTGACTATAATGGGCTAAAGAGACTGTTGGCCAACTTCTGGATGCTCGCTTTTTTGATCCAACCTTTTTCCTCATCTAGAGTTGAGGCTTTGGGTAGGGTTTATATGACATACGTACTCTAGCTGCTTGATATTGAATGCACCCATTTCTGAAGACCACGGAGAAAAGTTCCATTTAAAACACAATGGTGATGTTTGGCTCCGAGTAAGAACCTGCCCATTCTGATCTGAGGATTAGTCTGTTGATATTTTGCTCTAGCAGGGGAGGTTTCCATAATGCTATCCAGCTGAGCCTGCTCATACCAAGATATTGGCAGGTTGCTCTTTAGGCTGTGAACTTCCAGGAATTTGTAGGTGGAAATCTGACTCGTTTGCATTATCAAAGCCTGGTGATATTAGTGGTGAATATAGAGTATGCTGCTCAAGCTGTGCTCTGCTAGCATGGGAATCTCAAGTTTAATAACAGCTTTGGAGTCAACTGGAGAGCAGCTATTGTTCTCAGGGCTTTTTCACATATATATTACTTCAAGGTTTTCCCCTCCTTTCAGCTTAAGTACTTGGGGATAGAAGAATGAGGAAAGCAAGGTGCGAGTGCCTAATGTGTGTATCTTGAAGCAAATGTATTGGTTTATTTTGTTTTAAGCAGCTTATTGCAAATGTGGAATAGCTGTGGATTTTGTGATGACTTTAAAAACCTAATATTGAAGAATTTCAAAGCAGTTAGACTCAACCATGTTTTTCACTTCCTGATCTATTAAAGTATTCAGTAAGCAGCCTGATGAGAAGGAGTTTCCTCAGAGCACCCTCTTGGCCTTCCCTTCTGAGACCTGCAGCCCACAGTTCCACAGATCAGATCCATAAAGGGATTTAGGCACCCAAGTCCCAGCACAAAATATAGTCTCCCAGCCTATCTCCAGAAACATTCGGTTTTCCCAGTGTCTTGTGTGCTGTACAGCAATGCTCTTTGTTACACTTGAGTGCCTCCAAGATGTGTGACCTGGGCACCCGTGCACATCTTGGCCAGAGATGGATGAACCTGGCCAGAGAGGAGTTTGGGGAGTTATGTAGTAGTGCTGTGATTCAGGTTTATGCACCCTTCTCCCTAAAAGAAGATGGCAAGATTGTTCCTTTTTGGACCATAACACTCTGAGTGAGTGTGCTGTAATAGCTTTGACATAGGGTCAGGGTAGGGTGCGCAGCAAGCTCGCTACCCTGGACTTCAGGAGAGCAGACTTTGGCCTCTTGAGGGACCTGCTTGGCAGGGTAACATGGGAAAAAGTAGAGGAGGGGAAAGGGACCCAAGAAGGCTGGTTAGTATTCAAGGATCACCTCCTCCAAGCTCAGGAGTGGTGCATCCCAACAAAGAGGAAGTCAGGCAAAAATGCCAGGGGGCCTGCATGGATGAAGAAGGAGCTCCTGGATAAGCTCAAAAGCAAAAAGCAGGCCTACAGAGGGTGGAAGAAAGGACAGATAGGCAGGGAGGAATACAGAGAAACTCTCCAAGTGGCCAGGAACCAGATTAGGAAAGATAAAGCCCAGATAGAATTAAATTGGGCCAGAGACATCAAGGACAACAAGAAAAACTTCTATAAGTATGTCAAAGATAAAGGCAAGACTAAGGAAGATGTGAGCCCTCTCTGGAAGGAAACAGGAGACCTGGTCACCCAGGATGTGGAGAAGGCTGAGGTACTGAATGACTTTTTTGCCTCAGTCTTCACCGGCAAGGGCTCTAACCACACCACCCAAGTTGCAGAAGGCAAAAACAGGGGATATGAGAATGAAGCACCACCCAATGTAGAAGACCAGGTTCGAGGCAATCTAAGCAACCTGAGGGAACATAAGTCCATGGGACCTGATGAAATCCATCTATGGGTTCTGCGGGAGCTAGCTGACGAAGTTGCTAAGCTGCTTTCCATTATATTTGAAAAGTCGTGGCAGTCTGGTGAAGTTCCTGCTGCCTGGAAAAGGGGAAGCATAACCCCCACTTTCAGAAAGGGGGAAAAAAAGGAAGGCCAGGGGAACTACAGGCCAGTCAGTCGCACCTCTGTGCTCAGCAAGATCATGGAGCAGATCCTCCTGGAATCTCTGCTAAGGCACGTGGAAAATAAGGAGGTGATTGGTGACAGCCAA
>JAOXNO010000078.1:38078766-38093118 GCA_028565335.1 Limnodromus scolopaceus
AATACAGGTTGGGCAGAGAATGGATTGAGAGCAGCCCTGAGGAGAAGGACTTGGGAGTGCTCGTGGATGAGAAGCTCGACATGAGCTTGCAATGCATACTCTCAATCCAGAGAGCCAGCTGCATCAAAAGAAGTGTGACCAGCAGGTCAAGGGAGCTGATTCTGCCCCTCTACTCCACTCAGGTGAGACCCCACGTGGCATACTGTGTCCAGCTCTGGAGTCCTCAGGACAGGAAGGACATGGACCTCTTGGAGGGCCACAAAGATGATCAGAGGGCTGGAGCACCTCTGCTATGAGGAAAGGCTGAGAGACTTGGGGTTGTTCAGCCTGGAGAAGAGAAGGCTCCGTGGAGACCTTAGAGCAGCCTTCCAGTACCTGAGGGGGCTACAGAAAACCTGGGGAGGGACTCTTTATGAGGGAGTGGGGTGATAGGATGAGGGGTAACAGTTTTAAATTGAAAGAGAGGAGATTTAGATTAGATATTAGGAAGAAATTCTTTGCTGTGAGGGTGGTGAGGCACTGGAACAGGTTGCCCAGAGAAGCTGTGGATGCACCATCCCTGGAGGTGTTCATGGTCAGGGTGGATGGGGCTTTGAGCAACCTGGTGTGGTGGGAGGTGTTCCTGCCCAGGGCAGTGGGTTGGAACTTGATGACCTTTAAGGTCCCTTCCAACCCAAAGCATTCTATGATTCAATGACATAAGGCCAAAGAGAAGGCAGAATTCAAGGGGTCATGTGAAGTCGGTAGGGCTCCAGCTCTTTGAAGAGTGGCTGGCAATAAGGTATTTTTGCTTGGTTTTACTGAAGACGTTTGTGAAGTAGGAGGTATTATTGCTGCTTGGGATGGATGGCAATGAGTGTTAACTTATAGGACATAGTTTGTGAAATGATTGCTAATGCCCTGTGAGGCCGAAGGTGGCCTGGCAAATCGTTTATGAGAGTTATCTCAATTTGTCTGCAAAAAATACTGATTGCTTACCAATGCCAGGCAAACAGTGTGATGGCCTATGGTAACTCCTGGGGGCGGGTGCCATGCTGACTCACTAGTTGTGTATTCTCAACTGTTGTCCCTTGTTGAGATCCCCCCAGTGGGATTTTTATTGCTGGGAGAGTGGCAGAGTTCCCTGTGTCTGTCTGTGCCGCTCTCCTCAAGGAGCCCTGCTTTTTAGCACAGCTCCGTTGCGTGGTGGATGCAGATACCCCGTAACAAAGGAGCAGACCCTTAGCGTTTTGAGGGAGCAATATAATAAACCGATATGGCACAGCACTTCTGTAAGCCTGACAAATCAACCCTGACAACATAAATAGCTCTTTGGGGTGAAATGCAGCTTTTCAGCTTCAGAAACATGCTGGCCAAGCTCTCTGCCAAAGCACGGCATGAATGAGGTGCCCTATATTTTCTTGATCTCCTGCTCCGCACCTCTTCTGCAAAACTGAGATAACTGCTGGCTTTGCAGGGCTGGACCTTGGTCTGTGGACCTGGGAGCCTTGGTAGTCAATATGCTCTGCAGGCAGAGCTGCCCTGAGCACAGGAGATGTGGGAGCACAGCGCTTCTCAGAGCTGTTTCAGTAAGGAGATTGAATGGGAGTTGAAGCCACAGCTGCTGCAACATCAGCAGATACCTGGACTCATCTCCAGATGCCTCCTGGAAGGATCCTCTGAGGACTTGCGCAAGATCTGCTGAGGAGGAGGGGGAACGGGGCAGTTTGCTTCCCAGGGTTAATGTCAGCCTTCACAAATCCTCTGCACCCCCAGCTCCGCTGTGCACACCCGGGCTCTCGGCTCTGAAGTTTGGGAATGCTGGCCTCTAACTTTTGACCTCCCGCACAACTTTAATTCCAAGAAACAATGCCCTAAATCTGCTTGCAATGACAGCTCACTGATTCCTGCGGCATGGCTTGTTAAAAGATCTGAATCTACTAATAGGAATTGGCCTGATAAAAGTGACTTTTTTTTACCTCCCCACTTAGCAGCTATATGCTGCCCGGGGAATCTAGAAATTAAATTGGCTTTTTTCCAAGCCTCTTCTATGCAACAGAAATGGGACCCCTGCAGTGCAGTGCAGTGTTTCCAATTATATTTTGGGCCATGTTGCTAATTTTTGGCAGACAGAATGAAACAAGCCAGGCAAATGGCAGGTGGCAGGCTGTTTTCATATTTTACCAGGAGTATGGGAGAAGGGAGAGGGGAGAAGGAGCTGAGCTCTCTGCCAAGAAATGTGACCTCGTGCTAGTGTGAGCAGAACAGTTCTGGCACGTGCCCGAGGATGGAGGGCTGGGCAAGGATGGCTGAGCCCGTTTACATCCCCTCCTGCTGCGAATACACATGCACGTGAGCAGGACTTAAATAAACACGCTTGGGCAACGGCAGCCTCCAGGTCTGGACTTGGGCACCTCTTGGTTGTGCATAGCTCCACCAAGGCTAATCAGGGTCACAAGGCACACTCGGGATGCCGGTGTCATCTGCAGAGTCGTGCTCCACCTCTGTGCTGTTACGTGTCTCTCTCCTCTGCCTTCGCAACGTAGTCAGAAAAAAAAAATAAATTGGCTTTTGTTCATTCATTTATTCATAACGCAGCTAATGGATTCAAGATGGCACTGTCTCTGGAGGGCCTGGATGATTTTTCAAAGCTATTACACAATCTGCATCTATGTGCATGCATATGTGGAGCGAGGGTATTAATAATCAGGGGCTAGTACCCAGGATCTGCATATATTCCAGTGTGTCTTCCCCCCTCAGGACAGTGGCATGGTGACGTGAATTTTACGAATCAGAGACATTTCTATGTTTGAAAAGAGCAGTCAGAGCTGGTCTGAGTTCACATGGACCAGGAGCAGAGTGCCCGCCTTGCCCCAGGGATGTGCCAGCCCAAGAGGACTCCAGGGGGAAAAGAACCAGGGCTCGGCACGGAGGTTTCAGGATGCTTAGTTTAGAAAATAAATCCAAAAAACAAATTGTGAGAGCCATGAAAGAAGACATCTTAATGCAGGTCAAGCTGAAGTTTTTCTTGAGCTGGGTTTACACTGAGGCTTGGGGGTATGAATTTTGCTATAACTGCTGGATTTCGTTACACAGCAGTTAATTTACTGGAGAAAAACAAAAGTCTTTTCTTCTGAAAAGACTGAAACTTTTCAGACTAAAGATGGGAAAAGTTTTTCCTGTAAAGGAAAAACATTGGTGAAATGGGTGTGATGTTGCCGAGCATTTTGTTTTGGTGGAACTGCATCTTTTGTAGGGGACTGGACATACTGGAGGTTTAGTTGAAACCGTCTTTGCTGCTGTGTGCTTAGACCTATTGTCAGAAGTCTTCAGCTGGTGGACTGTCATGGTGACAAAGAGTATGAGCTCTGGACCTCCACAGAATGGTATGGGGAGATTATGACTAGCCTGGTTTTCCTGTCTCGGCAGGAGAACACTTTGCAGCTCTTTTTCTGGAATTTTTTGAACTGTTCTTAGAGGTCTACAGGGACTTGCAAAGCAAGGTTTTCCCAGTGGTGCGTTCACCCATGGTGGGAAGTTGAGGCCCATCTTCTCCTAGCTAGTGCTGTTTTACTCTTCCGGGCAGTGGAGGTACCCCAATGAAGAACATCTCAACAGCTCAGCTCCACCCATCACTCTGCTTATTCAGACACTGACATTTTATCCTCAGCCTCCTTCTTCTGCTGCTGTTTTGCTGCAGGGACAAGCCCAGATATTTTTGGCACCAATGCTAACGATCTTGAAATGTCTTTCAGCTGATAGCAAGCCAGCTAGTTACGGGCTTACAAGATTCTCAGTGACCTTATTTCAGAAGCAAATTGTCAGGGTTTCAACCTCATAATTTGCTTTCTTGTAACCTGCCTGGAGGGTCTGGAAATTGGCACCCTGGTCATCTTAAATCTTGGCAGTGTGCTTTCAGGAGGAGGTGCTGCCTGATGATGGTGGGATATTAGTAATGGATTGTTCCACTGCTAATGGGAGTGCAGTTAATATATTGCAACCCTTATGTTAAACATTTTCTGATCACATGTCTGAAATTAGATGACAAGCAATTTGCCATTAGACCTTCTGTACAGTGATAGACTAAACCTAGCTCTTGGTTTCGCTAGTGTAAGTTCAGCCTCCACCTGAGGGATGTTGGAGGAGCAGGTTGGTTTGATGCTTCCTCTGTCCTGTCATCCATTTGCTGTCAGTGCTGAGAAGCAGTGTTGGGTTATATGGCCCATGCATGGTCCTCTGAAGGGAAGTCAGTCCCTTTTCATGCCGGCATCTATCCTTAAAGAACTGAAAGCCATGTGAAAATCCATGGCCCACCTGCTCTGTCTTTGATCAGGCAGATCCAGCATTTTATATCCACTCCATACTGTGGCAAATCATGCCTGTGACAGTGGCAAATCTTACTTTTCATCAGAGTCCTCACTTGCGGTTGCAGCTCTGAATGAGAGGTGAATGCACTGTGCTTACCACCGCTGATGCTGTGGCTGTCCTTGGTGTCGTGGGCAGGCATCTATTCCCTCCTACCTCTGGGTAGGACCAATTTTACATAAGTAATTCCTAACAGATCTTTGTGGAGACTCCATGCTCTTCCAAGGCGTCGTCTCCCACTATGTTGTTGCCCTTCCCTCTAAAGATTTTTCCTGAATTTTTAGCCTGGATTTTCTTTGCTGCCATTGTGCAAAGACACGGAAGCCTTAATGATTACATCTGAATTAACCCTACAGTGGTTACATCAGAATTTGCCACAAGACAAGGTTCCTTTCACTTGGGAACAGAAGTGCATGATGGAAATGGGGAAAATTCCAAATGGCCTAGAAAATGACTTTCAGACCTGTTGAGTCCAGTACATGGAGCCAAGTGGTTCCTTAGGGATGGGCTAATCTAACACACATCCTCCCACCGCACACACACACACCTTGAGGTGTTATATCGGAGCTCAGGCCAATTGTTGCTTGATGTCTTCCATCTGCTGGTGTCAGAATGGTTCTGGTGGCCTTCAGAGCTGTTCTTCTCTCTACCCTCCCCTCCACAGTAATGGAGGGTTTAACATCAATCTTTATCAGCACGCACGGAGCATTGACAAGCCTGATCCATCTCCTGCAGCGCTTACCAATCTACGAGATCTGTTTGGGTTTAAGTCTTATCACTAACCACAGACTTAGTATTGCTCTGATTGCAGAAATGGTAACCACTTATTTATAAAGTCTGTTTGATCCTGAGGCAGGGCTCACTGCCACATGCCACTGAAGGCTTTTCCTTATTTTACTTATCTGTGCTGCTGTTGTCGGGAAGGCAGTTGCTGTCCCAGCAATGCTGCCAGTTGCACGTCAGGACAGCATGGAGATTGCTGGGCAGGATCAGGATGCCAGTCTGTCCAGTCCCATTCCCTCTCCCCGACAGTCACCAGTGACTCTTTAAGACTATCCACCCCAAGAACTTCAGATCTTTATTCCTAATGAAAATGATTCTACATCCTGAAGCAAAAATGAAAAAGAGAAGTTCGGCAAACACTTAAATGCAAAGGGTGTTGTTAGCGCCGTGAATGGCCAACACAACTTCAAGTGTCCCTTGGGCTGACGCATCCTTTGTTTTCCTCCTTCACTTTGACTTGCAAAGACATAGGCCTAACACCTTGTTGTCTTCTACAAGCTCTCCCAGTATGACCTTTGCTCTTGGGGCCACTGGAATTCACTCGGGACCCTCAGGCACACTTAGATCTCCAAAAACATCTCAGTTTAGTAGCTCGGCTGCCAAAACCCATGATGCTGCGCTCAGTCTCTGCTTCCCAGCATCTTTATCCCCGCCTTGCTCATTTCTGGAGTGGACAGACCCAAATAGCAGCACTCTTACCCCAGTGCCTGTGACATGACCTGAAGCCCTTGTGGCACAGGGGAGGTAGTGTTAACATTTTCCTCAGGGAGCTGCTTGTCATGTCCATATAATATAAAGGCAAGGTGCTTTGGATTTTTTTTTTTTTGGGAGACGCCGTATATACTCCCAGTTCTTCCATCTAATGAAGATCTTCATGGGGTAGGATGTATAGAATCTCTTCCCCTCTCCCCATGACTTGCAAATCTGTAGCAGATCTGCAAAATAAAATGGAAATTGGGTAATTCCCTGCACACAGCCGTTTTGTTTTGGTTTGGTGGGGTTTTTTGTTTGTTTGTTTTTTGAACTGTGATTAAAAATACCAAAGCTTCAACTCTGCTGTCTGTAAATTCTGTGCTAATGTTTACATTGGCATTTGAACTAGAATCGAGTTGTCATCATTATGAACCAAAATGAGATGGGGGGGGTAAAGAGGGGAATATACCCCTGGAATGATAATAGCTAAGCACTGGCACACTAATAAATTTAGGTGTTAATGTCTTGTTTTTGTGCTGTTTGGTTGCCATAGAGATGGGCCTCATGAACTAATGGTTTTGTTGTGAGAAGTTCAATACACATTTGCCAAATGTTCTGTTTCTCTAGTTACCTCTCTGCTTTTTCCCATGCCATCGAGCAAACGGGTTTGGAGCCCTTCTGCCCTCTGTGAGCTGAGGGTGAGGGGTCGCTGGGAGAGAGGAACCCCGAAAACGGGGCTTGCTGCAGGTTCTGCTGAGCTGCTAAAATAGATGAGGGAAACATCAGGGAGCATCACTGTTTGCAGTGTAACCCTGTGAGGCTATTTGGGAAACCAGCATGTGTATTTATAGCCCGTATTCCACAAAAGGCTGCAAATCAATGCCAGTTTGAACAGAGCAAGCAAGGGGGAGTGCTTACCTCAGGAAGCAGAGCAGGTAGAGATGGAGATTTCTCCTGCTGCTGCGTAAGGACCTGCCGCGTAGGACACACACCCCTCCACCAGGAAGAAAGGACGCTGGGGTAGATCTGCCTTCACTCGCTGCGTGAACTGGGTTCACCTCTGATTTGCTCCGCTTGCTTTTTCCTTCTGCCTGGGCCTCGTCCAGGCCTCGGGGTCTTGGGTCCTACCCTGCTGGGATGCTGGCAGTGAGCTGGTGCTTCTGGGTTGGATGCTTCCGTGTGGTGACATCTGAGGTTTAGCAGCCGGCTGTTGGGAGTGAATTTATCTAATACTCAGGACAGATCATAGCTTTTTGGATTTGCTTTTGAAGGGCCCCATAAGATGCTTATCCTGTTCTGTTCATTGCAGGACAAAGAATACCAGGCGCATTGACTCCAAGATGTGTGCAAGGAGCATCTGGTTTTTGGAGGAGGCACATGCACCCATTTCACTCCTGCGCGGAGAGTTTCCATTGCTCAGCTTAGCTGACGTACAGAATGTCTCAGTAGGAAATTGTGTTTGTGCACAGAACATTCACCAGGAGCATTTTGCTTTTGATTCTAGACTGCAAAAATGAAATAAATAGGTGCTTATTGTTCGGAACAATGACTTCTCTGTTCCTGTTTTGTGATAAATCTCATCTCAGATTTGTTTACAAAGTAGTATTTTTACTTTAAAGTTGGAGTCTCTCGCTGTCAAATCATCCAGCTGCAAGCAGCCAAAAGAGGCCCTGGCGTTCATCTCTGCTGCAAAGGAAAAGGCATTCCAGGGAGTTGTGGAGCATTTCAGGAGAAGCATGCACTGGCACTAACACCAGGGCATGGGGAAGGCAATGGAGGAGGCGAAGCAACTGCTGCCAGGCAAGTGGCTTTTCAGGGAAGAGGAAACCAAAGAGATGTTGCTTTTGTGGGTCTCTAACTTCCATTTGAATGTCCTTTCATGCTAACTGAGAGGTGTATCTGTCATTAAGGGGGAAAAGAGCCCAACCAGCTATGAGTGGTCCTCCTAGGAATTTGGACCTAGCCTCATATTTATGTATCTTCTTGCCTAGAAGTTCCTGAAAATTTACTGCTGGCATTTATTTTTGTCAAACCCTCCTCAGTCACAGCACCAATGTGCGCTTTCTCTTATTTAAAAAGGGAAAAAAGGAAAATCCATAGCTCTGAACAAATTTTTATTTTTCAAAGCAAAATATTTTTCACTAAGCTGAAAGGTTTGTTGTGAAAATATTCTTTTCCAAAACTTCCCTTTTTAAGTTGGTGCTTGTTTAAAAAAAAAAAAAAGAGTATTTTTTCCCCTGCATTTTTATACAGAAAATAATCTGCTTAATTTCTTCTGCTATGCTTATCACAGCATGTCTGGAAAGCTTTATCCAAAATGAAAATGTGTCTCATTTTTATTGAGGCATGTTTTTTCTGGCGGGGAAGTTTTTCCTTATCTCCTGGCAAAGATCAGTGCACATTGATAATAGGACAAGTGATTCACTAGTTGATGGCAGGATGATGGGACAGAGTTTTGCCTGATCCTGCCCTTTGGCTGCTTTCGGAGCATTTCAGTTTGTTATTTGGCTCTGTGGCTGCCTGGGAGCCCCTTCCATGGTCTCACAGAGAAAGAAACACCACCCAAAGCAGTGCCTGAGCTGGCAGCTGCTGCCGGTGTCCCTTGTAGGACGCTCACTCTGCCTATGAGACTTGTCCATGTCACCATGGAGCAGGGAGTCATCAACCCGAACAGCCCCATCATATGAATAACCGATGAACAATGAACAGTCAACCAGGGAGAAGGCACAATATTTAAAGACCAAAGAGCAGATGCCAGTATGGCTGATACCAAAATAAACTGTGAGTTGGGTTAATTGTTGCTGGGTGATCCCCTGGGCTGTGCGGTTGTTCTGGCTGTGTCCGCAGTAAAGGTTTTGGGTAGAGGCAGGGAGTCTAATGATGGGGGTCTTTCAAGACAGCTGGGGACAGGATGATCACAGAATCACAGAATCTTCTAGGTTGGAAGGGACCTTAAAGATCATCTTGCCAGCCCCAGGGGGGCTAGCTGCCTGGTGGCATGCCTGTAACCTGGAAGAGTGAGTAGACCCAAGGCCAGCACAAACGGAACTGTACTCTGGGTTTGGGAGCATTCACACAGCGCGGCGGTGGCATTGTGTGACCCAGCTGGCAAAACTTGCAAGGCAGAGAACTTGCAGAAGGACCTTGGGCTGGAAACCTTCTGGAGAAAAATGCTCTGCCTGCGCCCTGCTCTGAGGGTGCTGTGGGAAACTGGGACTTGAAGATGGGTTGTGCTGGGCTCAGCTTGCGTTCCCTCGATATGCTGGGCTGCAGGGCTAGCTCCCATGGGAGTTTTGCCCAAACAGTTTTACAGCACTAACTCTAAAATCAGTGGCTTTCCCAGGGTAAAAGGCTGAGCAATTTTTGTTGAAGGTGAAAATAGAGCGAACCATGTAAAAGGACAATTACGGATGCCCACCAACAGACAGATCCTTGAGGCATGTGCACACAGCTTACTTCCCCAGCTAATCTTACAGAAATTAAAGAAAAGCAAAGCTACCAACAGAGGATAGCACCTGGATCTTTTTTAATGGGATCTTTCAGAGCAGTGGTTGATTCAGTAGTGGCTTGTGAGGGGTGGATATGATAGATTTGTTCCAGGTGTCATGTGAAACTTCTGATACTGCCTCCTGCAGTTCAGAAACTTGTTGTGGCAGCACGTTTCCTGGGACATAAGGGAATTTATTTTGGAGCCAGAGAGGAGAGGAAATGGGGAAATGACTGACTGGTCAGGAAAGTTGGCTTGAGTTCTTTGAGCAAAGTGTAAGGCTGACTGGAAAACAACTGTCGCTGCACAAAGCAGAGATTTCACTCTGCATTGTCTGGGTGGAATTGAAGAGGAGTCCTTCCCCTGTTTTTCTAAAGAAGTAGAAATGCAACAAGACGTGAACGGTAGCCTAAGAGGAGAGACCTGATGTACCTGATGGGCCTGGACTTGAGGGAGCATCCTAAAGCACAAGTTGGTCTCTTGAGGGCTCTGTTACACCAAGAGTAACAGCAAACCAAGAAATGCCACTCCTTGTAACGCCGGTTCCAAGTGAAACTGTAGACCAGGTGCTTGCTCTGGCTTTAGGAAAGGTTAGAAATGACCTACACTTTTAAAGTACCTCTTATGTAAATATATAAATAAAATTATGTCAACTAAAACTGCCCAGTCATGCTAAGACCTTAGCCAACACTTTTCCAAAGCCTTTGACTTACTTTTGATGTTAGGAGAACACCTAATAAGCTTAATTAAAGTTTAATTAGTATAAGTAGGCTAAATGTGGTAGGTCAGCAGGCACAGCATAAGCTAAAATACTGTTGGAAATAGTCAACCTGAAAAAAAAAAAAAAGGAAAAATTCCTTTCTTAAAATGAATACCTCTAAAGGACTAGTTCAGGCTAGCTGCTTTGTCCCTCAGTAATGTTTTCTCTCTTTTCTTTCCCCAGGCAATACTGGCCAGTTAAGAGCAAAGCCAGTTTCCTCACATCAGTGAAAAAATCTAGTTTTTGTCCACATTTCTACTGCACTGTGCTCTGGAATTTCCCTCAAAACAGTTTTCTTAAGACTTGGCATGACACAGAGAGGTATGTCTCACTGTTTTCTGCTATTCTTTTCTTTCCAGTAAAGTGCTAGAGAATGAACACTGTGGTTAGGCAGCTGAGTTGAGTTTATTAAAGATCTGGAAATCATTTATTCAAGGGCTTAAGTGAAATTCAGCAGCACATCACCAGTGTTGCTGGCCGTCATTGTTTACGATGTCTTTCACAGCTAAGAATGATGTTTCCTTGTCTTTGAAAGGAAATTTGAATTTAATTTGGGTATTTCAGCATGCAGATGACTGTGTTGACCTACGGTGATCTTTCCTTTTTGTCCTAAAATCGTGCTGCTCACTGGGTGCTGGTAGGCAGCACAACTGAGCTATGAAGGTCTGTTAATGCATCCTTGGCCTGTTCAGCTGCTTCTACGTGAAGGTGTTCTCTTGCTGTCCAGGAGAGCTTATGGACAGCAAGGTAATGAAAGGAGGCCTATGTGAAAACTTGTTCTTCCAGTAGAGAGTATTGTGTCTCACAATGGGAAAGGAATATGTCAGTTGAGTAACTGTGGCTCAACCCAACACCACCAACCAAGAATACGATCCCAATTAAGCACGTTTTCCTTCCCAATCAAGGTGCTTTTGGGACTGGAATGTGGGGCTGCCTAGTGTATCGTACCAACTTAAGCCTTTGTGCATCGGCACGCACATCGCCTGGCCACTGCTCTTCAGCTTAAAGTTCAGAGCCGTTACGCTGCAGGGCACCACTGCTTGCTGTTCCACCTCCCCTCGAGAGGTCACAAGGCTGCCTCTGCATGGGACTTCCCTAGCTCATAAGCAGGAGTTAACCAAATCCCAGAAAGCCATTTACTAGGCAGAGAGAGACTTGGTTGGTAACACGGTGCGCAGGCTGCCGAGTTCAAAGCCCCACTCTGAATCAGGTCCGTCAAGAATATGCTTTCCTCTTTTGTGGATCAGGAATTCTACTTTGGCCATGAGACGAAGTGCCAGTAAGTCATAGTGTTTTGCAGTCAGCTCTAGCAAAGATTCAGCTTGTTTCTTATTTTATCTGTCTCAATTTGATCATCCCTAAAAATAATCTGCAATGCAAGATACCGCAGTGCTGAATTCCCCAGCTGAGAAAGTAGAACATGTTGAGAGGGTTTCTTGGATCAAAGTCCTAAGAGGGGAGCCAACAGCAAAAGTCTAGCTGAAGTTCAGGAGTATCCTTCAGATATAGAAAGTAACCGCACACGAAAAACTCTTGTTCTCATGAGACTGTGTTAGGCACTGGAAGAGGAAATACAAATTTCGGACTCTACTGCAATTAAGTTGGAGGGAATGTGAAATGCCCTCCGTGATCGTATAATGTCTGGGAAAATTGAGAGAGTACAAAGTATTTAGGGCAATGGTCTCAGACACAACAAATGAAATCCTCTGCCTCCAAAGGCCACGTGTCAGACACAGGCTAAAAATTCCAGTGACCAAAGTCCGCACTTGCAACAAGATAAAGCTTTCTTCTTGAGTCATTATCATTAAAGGTAGGCAACAACCAGTAGGCCTGAAAAATACATGAACAGGCTACTAAAGGGGAAAAATATGTATCTTTTGTTTTATTAAGGATAATTAGAAAAGTCTCAAATAAAGGGAAATTTTAGTCTTCAGAAGTATAGAAGAAAATGGATGGATGATGGGCTATATGCCCTTTTAAAGTCTTAAACTCCTGTCAGGTGGAGCTACAGCCAGATGTATACTGGCAGCTATTTCTTAGTAATAATGATGGACAAGTAAGGGCAGGAAAGGGATGAGCTGGAAGGAGCTGAAAGGAAAATGCAACTTGGGAGATGAAGTAGAACCACTAATGCACAGGCTTCTCCAGGAAGCCTCCCCTAGCAAGTGAAAACATAAGCCAGGCTGTTCCAGGTCAAGCAGCAAATGCTGATGTGAAGCCCTTGGGATGTAGGATATTGTGGGAGCCTTTCCCTATTTACATCTGTGTTTCTGTGAATCTTGCCACCAGGACTCATTTGATTTTACTTCTGCAAACATCAGTTGAAGAGAGTATTTATACTTATGTCTCCAAGTATATGATGAGTGCATTCAACTCAATGGTGTCCCACATGCCTATCACCAGCCTTCTCCCTCCAGAAATGTTATGACTGCCTAACAGTTTTATCAGAGAGGGACTCTGCCTTGCTGTCCTAATTTTGCTGTGCATGACTGTGGATCTGCTATCCCCTGCTCTGTGGGTAAGGCTGGTCATGCTAGCGAGATCACTGTGAGTTAGGTGCCATTTGCTGTGAATCAAGCCTGAAAAAAATAGTCTTGCCTCTGCCCTCTGGGTAGGACTGTTGTGACTGCACAGTTCAGGTCTCCGAGAGAATGCTGCTGCATTATAATTGCTTTTGCTGCTAAATGTTACGTCTCTGAGTGCCTGAAAGGAACCACAGCCCAGCTGAGCACAGGCAATCACTTAATGTGTACGGGAATAGCAAGAGATGGAAAATTACCTTCTCACATCTAGAAAACTGGAGGCACTTTCAGTGTCCAGGCTGGGACATTTGTCTCCATTTCCTACCCAGACATCACCCACTCTTTCCATTTGGCCAAGGGAATATTTTTTTTTTTTTTTTTTTTTTTTGGTGAAATAGGGCAGTTCTGACAAGAGGGACTAATGCATCCCTGTTGGCAGTGCTCTTGCACATGGCCAAGATGAGGCATTTTCTGTGAGTACAGACCGATGTTCATTTATCACTGCTTATTATTGTCACCTGCCTCAAACCCAGGTGTGTGAGTGCTTTTTTTAAATGAGCTGTGCAGTCCCCTGATTTCTAAGTGGCTTCTGCCAACCCTTCTTCTGCCCATCATGAGATGTGGTTTCCTACCAGGGCTATAAGCTGAAAATGGCCTCCCCAACAGCACAGCAGGACACAAGGTCACTCGCTTCTTAATGATGTTCTCAAAGGAGAAGGCAAGCCTGGTGCCAGCCTTGCAAATCCATCCTGAGACTGGGTTGTCTTTGAAACTGGTTGAAAATTCAAAGTGGGCAGCTAAATGCAATGGTACAGACACTGCTGGAAGAGCAGGATAAAATAACCAAAGACTTTTTATCTAGAAAAACAGCACAATTTTGTGACTCTTTTAATTTGTCCTAAATGCTTTTCTTTCAAGTGAAATCAATTTGATATAGATCTGCAAAGGACTTCATTCAGTCCAAACCCTTACAAACAGCACTTGTGTTGTTTACTCCCTCCCAAAACATCTGGAAAAAATAGCCTGCTCTCTTCTTGTCCTCTGTATCCTGCTGCCCACCACTGTCTTTACAATCTTGATGAAATTTAAAAAGCAGTTTCACCTTGAAGAGAAGTCCCCAGAGTTCATAGGGACTGGACTGAGGACAACCTAATTGAAGAGGGAAAAGAAAACAAGCAATTTTTATTTCTGTGCACCATCACAGATAAGAGCACAGCTAGAGCTGGTGATGGCAGGGTAAGGCTGGTGATTTCTGGGAGTTTTGGAGCAGTTAGCAAGAGAAAAATTGCAAAATTGAAGTTTTCACTGCCAGCTGCGGGGAGCCTGCAGAGAGGTGTGAAATGATGTATCCTACTTGTTCTCCTAGCTGGGCTGGACCTCTAGCTGGAAACATGTTTTGATCAGGCTAAGCAGATGTGAGTGGGGTTTTATAAGGTAGTGGATATCCTGAGTGAAAAGCTCCTTTTTTGAGATGCTCAGCTGGAACTGGTATGTTGCTATAAGGAGCCTGCAGGGGATGCACAACCTCCGCTTGCAGATGGCTAGGTGGTACCCAGGGGCCTTTTGGATGTCCCGCATGCAGGTGAAGCATAAGCAGAAGTGTAGCCTGTGCTTGTGCTTCACATTTTGAGCTGCTATGGGTTCCGAACCCCCACCTCGAGTGCTGTGTCCAGTTTTGGGCCTCTGACCACAAAAAAAGACATTGAGGTGCTGGAGCGGGTCCAGAGAAGGGCAACGGAGCTGGTGAGGGGTCTGGAGCACAA
>JAOXNO010000078.1:38111615-38133559 GCA_028565335.1 Limnodromus scolopaceus
CATCCAGTGCTGTTAACCCCACTGATCACAGGAGGGTCAGACAGAGGGGTCCTGCCAGGGATGCTCTTTCTCCCTGCCCTGCAGAGGGTGGCTTGCAGTGCTTCCCGCATCATTTTTCCAGTGTCCGTGCAGCAAACTCTGGCTCTCAGTCCCTGCAGAACAATCCTACTTCACTTTTTGGAGTCAGTATGTCCTACCAGATAATTACTGGCCTGCAGTGGTGACCTTCTAAGGGACACTTGACCCTAGCACCCTCAGCTCAACCCACAGGTGGCAGAAAGCCTCTACAAAAGGCAGGAGCTGTGTGAGGAGCCCATCTCTGCTTAAGCAGCAGGATGGACCTTGGCCAGGACAGGTGCTGAGTGTAGTTCCTCTGCTGGTGCCAAGCTGCCTTCAGAAGGTTCACCTTGACTACCAAAAATCTGATCTCACAGGTATGCTGTGTTTTTCATGTTGGCAGTCCCTGGTGTGTCCCATGTTCAAGCGCCACTTCACAAAACAGTAATTTCTGTTGTCCTTTGAAGCCAGGGATGCTTCCCTGCTGCAGCCTTCCTGCGTGTGCACAGTGGTGGCTGTTTAAAAGTTCCTCCCACCGTCGTCCCTACATGCCCTGTCCATGGGGGAGCTGAGGAGTGCTCAGCAAACACACTGCCTTCCAGCATGCAGCAAGCCCTACACCCAGATGGTCTGCAGCCAAGGAACCTCATCCTCACCCAGTGTGGGATTTAAACTAACACACAATCAGTTCCATTTCTGGCAGCAGCGGAGAAAAGGAGAGCCTCCAAAATCTATAAATCAGCCATCTCTCAAATGGTGTGGCATTAAGGAAAAGGTGCAGAATAGAGATCATTTCCATGGAGGAAAGCATATAATTTCATTTGCCCAGGAAAACAATGCACTATCTTCATATGTGTCTTCCAGAGACTTAAAAAGAATTAAATGAGGGGTCAGAGAATACAACTATGAGCGTGGTTTCTTTGGAGGAAAAGCAGGTGGAAGAAATTTCCCTCCTCCTCCGTGTCCTGGAGGTTCACTTCCTATGCAGTCGTGTTGGTAACTCCTTGTCCGTCGTCCCCCCCCACCATAGTCCCCTAAAATGAACACACAGAATGAAACACTGGAATAGGCCAGAAAACCAAACCTGGTAAGGAGCAGTTTTAAAACCAAATCCCAGCCAATGTGGGATGCTATATAGGGGGATAGAATGTCTTAACCCGGCTTTGCCTACCAAAAAATGTTCCCATGCCAAAAAATGTTCCCAAGCTTGGTGTCAGGCAGCAACTGGCAGTGTTCGATAGTGAGTCCACAGTGACCACCCCAGTGAGGGGCAAAAGCTGAACCCAGTATTCCCCGTGCCAAGGGCCTGCTTTGCTGTCTCCCCCCCTTGCGTCCTGGACACCCCGGGGAGCCTGACACTGGCTGGAAGGTCATGCTGTGCTCCAGCTCCAACTGGCTGGTGGGATGTCCGTCTAGCACGGCAGCTAGGACCTCTGTGCAGTGTGGTCAGTGGGGACCTCTATCCAACATGGTTGGTGGGACCTGCATGCAACACGGTCAGCGTGACAGCCACCCAGCACAGCTGGGGGAACCTCTGTGCAGCGTGGGCACACGTAAAGCCCAGACCCACCTCCCCGGACATCTGTGCTGGAAAAAGGGAGACGGGAACAGCCAGGTGAGGCAAGACTCCCCAAGAGCCTTTGATGCGCCCTCATTAGCTGGTAGGCCCAGGCTGTGCAACGTCGCTGCAGGCTCTGATCTTACCCTGCTAATTTAAGACAGAAATTAGAACTTTTTATCCCCCACCTCCCCACACCCCCCGCCAAAATATGAAGCAGCTCTCAACAGGAGGCCTTCTTCTGTCATCATCTGTGATTTCCATCAACATCCACGGGGAAGGGGGACGCCGGTGGGGCTGGGTGGTAGATGAGATGGATGGGTGCCACTTTGCAGCCGGTGCGTACCGAGGCAGCTAATAAAAGCAGCAGGCCTTGGCAGCGCCGGCTGTATTTTAAGGAGACCATCTGTTCCCACCAGTCAGCGAGCAGACCAGCCACTCCAGCAGAGCATGGCCAGCCTGAAAATGGGAGCTGGCAGGGACTGCCCCAACGGGACCGCATCTGCCAGACAGACCCCAAAACTGCTGAGTGGTGAGGGGACTGCCCTGAAGGTATCCTTTATTTGGGTAACCAGAGCCACTCGATGGGAATTTCTCTGGTGCCTTCACTCAGTTGTCAGATGGAAATCGGATCTCTTAAGCAGCTTTGGGCTGCAGCCATTATGGCACTATCCATTACTGCAAACTTTCATCCAATTATTGTCATTATGCCTCCTGCTTCTGCCATAAATAAGATTGAGGCGTTTTCTGGGTCTCCTGTTGGAGCAGGTTGGGTGTGAATTGCACAGGAGAGCATGACACTGGGCTCCTCTTCTGCCTCAGACACCCTCCTGGGACAGCAACAGATTGGGGTGGTGTTGGGTGGCTGCAGCTTCCTCAGGGGTGGTGGCAGGAGTAGAGACCGTGATCAGCTGCGCAAGGAGAGATGCTGCTCCTTCAGCTGGGGGTAGGGTGGGTGGGTTTGCAGATGGGTGCTGCAAAGTCTTGGCCAGCAGTATGGCTGGGTGATTGGGCTGGCTCGCCCCAGAGGACGGCTGAGCAGCAAAAGGGGTCTGAGCCCTTCTCCCCACCGGCCTGCGTACATAGAGAGATGTTCATGATGCTCCCACAGGATCTTCCTCACTTTGTTTTGCGTTGAAATAGAGAATGGATTGGTCTGACTTTTTCAATTGAGTTGTCTCAAAACTTGATGGCAAAATTCTGTGAGCTCTGAAATGAGGGGTAGTGAGAGTCCTGTCTCTTTGGGGACCCTCTATCCATGTTGCTCATGGGAGGAGGCACTCCATGTGCATGTCCCAGATTCCCCAAGTCAAGCCCTGCTGCCTAAGAACTGCCATGGACCACGATGGAGACACTCTGCCTGCTGTGGGCCATCTGTAGAGTCAGTCATGCCACTGCTTCTGCTTGAGGTTTTTTACCTTCTATCTCCATTCACACCCCTCCCTCACTTTTGCTTGGTGGTGCAGAAAACAGCTCACCCTTCAAACAGCAGCAGTAATTCACCGGCACCACACGGCGGGTGTCAGCCCAGCTGCAAGCCGGGGCCAGCCACCTCCAGTCACCCTGGGGACCTTTGGCCAAATAGCAAGATGTGCACCTCCGGCGTGGGCCCTGCAGCGCCCTGATGTTCCCCCGCGCCCTGGAAATGACATGCCCACGCGTGCCCTCCCTCACCCGCTCTCACCTGCATCTTCTTGGTGTGCAACCCCTCCAGCCCTGATTGCACGCCTGCTCCCGCGCTGTCAGCCCTGGTGATTTTTTTACCGTAAGATGCCAAAACTGTGCCGTCTTGCTTGAAGAGCCGGGGAGGAAGGTGAAAGTCTAGACATCTGGTGGATGCTGCAATGAGATAGTGCTAAATTGAGCTGTAATTGTTTGTTTAAACCCTAGGGATTTTGAGAGGGTCTTTAGGACTCCTGTTCTTCCTACTCCCAAACACTCAAGCAGAGGGGCAGGTAGCCCTGCAGCTGTCAGCCACAGGCTTTCTTGCAGCCTCTTCTGGAGCTGCCGATGGCTTTGCAGAAGATGCAAGGCCAGTCTAATCTGCTCTGGCAGTTCCCTTGTCTCTAAGCATCATTTCCCTCCTCATCTAGAAAATAAGCATGTTTAGCATTACATGGTTTCGGCATCTGAGCTACCTGATGGCTTTAAAAGGCAGCAATCGTCCTGCTGACACGGCAATAAAACCGGTGCATCTGGAAGAGAGGAGCCAGCAGCAGATATGCCCCTGCAAACTGCTTGCCGTGATGAATGCTCTTCCCAGATACTGCTAATCCCTTTTCTCTTGCTCCGAGGCCTCCTTAATTGTGCTCCCTGTGATTAAATAACTCTTTGAAGACATCACTAGAAGTTATTTCTTCCATGTGGGAATGCTGCTTGTCGGGTTCACAGCCTTTGGCTCTAGGTGTAGGGAGCTTGTTTGGCAAGGGAGGCTTGGGGAGCGGGGTCCAGGGTGCTCTGGTGGCCCTCAAGTGCTCCGGGGAGAAGCCTCCATCAGAACATCAGGGCCACCCAGCTGCCCAGGAGGGATGGTGGGCTTGGTGGGGACATGCCCAGATATCCGGCATGAACCCAGGGATGACAAATTCTCAGGGAGCTGCTGCTTCCCTGGTGGTGCTTCCTCTCCCAGCCATTTGGGAAAAGCGAAGTGCAGGGCTGTGGGGAGGAGAAGGGTGCCATGGCTGGGGTGATGTGTTAAATCGGGCCACCCTTCTGTGGCCAGAGGGGAGGTGGGCACTGGTTTCCAGCTTCTGCAGGCTTCCTCACAGACGTGGTACAGCAAAGCCTGTTTTCTGGAGGATGCTAAAGCCTTGGTCTGCAGGCGGGACACGAAAGCCCCACAGTGCTGCAAGGGCGTCCAAGGGGCTTTGCCAGAACGTAGATCAGGAGGGAACTTACGTTACAGGTGCCTACACCCAGGAAAAATACCAGATGCAGGTGTTTTCTGCAGGATGGGGCCTAACGTGGCAGGGAGCCAGCAGTGGCGGCGCTCCGTCTTCTGCATGCCATGCTCACAAGTGCTCCTAGGGCATGCCCACCACCCCGTGCCAGCCCAGCCTAAGCCCGCTCGACTGCCCACCCTGAAGCTTGTACCCGACTTCCCGGAGGTGGAGGAGGCAGGTCCCTGTAGATCGAGGCAAGCGATTGCCTGAATATTCATGTATCGCCAGGCAAGCTACAGCAGGCCCTTGTTACAAACTGCTACCCAAACTGCTTACATCCATAAATGAGGGAAATAAATAAACAGATGCTTGTTAATTGACTTAATTACCCACCAGCAAACAGGAGATTGGGAGGACATCAATAAAAAATGTTTTAAAAAGCAACACATAGTGATTCTTTTCCATATGCAAACCACGCTGGTCTATGCTGTCTACAATAGACTCCCCAAAGAGAAGAAATGGATTTTCATTACACAGGAAGGAAAGATCAAAGTCTGAAAATTAGGGCTGTGGCCCAAAGTGAGGTTCAAATATACATCCTCTGCCCAAAACCTGGGCTCTTCGAAACCCAGGCTGCGCCAGCATTTAACATATAGCCGTGCCAGGAGTTATTGCAAACAGCCCTCCTTGAGCAAGAGAAAACCAGCAGCTGAAGTAATCCTTCTTGTTTTCCAGCGAGAAGCAGGCATGAAGGAGGAGGAGGAGGGGCTGGGGAACTCTTAAAGATTTTTTTTATTGATTTTCTTTTTTTTTTTTTTTTCCCATAAGATGCTTGAGCAAAAGGGAAATGGAAAAATTGCTGTCCCCCTCCCTGCCATGCAGCCGTGTCCAACCTGAGAGTGCAGGATAATTCTGATGTGCTCCTGACGGGGTTGATGCTCGATGAGAGTGCCCACAGCCGAGCGCTGAACCAGCAGACTGGAATGGATAAATAAGAATTATTGCCGAAGCTTGTGCCCAGACCCCTGGATCTTCTGTCCCAGAGAGGAGGCAGAGGGTCCTGTGCAGACCCTGGAGCAACCCTGCTGAGCCTGGGGGCAGGGATCTGCCCCACAGCTCTGGATGGAGAACCCTGTCCCCATCCTCTAGTTTTCTGCATGCCCCTTCCTGGCAGCCCTTAACCTTTCGTGTGGAATTTCTGTCAGAGTCCATCCAAATGAAACGCAGACCATGATGTGGTCTGTTGACCAAAGCTACAAGAGCTATCAGCTCCCATGACCTCAATCATGACAACACAAAAAAAACCCCTCTAACCCTGCAAAATTGACCATGCCAAGCTCTAAAGCCTAAAACAACTTGAGTTTTAAATTTTTATTTTTTTTTTTTTTCACTTTTTAGAAGTGATTCCCCCTGTATGGGTGCTGCCAGCTCAGCGATGCACAAGGAATCACTGCCTTGTGTGCACACACACCAGCCAAGACAGGTACTTGCCCTTTTCCAGCCTCCTTTCTCAGCATGTTTGCTCTGTTCCTGGTCTGGCAGGGAGGCTGGGTGGAAAAACCAGTGTGGGTTCCCTCCGGACTGCTTGAGATCTACCTCCAGTGTTGTTACCTGTGTTATCGCACAGCCCCGTAATTTAACGAGTGCCCCCAGGGCAGGCAGATTATGAAAGAAGCCCCATTAGCATGGCCCTTGCTGCCCCCCTGACGTCAATGTGACGCAGTGTGAGACGCGGTGTGACCAGGGGAGAACGCAGACCAAGGTACAGAAGGCTGGGGAGAGCAGGCTTTTGGGTGCAACCAGGAAAAAAAAAAAAATATATATATATATAAAAAGAAGGGGTGAAGCAAGAGGCAATAAGAGATGAAGGGAGGGAGTCTTATCAGCCGGAGCTGGCAGCTGGAGTCAATTTCCTCTCCCGAGCACAGACTCTGCAGGCGTGGGTGATGTTCTCCCATTGCTTGGGTCCTGCAGATCCAGCCCTCGCCGTGGGCATCAGGGTGGCTGCAGCAGAGAAGGGGCTGGGCAGAGGACAGTGGGCAGATGCCACACCAGCTCTCGAGCTTGTCTCGCTCAGATGTGGTGGCAGGTGGGTTTAGAGCCGTGCAGGGGCGATGTCACGCCAGGATGCCCAGGCGCTTTAATTTTGCGCCCAGATTTTGAACAGGCTTTAACGATATTGTCTGGAGAATAACTTCAGCAAAGAGGCGGCGCATCTGCCCTCCAGAGGAGGCTGCTCACGTGGCTTCATCTGTCCTGTGAACTCAGAGAAAGGAGCTGCATCTGCAGGGTCCCTCGGGCAGCGGCTGAGCAGCGCGCACACGAGGGGTTGCTGCTCTCGGACTGCGCTGTGGCAGCGAGCATCGGGCACGGGGCGCCGCGGAAGCTTGCGTCTTCCCCCAAAACTCTGCGACGTTTGCTGAGCCACCTCCATCCGTATTTCTTCTGGGTTTTGTCTGAAAGAGTGGGGCGAGCCAGAACACTTCCGTCCCTCTGCTTGCAGGGCAGACCCTGCAGCTGGGACCCACGCAGGCTGAAACGGCAGAAGGCTCTTTCAAAACGCCCATGAACCCAGGTCTTACTTTTGAATCTTTTAAGTCTTACTTCTGTACTTTTTAACACAGTCTTCCGGTGGGTTTTTTTGTTGGTTTTTTTCCTTCCTTGGAGGTCCCAGCAATTGCTGAATGCAAGTGACACTGGGGACACGGGCTAGAGGCAACACTTTCACTCTCCTGACCTACCTGACTTTGGCTGGGCATCGTCAGTGCTCAGCAGGGCGACCCTTGGGGAGTCCCCACGGTCACAGACACGAGCAGAAGGTTGTGAGGAACCAGCCAGTGAACACCAGGTGGTGGAGAGGGGAGAGAATGGGAGCCGGTGAGGGGGGAGGGAGAGGCAGCCTTGCAAAGCACGGTGGCAGTGTAACGCAGCTGGAACGCTCTTGGTGCTCCTGTTTGGGAACATCAGGCCCACATGTCTGGACCGAGACAGACACAGATGTGGCACCTGGCACTTTTGCTCCCTCTATCCCTCAGTGTCCCACTGAGCCTGGTGTCGTTGGACACAAGCAATGATCCCTCTAAAGATGAGGGCATGTTGCAGCCCCCATCCTGGCACTGCTCTGCAGCCTACAGGGAAGGATGTAGTTTCAAAACACGGGGCTCGTGCATCTTCAAGCCTTGAGCCCGTGGAAGAGAAGCAGCAGCTCCATAAGCTCTCCACACCCTGCCAGGTATGAGGCCACCCTGCCATCTGGCACTGCTCCTGGTTCAGCTCCTGGGAAACAGATAAGAGGCTCAACTTGGGAGCGGGACCATTGCACAACCCTCCCTTCTGGAAGGGCTGAAGGAACCCACCAAAGAACGGTGGGGAGAGGAGTGGAGCACACCGGGGCGGTTGTGGTGGGACCAGGCTTGCAGTGCTTGGTCAGCCTGTCCTGCCCTGGGGGAAGGGAGATCATTTTAAACTCTCCAAAGGAGCAGGATGCCAGGCGGTCTCCCTGCCAGCCTACAGGCTGCCCTGCCAGCCTTGCATGACCAGTTTCCAAGCCTAGCGTGTCTTTCAGCAAGACGTGCAGTTTCACCACCTGCTCATTCAGGCCTCTGGCTGCCACATTACCTATTTGTCGACGTGTTTGTTTGGCTTTCTGAAATGTGCCCGTCCAGGTCTTCTGGCATCCAACATGCTGCTGCCTGCCTCATGCACTCTCCAGATTTGGGTTCCTCTTTGGAAAGCATCCACGTCACCAGCTATTTTTGGAACAGAGGCATCTATTGTCTTGTGCTGTTCCCCACTGGGTTGAACTCACGGCTCCCCAGGGCCCCCTTCTCCCAGAGCTCTTTCCCTTCCCTTGGCATGACTTCTGCATGCCCCAGAGCATGTCCAGTACCTAGCACGGATAGACCCCCACGAGGCAGGGCAGAGACCTTGCCATGATTTTGTGAATGCCTTGAGCCTATGACTGACCCCTGAGTTGCCAAGGGGGTCCAGGAGTGGTGGTGATGGGGGGTTCCACCTCCAGTGGTAGACTCCTGCAGTCTGGCATCATCCTACCATGAGGGCCTGCCAAGAAGACAACAAGCCAACCTGCAGCATGGGATGTCTAGTGAAGGACCGGGTCCCCTGCATCTCCAGGCTGAAGCCAGATATGGACCTGAGTGGCAAGAGCTCCAAACAGGGTGGGTGGGAGCTGGATTTTCAGGTGAGCCCCTAAATTAGGCAACGTAGAGAGAGATTGTGGGTGGGCTGGCTGCTCTTGGTAGACTGTGTGTTGGACATACAGTCCTTGGGCTGTCCTTGTCCCTCGCCACAGCCTTCACTGATGGGCTGAGTTTTGCAGCCATGGTGCCCATAGCAAGAAGGCTGGGCTGCTGCTCCCCCAGCTCAGGACACCTGAGACAACTTTAATCAAAAGTTACATCTCTTTGATTTCCTCTGTGATGACGGATTCCCTTTACTGCCCATTTTTTTTGTGCCTCTTCCAGAAAGCCAGTCAACAATTTTCAACTGTATCGGTTTGCAGAAGATAGAAGGGGGGTGGGAAGGAGAGATGGGATGGAGCTATTTTAGTTGAAGTCCATCTGCGTTGATAATTCTCCATCCAGCCCCAATCATTAACTGGAGCAGGATCTGCCAGGTGTCCTGACCAAGAAAATGTCTTGCATGCTTTGCGACCACTTCAGTCTCTGCATGCCCATGCAGGGTGGTGGGTCAGCACATGCTTCAGCAGAGCCACCAGCGGAGCTGCAAATGCAGGCACTGCTCCACAGCAAGGGGAACAGCACCAGCAGATCTTTCCCACCACACGTTCCTCTCCCTGCAGTCCACATCTCAGGAACCGCGATTTCGGCACTGATGGCCCCTCAGCATGTTAGAAAAGTTTCGTGCAATCTGTTTACTTTTGGACATATGCTGTGCTCATGCTGCCTGGAGTCTCGCTGTCTCTAATAACTTTGAGTGTAATCTTCTCCATTTTGGTGCCTGGGGCACTGATTGACACCTGTGGAAATAGGCCTCCAAGGGGGTGCAAAATGCCTTTGTTCCTCCCGTGTAACTCCTTTACTGCCTTTACACAAAATGGCACAGGTTGCCCCTGAGGCATAGGTCCTCCACAGAAAATGAGGAAAATGAGGGAAATCAGAGGAGGGAGACGGGAGGATTCAGGACCACACCGCGCTTCATCACCTTAGGAAGCTTGAGGCGGCCTCAGATAGCTGTATCGGTGTGGTCTGCATGCACGTGTGTGTAGAGGTCTACAGTGACAGACATATACGTCCCTCAGAGACTGAAGAGCGCTGCCAAGGACGAAGTCTCTCACCTTAGCCTCAGGGATGCTGAGGTCATGGCAACAGCAGCTTTGCTGCGCCTGGAAGTCACCTTGGTGGATGGGAGGTGTGCATTTGATGCGCAGCATCTCCTCTTGCAGAAGAGGAGCCCAGCACCCTGGGTTGCTTTCCCAGTTTTCCTCACTCACTGGGTGCTGTTCCAGAATAATGCTCCGAGGGGAGCGCTCTAAGCCCCCAGTTACGTGCCACAGTATCCTGATGTATGCACCCAGCTCACCAGCTTTGCTGCAACCCAGTTTGCACCAAAAGAGACAATGAGAAAAATAATTAGAAAATAGAGTCCTATTTGGGGGGGGTAGAATAATCAGGTGTTTTTTTTCAGCGTGAGTGAAGCTGATGCGACAGTGCTCTTCCAGCACCGTTTCTGATTCCAGGTGAGGAGTTTGGGCTGTGAAGTACTCTGCGAGGCAGGTAAAGCTGCCTCCCACAGAAGTGGCTTTTCAATGTAGATATTAGAGTGTATTTGCAATGTAAATTAATAAGTGCCATCTGCTTACCTCTGATGTTATGAGAATGTTGTCTTGTGACTGGTTACAAACAAGACAATATTGAAGAGGTAACACCTGCTGGTACATATTACTGCAATTTATTTTCAAACATTGGAAGATTATTTGGGATGGGAGAAATAGGTATAATCTCCTCTTGCTATGTATTAAGTGCTAATGAGAGGCACATGTGTAGATTGCCAGATGACGTCTTTGAGGAATAAGCAGTAAGGATGGAGTAAGCTGCATCCAAGCTCAGAGGGACCTCAAGGAGTCCATACGTCTGCGGCTCAGCCCCCGACTGATGGAGACTTAAGGACTGATGGAGATGTTTAGCTGGTGAAAAGCTGATGGTTGTCAAATATAAAGCTTTCTGCAGGAGTATATTGATGTTAGGCAAAAGGGCTCTAGAGGTAAAAAAAAGAAAGATTTGTCAAAACACCCCACTTTAGCCTTTGGGGATGGGATGGTCTGAATTATCATTTCAAAATCACAGCCTACTTTTGAAATGGAAATTATTCTAATGCTGAGACAGAGATGAAATAATTTCATTTTAGCAAAATAAAATATTTCATTTGACCCCAGATATATACTCTTTCCCAGTTTTCCCAGAATAGGAATAAAATCTAAAGAAAGTGATAGTAAATAAAAAAAATTGGATCCTTGCAGACTCCAGCTCTCATTTCCACTCAGATGTTCCTGAACTGACGTTCTGCCTCCAGTCATACCTCTTTATTTTTCTCATCCCCTTATTTTCCTGCAGATTGGCAGCACTGCAGGGCAGGGACTCACAGGCCTGGGTTTTAATATCTGACAGCACGCGGGTTATAAATTGCAGTGTGGCTATATAGGTATTTATGTAGGTAATTGTTATGTTGGTGACTAGCTTTTATTTTTATTTCATGCTGCCTGAAGCATCTTGCGGTGAATGGGTGGGAGAGTGATGCCAGTGTGTCCACTCAGCAAAAGCTCTGCTGTTAAAGGTACGGCAGCTGAACTGGTCTTACCAGGGAGTAGGCAATGCTGATTTTCCTGATTTTCTGCAGCTTGCATAGATCTGGGTGTGCAGGATGGGGTTTTCCCCCAACCCAGAGAAAGGATGCTGGGGGGGTAGACCTCCTGCCCAAACCTGCAGAGATGGCGGAGCTCCTGATGAGCTTGAGTAGGGGAGAGGAGAAGTCAGGTGGGATTTTACAGAGGAGAGGGCTTTTCTAACAAAGGGGCAAGGTGAGAAAAGGAGAGACTGCCTGCAGAAGGGCAGGGGACTCACTGCTGGGCAAGCCTTTGGCTGCCAAAGCAAACTGGGGATGGGAAACAAACACATTCATGATGCTAGCCAAAGAAAGGAGTGGATGGGTTTGGGAATGCTCCACAGAGCTGGGCTGCACATCAGCTTCTGCAAGGAGTTCAAGGCAGGAATAAGTGCCCGGTCCTCAAGAGTAATTGTTATGACATCTATATCAGAGTTTCATTATGACCCTGACGAGAAGGGGTTTGGAGCCTGGAGCAGTCTCCAGGCACAACCTTGGGGAGGACAGGGAAGCCTGAGCAAGCAAGCCACGAGCAACCTCGGAAATGTTTCTCCTGGGACATGTGTTGAGTGAATTTTCTAACAAGTTATTTTTGAGAGGCTCATTATCAACGTCACTCAGCAAACCTGGCAGCTCCCCTTCCTCCTCCAGGAGGGAGCAGCTTTAACACAGTACATGCAGGGGTGCAATGCATAGAATCATAGAACGGTTAGAGTTGGAAGGGATCTTAAAGATCATGGAGTTCCAGCCCCCCTGCCATGAGCCCGGCTGTGTGGCAGCGGTGGCTCAGAAGCAATAACTGGAGCAGACCTCTCATGGAAGACAATTGCATGAGTCGTTTAAGTTGGAGGAGGCAGAAATGACCTAAAGCATGGGCAAATACACCCGGGAAAGTATCACTGTGTATTCTCCTTGTCTTCATGGCCTTTCCCTAAACATACACCCCTGTTAGAGACCACCAGTGGCAGAGATGCTTCCCCCCCATCTGACTAACTTTTGTGTCACTTTAAGCACAGGGGCAATGGTAGATGAGCATGAAGATACCCTTCAGTGTTGGTAGGTACTGTTGCTTTCACCAAGATTTTTGGGGCAAAGCGGGGAAGGCCGGGGGCTGGAGCATCATGAGGGTGCTCACACTTGCCATCTTGGCTATGTTTGAAGCACCTCTGTGCCCTGGACATCTTTCCCTGCTGCCCTGTCCTACCCATGGCCCTGGCTGAAGATGGTGTATTCATTAGATAAAGCTTTTCCCACACGATGCACCTCCACTGTGCTACCTCTTTAGTTTAAAACTCCCAGTCTTTTAAATTATCCTGGTGATGTTCAGTTGTCTCTTTGCCCCTTGGGGGCACTTCCCTCCTCAAAATGTGGGGGGACACAGTCAAGCCTTAATGAAACACTCCTGGTGACTCGGGCCCATTGGCTGTTATGAGTGGCACGTGGCCCAGTGCCGAAATGACGTTGGGGGTGTTTGCACTGGAGATCGTGGGCTGGGGAGGGAGAGGGATGTCGGTGGCAGCTGCTGGGCGCTGCTGCCTCAACACCGGTACAGCCCCTGTGCCATGGGACATTGTGCAGTTGCTGCTGATGTGGGGGATGCTGAGGGGCAGGGCGCCTGCTGGAGGCAGGGGGATGCTGGGGGACAGGGAGGTCAGGATGGCACGTGGTGGTGGTGGTGATGGAGAGATGGGTTGTCAGTGCTCCTCATCCTCAGGGCCGGGCAGCTGCCAGAAAAGGGGTTGACCACGGCTGGATTTCCTGGTGAAAATAACTCCACAGCATAAAATTTCACGGGAGGAAGGGCAGAGAGCAGCCGGGGTCTGTCTCACTCCCCTCTGCCCCATCAGGCAGAGATATGCCCAGGCCAGCATGAACCAGCAGCTGGAGGTAAGAGGGGGAAACATCTTAGTTTGTCACTGGTAAAACCCAGGGGAAGTTTTTTGAGGCTGAAAGAGAAATAAATACTGGGCTAACCTAATTCACAGAGGACCTCTGGTCCTCCGGCTCACTGAGCGTTTGCCTAAGAGCAGCAAAAATGGTTGAAGGGGAAAGAAAGAGAAGGTGATGAGCATGATTTTCCCGAGAGGAGTGGGGGAAGATGGCTTTGCCCCTGGCAGTGATCTGTTTGAGGCATTTCTTTTGTTTTCCCTCTGTGTCCCAGCCACCCAGCAGGAGGCGGCCGGACTGCCCATGTGGCATCGGTATGAGCCTGTTTGCTTGGCCAGGGCACGGCGGGAGCCAGTTTCCCACAACAGCCACCAGACTGGTTGGCCGCTGCCCCTCCTCCTGATGGGGGCTGGCAGCTCCCATAAGCACAAGAGTGACTGCGAGCCATGGGGTGGGAAAAGAGGACCCGCATGTCCCAGGTTGCCGTTTCTACCTTTCCACCAAGACTTTTCCCTGGCCGATGCCATGCTTCTCCTCCCTATGATCTGCCATCGGCTGCAGTCACTAGCCAGGTGACTAGCAGTGCACCAGCCTCTGCAGCCGGTGGGTTGCAGAGGATGCTCTTGGCCACCACAGGGTGAGGTTGCAACTGTGCAGCCCAGCCACCCTGCTCCTTCTCTACGGGACGTGGGTGGCAATGCTGTCTCCGTTCGGTGCTTCCCAGGTCATGCCGGCAGTTGATTCCTTCACCCTGCCCAGCTGGCTTGTGCGGTGGCACTGGGAGGAGAAGCCAGTAACTTTCCACTATCCCCGGCATCGGGAGGCACTGAGCAAGCACTGAAAACCTGGCAAGGCTCCACGGCGGGTTCACACCTATTGCTTTCGCAAGACGTGCGATGATAAAACCCCGAAAGGCAAAGAAAGGCCATTGCTCTGATTCACTTAGCATGCTGCAAGCTGTCTTGCTTTGTTCTCTCTCTTCTTTTTTTTTTCTTTTCTTTCCCCGTTTTGGGAGAGGAGGGGGGTGTGTTTCGTGTTCACAGGCTATTTCAGGCAGTCACAGCATTAGTGTCTCAGGTAGACTGACCCCGACCCCGACCCCCTGCTCCTGTCCCAGAACTTCCAGTGACCCCAGGATCTGCATATTGACTGTGACACTTCCTAATTGCTCAAGATAGATTGCTTAAGAAAAAGCCTTCCATATGGTCCACAGGATTTAATTTTTTTATTCCCCCCCCTTACAACTGTTGCAGGAAAATACATTTTTCCCCTGTTTGACATATATGTAATCATCTTCTGATACACAAATGCCAGATGGCACTGCAAAAAGATAATAAATGCGTCTGCAGCCTTTGACAATTAAGTCTGGGGACCTCAAAAATGGCTACAGAGGAGATGGGAGTGGCTGGGCTTGGGGTTTTTTGGGGGGGTTGTTGAAGACGGAGCACGCCACCCAAGGGGGTTAGGGAAACCTGGAAATGCTCCGCATCTGCTCCATGCCCAAGACTTGCTGGGATTTGCGCTGCGCTGCTTTCAGAGGCGAGCAAACCCGAGGAAGCCTGAATGGTGGAGGGATGTCACTCTTAAAACGACCTCTGGGAAGAGGCTCTGAAGTGCAATCAGCAACGGGGAAAGAAAACTCCAGGAAGCTGAGGGCAGAAAGCTTGTTGCAGGCAATGGACGCCTAACGGCTGGGTTTGGACTGACTTTGGATCAGGTATTTAAATCCCCTGGGAACACGGTCCCGCCTGCTGCAAGGCGATGGGCAAGGGTGACCGAGGCAGCCTTTAATTTGGTTAGGAGCACTATCCCGTAACCGTATTACCACATGTAAATGTTGCTTAACCTTAATCTGCTAACACACTTTCTCTAATTACGGGGATGAAAAAAATGACTGTCGCTGTGCTCTGGGATAACCTTGGAAACACGCTCTGTCACCACAGCAAGGAATTTCCTCCTGAAACCTTTGTTTAATAAACAGATATGAGAGCAATCAGGTTGCAAAGCACTTTCCTGGAAAAGGGCAGATTAATTTTTTTTTTTTTTCTCTGCTGAAGCCGTGGGGGGAAGGGAGGCTGCCTGTCTTCGCCTGTTAAACTCCTTTTCACGCTTGGCGGGGTGACTCACTCCCGACGCCCAACGGCGGATGTGCTTTCCTGCTGAGGTGGCTTCTCCCAGCCAGGGACAACCTTGCTGCCGGCTTGGCACAGAGCCATGGAGGTGCTTTCACCAGCAAACCTCTCCATCTGCTTGGACTTCTCCATGCTGGGCTTTGCCTCTTCCCTACTGCCCGTGGGGGATGCGGGCAAGGATCAGGCAGGACCTCCCCGCATGTGCCCCATCGCTCGTCCCTCTGCTGAAACATCCCATCATTTCTTTCTTTTATCTCTAGCAGGCACCTTCTGGAGCTGCCTGCACCCACCAGCCCTCATGACGTAGCTGATGGCCTCCACAAACCCATTTTTTAGATGAGTGAATGGTTTCCAGCCTCGTCTCAGGACCGGCAGCAGGCATTGCCTCTTGCATGATGCTCACTTTGGGCAAAGCTCAGCATCGTGCTGGATGGAGCACAAGTCAGACTAGGGACCTTCGGAGGTCCTTCCTGGCCAAAATATCACTGCTGCTGACCACAAATACGTTGTGGAGAGTGGCTGGGACTTCAGCAGTGGGAAAGGCTGCCTGACTTTTTGGCTGGCTGCTCCGCAGCCCTATCAAGGAATTTTCCACAGCCTTTGTACAGATAATCAGTAACGCCATCCCCAAGTAAGCTGATGGCCTCGGCATAAGGTTGTGCAACTGTCTTTTAAAAGCTGTACCATAAAATGCAAGCTACATGGGAGGCAGGAGGGCAGGTAAACCTGCTTGTGCGTGAGGAAATTTAACTGGCATTGCTTTCATTATGCCTTGTCCAGAGCAACCACCTGTCCAGGCACACATTTTCTAGAGCAAGGGTTTAGCACCTGATGTGGTCTTTCTGATGGGGAGGTGTGAAGCAGAGAGGGGTGGGATGTGCCCGAGCGTGGGGCTGCAGCCCTTCCCAGGCGGGAGGAGGTTTCCCTGCGCAGCTGCGTGTGCGCAGGAGGAGGTTTGCTCTTTGGTCTCTGCTGTCACCTGGGACCACCCTGGAAACCACGCGGCTTCCCTGCAGAACGGAGCAGGTTGGATGTCCCTGCGAGTTCGTGGGTGCCCTTCTTGGTTTGCTAGAAACCCGCCTCTGTCGGAGGGTGACCATGCCTCTCCAGCTTCCCATCAGCTGCTGCCACCAGTTCTGCTTTGAGTTATGCATTTTTCTGCTGGGTTTTCTGGTAGCTGCACCTCTCCTCGTGCTCCCCGGTTGAAGCGAGGGGTCATCTGCTGTGGGATCGTTACACCCCATCGCGGGGTGTGAACCTTGAAGGCTCTCTAGACTACCGAAAGTGAGGGGGAACGGAAGAAAGGAGTAAAGCCCCAGAATGACAGTGCCTGCTTCTCTGTAAATACTTGGTGTCATCACTCTCCCTATCTTTTCCCAGGAAGCCCTGTACTGCTTTCAAACTTTATTTTTAACAGAAGGTGGGAGATTGCCACAAATAGCATTCTTCCTGCCTATGGGCACGTAAGCCAGGGAGGAAATATTTGCTGGCTGACCTGCAGCTGGCAACGTCTGGGCTTTTCCAGAGGCAGCTGACAAGGTTTGCCAAGGAGACTGATGGTTCCGGAAACGTCCAACTGTGGGTTGTAGAGTGCTGCTGCAGAACCTGTGCTCTCACGGGGTTAAACAACAGCTAAAACACTGAGAAGATGTTAGCGTCACTTATTTCACCTAAAGAGCTGTTGAGACGGCATGGTTATTAGGTTTGTCCCTAACATTTATTAAGTTTGTGTGTTCACAACATTCAGAGACGTTCATGCTGCTCCTCTGTGTCTTTGGACACGTCAGCTATACCAAAGTGTTTCCAAGTATCCCATCACCTATCAGTACAGGTGGTCTCAAATAGGCCCTTTAATTTTTTGGGGGAAAAAAAAAACAACAAACCACCAAAGGAGAAAAGAAGCAGCTCAGCAATCTGGTATTTTCAATGGCCTTTGAAAAGCAAATGCAAACTCCTGTTTCATCTCAGAAAGCCATAGGATCAAAGGATTGTACATATATGTGCATGCCAATGCCATCCTGGGCAGAAAACACTTCATCACACCTTCCCACCCTGTCTTTGACATTTCTTCTTGGGCTCTGCAGAGAGTTTTGCAGACAAAGAAGAAAAAGATAAATTTGGGACCCTTTGAGGGTTGTTGCTTTTTTTCTTCCCTGTAGCTCTTCTGACAGTCTGGAGAAGTTTCCCTCAAAACATGTGGGCAGTGGTGCAAGAGGTGGGCTCCTAGTGCAGGATTTCTCTGGGATTTCTCCTGTGTGTCCCCCCTTGGCTTCCTTAGGCCACGTGCAGAAATGAGGACGGGAAGGTGCTTGCAGCTCTGTTTCCTGACCTGTGTCTTGGGTGACCTGGGCTTTACAGCTTGCTCAAGGAGTCCAGAAGTAGTGCCCGAGGCTCTGTTTCAAAAGGCATTTCATTTCTAACAGGCAGGTGAATTTAGCGCTTAACTTCCAGCGAGATCTAACTAGCGAGCCTAAGTGCTTTTACAGTTCTTGCTGGGAGCCTATCTATATCTTTAGGTAGAGCAATACGGGGAGGGGGGTGGTGGGAAATGTGGCTTTTAATAGCTTGTGAATCACGGGCAGGCATGCCTGCGCTGTAGGCGAGCAGCTGTGGCTGTTACACGACGGAGATAGACCCGGGTGGCTTTTAAATGCTCCCCTTCCCACTGGCCCTCTCGGTGGGACCAGCCTGGGCAAACCTGCCCCGCTCCCACGGCGTCAGGGAGCAGCGCACGGCAGAGCATCCCGCAGCCTAAAGCCTGGCAGCCCAGCCCCAAGGTATTAAAAAAAAAATAAAAAGAAAAGGAGGTTGATTTACCAGCCTTGTGCGTGGTTTTCCCTCCCAGCGAATGCCTGTTCTCCGGCAGAGCCACGGGCTGAACCCAACGGAGCTGCAGCGTTGTGGGGACGGGGGGGGAGCACGGGGCTCCCCGGGGGCTGCTGGAACTGGCAGCAAAAATACTCAGCTGACCAACTATGACAAGAATGAGCAGGTTTAAATTACAGCAGGAAGGGTTTTGGTCAAACACCAGGAAATGCTTGTTACCAGTAGGAAAAGTGAAGCACTCGCTGCAGAAAATAACTTCGAGTATGTCTCAGAAACCAACACACTCTGAAAGGGAAACCAGGACATCCCTGCCGTGGTGGTGAGGTTGGTCATGGTATGAGGAGATCGATGGGCAGCTGTGGCTGAGATCAGCCCTGCAGACAGGCTCTGGAGTGCTTTTGTGTGTATCCTAAAATCAGCGTTACTTGGCACGAAGCTGGAGATGGAGAGCATGGATGGGCTGCCGTGCCTCGTGTGGAAAAGAAACAAACAGAAAGTACCCTGAATGGGGATGGGGAAGAAGTTGGTGATGGTGATGGGGGTGGGAATGAAGTTGGGGATGGAGATGGGGAAGAAGTTGGTGATGGAGGTGGGGGTGGGAATTAAGTTGGGGATGGAGATGGGGAAGAAGTTGGTGATGGAGATGGGGGTGGGAATGAAGTTGGTGATGGAGATGGGGATGGGGAAGAAGTTGGTGATGGAGATGGGGGTGGGAATGAAGTTGGGGATGGAGATGGGGATGGGGATGGAGATGGGGTTGGGGATGGAGATGGAGTTGGGGAATGGAGATGTGGATGGGAACTGGGGTGGTGACAGAAGTGTGACTGTAAGCCCCGGGGGGACACAGCTTAGTTCCCAGCTCTGCTGCCCTTCCCACATGACCCAAGCAAGCCTCTTAGCCTTGCTGCACGTTCTTTGTCCATCTGATGTTCTGAGCACTGCGCTCCCTTGCACTGTCATCGTACACCAAATAAGCTGTTTAAAGCCTATAGCAAAAAAGCCTTACAGAGATATTTGCTATTATTCCCGATCGCGTGGACTGCAGGGCAAACGATTACCGTCTTTCCCTCTGATCAAAATGTTAGTGGTTATCATAAAGGCTGCTTTTGAGTTTAAGACAGATACAGACTCCTGTAACAGCATTTATTTCTGAAGAACCTTCGTCTTTACTCTCTCTCATGACAGCTGGTTTTTGAGTCATGAGCTGGTTGCAATTACTTTGCTTTTGTAATTCCATCTTCCCCACACTCTTCCTCGATTCAGAGCTGCTGGAGGATGGTCACCTGTGTGGAGCCATGCATGAAAATTGGATCCCAGCTGCAGGCAAGGCTAGGAGGAAGTGAACGTGGAATATTTCAATTTAAAGTGTGTTTATTGTGCATTCTGCCACTGATTTGATGTAAAAAAATTTGCATGCAAATGACAGCAGATTTGCATCTCTCCTTTCATTGACTGCAGATGTTGAAAAAAGAATATATTTGGGGGGAGTAAGCTTTCAAAACATCTTAGAGGAGATTTTGGCGGCTGCCCTATTAACGCATCTATGTAAATATGCTGACCTCTCCTGAAAACAGCAGGCTGATGCCAGGGCATTTACACAGAGATGTTCAATGCAGCACTCAGCAGTCGTTGCCTTTCTAAGATTACCAGCACAATTTTGGAAATACGTGGTGCTTACACCCTTGGACACGGAACCGCGTCTCTAAAAAAATGAATTTCTACATGGAAACACATGGAAGGGTTTTTTTCTGAGTACTGTGAGGATGCTAGTTGGTTTTTTTCGTAATGGTTATAACGGGTTGAAGAAAATTCTAAGCAAGGCTGTAAGCAACCAGGAGGCATCCAGGGAGGTTTGGAGGCATCTTCTTCCATTGACAGTATCGGGCATCAAGATCAAGGCAGCCTTGGGCAACAGCCTTCCAAGACAGCCTGAAATTTCTCATCTTCCCCTTGAATCGAGGAGATGGTTGAGCGTGTCTTTGGCAGCACAGGGGATGGGATGGGACCTGCGCAGGGGGACGCCGGCTCTGCCGAGAGCCGCCTCCGGAGACCAGTGACTGTGGTCCCTGGGTTTTGTGCAGAGCAGGTATAAACACCCTTCCTTTGTTTTCTGGGCAGCCCTCATTTGCAGAAAAGCCTGGGCCTGCTTATCAGAGGGCTGGTGTGTATTTACATACCTGCTGTGTACACAAAATTACCCAGTGCGAAGCGGTCTGCTGTGCCTACACCGAAAGAGTTCCCAGAGCAAATTTGCAACCCCAGCAGGACTGGTGAACAGGGCACCGTGTGGGGCCTGAAAACCATCCGAACACTAGCTGGTTTCCTCTCCTCCTCTCCCGAGTTGAAAATTTGGTCTCTCGCTTGACTTGATTTCTTCCAGTCGCCTCCACTTCAGCTGCTGTGCAGGAACCAAGGACTTTCTTTTTCCCCTGTCAAAGTACTTTTTGAGCAGGGAAGCTAGAAAAATGACCAAAGGGGAAAACAAACAAAAAAACAAAAACCAAAACAACCAGCAAACATAAACAGGAAAAAGGCAGCTAATGAACCAACCTTTGCAGAGGTTGCTGAGACTCTACAAAAAATCAACAAAAAAGTTACTTTTCTAAAGCTGCCAGATTTAAATAAGATGCTATCTGTGTAGAGATTTTTTTAACGTTAGCTCTGCATTTGTCTTCAGCTAGGAGATGCAAATAGATTTATACCTTTCTCTCTATGTATATGATTTTATATATAGGCGTGAGTGCACATTAAGTGTATGCACGTGTAAGTGTATATAAAATATGCACACTGGCTAGACAGAACCATCCATCTATCAAGTTATTGGCCTATCTTGTGCTCATTCGAGAAAGGGTTTAAAAGGAATTGCCTAAATACATAATACATGCTAGGCTTTTTTTCTTTTTAAGAGATGAGTCAAGTCAAATGCTATGATATAAATTTTTAATACCCCTATGACCTGATTTTTTTTCCTCTTGTGCAAGGAAGTTAACAATCTGAAATGTCTTTCTGTTGTCTCTAATCATGGGCTGATTTGATAAGCTGTAATTATTATTCATATTTGAAATCTGCAGTTAGGAGGTGTGGGGACCATTGGGATGTTTAGGTTTATTATTATTTATTACTGCTATGAATAAAAGAATAATGATTTCAGAGGTTCTGCCAAGGAGTTCAGACTGCAAATTTAACCCTTTTTAAAACTGTTGCAACGCATTCGCATCTGATGGGTGCTGGAAATCTCTTTAATCGCCTTTTTTTTTGGTTCCTTACTCCATTGTAGGGGTTGGAAAAACTGGAAGAAATGGAAGGAACGATTTTTGTAGGCCCTATCAAAACTCACCGCGTTTGTTGTTTGACCTTTGGCACTGTGTCTCCTCAGGAACAACTGGAAAAAGACTGCGCAAGGAGTAGTTATGTCACAGCTGCTGTTGCGGTTATAACTGTTCATCGTCTTACCAGATAGTGTTCAGAGGCACGTGGTGAGAGAGAGCGGTGATCCCCATTATTACGGATATCCAGAGCTCTACAAGCGCCTTGGCAAAGGTGAAGTGGTTTGTTAGATGGGAAACAGCGAATAGCATCTTCAATTGAAGATCAATATGTGCTTGTGAAGAATTTGGCACTGGTCCTCGCGTCCAAACCCGTAAGTCTTTGGCCATCTGGGAACAATCGGTGTCCTTGGAAACGTCCCAGTGGCTGCACTGAGCAGACTGAAAGTCCGACTTGCAGGGAGGTGGAAAGGCA